>CAJQUN010000437.1:0-468234 GCA_907163345.1 Haberlea rhodopensis
GAACATAAGTTTTAACTATCTAAATATATTAAGTGGACTTTTCTCGACATTCATGGCTCTGGCCTAGATTTAAGTGCCAATAAGTATTGGCTAATAATTATAATGCGGAAAGTTGGTTATTGCTCCACAGTCAAAGAGAGATCTTCAAGGAGCCGAAGATACTACTCATGTTTAATGCTGGAGGATTCGAGTAATGGCCAATAAAGTCGCAATATGCCAACCTAATGTGGCAGCTTTATCGGACAAAAAAAGAGCTGATGCATACTTTAATCAAGCAATTGAAGCAACTCCCAGAGATAGGTAAGAATAACATTTCTGAATGAATGAAAAATTACTTAGCTTCAGTCGAGGAGGAGCAACTACATGATGATTATGTCCCTACTTGACATGATGTCATGATTAGATCAAAAGCATGCCAATTATGGTGGAAATATTTGGTATTATTGCAACCTTAGTGACAAAAAGGCTGTGAATAAAAAGAGATGACAGGAGATAATGATAATCAAGTTCTTCTGTATATGTTCTCTGGAGTCTAAGGATGTCCTGTGCGCAGTTTCCGGTTTATTTGCTGTCTTTCTTTTGTTTCAGCGATATCCTTGCATCATATGCAAAATTTCTGTGGGAAATCGAGGACGATGAAGAAGAAGATTCTGCTAAGGTAGCTATAATCAGTTGCTATTGTGGACTAATTTGTTCCTCAGAAGACTCAATATCTGAGTAATTGGGATTGATGTTATCTCCAGATAGTCTACGTATTCATGGAGAAAGTACTCTAGCTGATTTGAAAGTGACAGTTAGCCACCACCCCGACTCGGTTTCACTTTCTTTTTTGGGTTTTATGTACCTAGTGTTTCTCAGCTGAACCTGGTCATTCTTTTTCGGTTTCCCTTTGATTATTATTTCCATTAAATGACCTTGTGAAAATTATACAGTTTTGTAGTTCAGTGTATATCTCCGACTGATGCTAAAACATGTTTCATTGTTTGTGTCATTACCATTGTTGATGCGTTTTTCTTTCTTATCTGTATGACAGTCTCAAGGAGATCTACAAGGAGATGAGCAATATTACTTAGGTGCAATATTGGAGAATCCGTGGAATGGCCAGATAATGTCTGAATATGCTAGCTTAGTTTGGCGGCTCCATGGTGAAAAAATAAAGCAGATGCATACTTCAAACGAGCAATTCAAGCAACTCCACAAGACAGGTAAATTTTCCGATTATTGCATTGGCATCCTATGAAAACGTAGTATTCTTAAAATTCCTAAACAAGTGGTAGACTAACCACTTTTAAATTTCATTAACATGCAGATGACCACATACAAAGGTTTTTTTTTAGTCTATTTATTATGGGTGTTTTGAGTGTCATTTCAAAAATCAGAAATCTTTAAGCTTATTGTTTTTTTCATAAGTTTTCAACATATATAGATGTTTGCTGGTGTACAAGTCTTTTTAACCAGATTAATCTGCTTTGATATGTTTATAAGTACTTTAATCTTCGAGGTTTCATGTATCATATTCTAGGGAAGATATGAGATGCAAATCCACAAAAACTTATACTGAAGGGGAATTAAATGTTCAACCAGTAAAAATGCAATATTGGTGAATGAAAATACCTTAAACTTGAGTTTTCTGTTTTTGATAATTTATTTGGGATTATATGGATTCCAATAACGTTAGTATTAACTTTAAATTAACATAATTGAAATCTGTTCATAACGATGGTAACCATAGGAAATCAATCAGTAGCACCTCATAACGTGCTGTATTAGTTTCATATAATTCTTTTAATTGTCTACATACGCCTAAACTTATAGATCGGTCATGAAAGAACTTTGAACAAACTAATTATTGATTTTATGAAAATGAATGAACTAAAAGAGAAAAAGAAGAAACAATAAAAGTGACACTAATTAATAAATTAAAAGGTGATAGATATCTCCCCAAATCTAAACCTCACACCTATGGTATCATTCTGAAGGAATAAAAAATAAATGGGGTATATTTTTTAAACTTTCTAAATTCAAAGTTCAAGTTTTTTTGTCCAAAGTATTATTCTATCATCTTTGTTCTTGAATTTGGATGGTAAGAAAGCCAAAAATATGATTTATACTTATGATACTTTTAACTATGAAAGCTTGGATTTTTAATGATAGGATTTAATCGAAAAATAGTTGCCTCATTTGGAAGTTTCTCTCCATATATTCCTATGAATAGTTGGGGGACTAAGCTGTTTCTTTCCATAATTTGGAGCGATGAGAAATATGGCAAATTTTCTGATCCATATTTTTTTCCATTTTGATCAGAATCTTACTTATTTCTCTTCAATTCCTAGCTATCAAGTTTATTTAATGTGTAGTTCATTATTATTTCAGTGATGTGCTTGCGTCATATGCCAAGTTTCTGTGGGAGATGAATGACGAAGAAGGAGATTCCGCAGAGGAAGCTTAACATATATCAAAATGTGGTGACATATTAGTTCCTTAAAACTGAATCTACCAACTGTTGTCATTGTTGAGGATGTTGTTTAGTATGCTACTATGAAATCTTGTACCTGCGAATTATTTTTTTACCCTCCTTTGGTCCTCAAGATCTAACTGATGTATAGAATCTCACTCGAGCCCGCGGATGGGACAATTAATGAATCAAGCTTTCGATGTAGGTTATATCGAGAGAGGTGCTCCTCCAACCATAAATTATAGGATATTTGGATCGCGTATTAATTTCATATAGGACATGTATATTATAGGGTTTCATATGATACCAGGAAATATATCTCGGTAGAGCATATTCAGTACATGAGACAAAATTAAACCTACCAATTAGAACTGGTTTTAATGATGTCACAGCAGTGTGCATACACATAAAGATCACTGGTTTACTAAGAGTGAATATGAGCATTCCTATTAGCTCTCGTTGGGTTTACTTGTCTTCTCTGGCCCTTTCAGCAATTCGTTGCAATAAATAAACACTCGTGTTCTTGCAAATGCATCCTTATTTCAATGGGAGGTGTAGGGGGCCCGATCAGTTCCCCCAAACATCTGTTGGGACCACAACATTTGTGGGGGGCCGACCCCACAAGCATATTTTTGAATGGATTAGGGTATACGTCTGCGAGGATCAAATTACCCGATAGCTAGAGAGGACTCCTCGCATATCATAAATCATAGGATATTTGGATCGCATGCTAATTTTGTACATGACATGTATGTTATAAGTGTATCATATGATATCAGGTTCCTACACCATCTTCCTCAAGATTCTCAACTATTCTGATGGCTTGTGGCATATTTTGGTAATGAGTGAACCAGAAGAGTGCACCAGAATCGAGAACAGACTCAGATCCGAAAACAACCAGACTCAACAATTCAAAAAAAAAAAAAAACGCACCGAATTTTTACATTGCACACAAAACACAAATTCATAATGGAAACTAAGTACAGAGTGTAAGAAAAAAGCATCGGTCACAAGTCTAGAATCTCCATTAAGACCCTTGAGACATTTTCTTCTACACATCCACACTTATTCAGTGTCTGAACATTTACATGAACTCATGAACTATGGTTTTTTCGAAAACTGTTATCATTTTTTTGCATGTTTCGTTCGTTCAAAATTATATCGGTTTTCAAGACCAAGGCTATCAACCCACTTTGCATCACTCCGAAACATAACTTTTATTTTATTCCTACGAGTAGAACATGGTCATAGGGGGTGGATACCACTACTATCTATTGAAAAATATCAGGTGTTAATCTACTAATTATATAGAATCAAGGATGCCCTTCTGTGAAATGTGAAATAAAAACAAAAATTTCATTTCCCTTCCATGTAGGAATACAGTCAAAACAATGGGTAGTAATAAGTTCAATCCATTCGTGGTAAAACAAAAATAAAATCTCTTGATGATATATTTTATTACAATTTTTTGTTTAAGATCAACTAATTCTACGTGAGCTTACCGGAAGCTCAACTCTGGATCGGTGTTGGTGCTACCCTTTTTGAATGTCTGTTCTCACGCTTGAATCCACCATGGCTGTACTAACTTTTGCTCGAATATGTTTTGGCTCTCTTTTGCTTCTTTCTTATTACTTTGTGCAGGTGAAAAACTTACAGCAACTGCAGATTTTGGAAAAAACCTTAGACTGTGTTTGTTTGTTTTGACCTGAAGTGTTATTTTTCAGGCCAGAAAAATAGTTCTTTTCTTGTCTGTCTTTTGCCCCCAAAGATCACATCATTATCTGAACATTATTAGAGTTGTCAAAATAAACAAAGTAAGAATGCATACGGAAAGGTAGAGCACAATACTCAAAAAGAACTCCCATCCAAGGATACACACAGCAAAAATATGCCTTGTGTTACTGAAGACAGTGTAGAGTACACAATAGTTTCATATTAAAAAAATATCATCAATTTTGCCACAAATGGTATAGTTAGATCAGCTCGAGGTCCAGAATAGAAATACTTCTCATAATGCAATTGAAATACTTAAAAAAATCTGAAAAATAAAAATTAGCTAAACTAGTGCTGCATCAATACTAGTACATGAATAAAAATCCTTCGTCCAAGCAACATAACATATGCTAAACTAGTATTCGCATACACAAAAAAGAAGGCATGAGTTACCTGGACTTGACAAGACAGCACGTGGACGTGGAGCTGAATTTGCTCTTGCATTTTCCGGTTCTCTTCCACACTCATATTATCCATTTTACTTGTTTCTTCTGCTGATTAACCGAACAATCATTAGTTCATTATAAATCACTCAGTAACATTATACTAAATAGGAACAACAAAGGGTGATATCAAACCTTTGGGTGTACGAAAGGTAGGTGTGGGAGATTTTGGGACAAACTGGCCGGGAATTCTTACAACTAAATGTGGAGACTCGTCTACACATTCAAACCAACAATTCGTGTCATTGACAGATAAATGCATGACAGAGCTTCATATAATCACATCTTCACATATATAAAAGATTTCACCTCTAAAGCTTAAATTTGCAGGAAGATGTCTTCCATGATGGCTACCAAGTCAGTGAACTTTATGTTCATTAACACTTGAAGTTAAACTGTATAGTGAGTGATCAATGACGACTCTTTGTGTCCAAAGTTTATCCAACCCTCTTTTGCTTCTTTAAGTATCACTTAGATGTCTTTTCTCTATATTTAGTTAATTGCAGAAAGAAAATAAGAAACTAGTCTAAATCATGACAAACTAAAATAAAATACACATCTGGTATAGCCTACAAAAGAATCATCTTGTGACACTGGTGAAGACGACCTTTTTTGGTTCTAATCTCCATCACTCACGAGAAAAAGAAAAAAAGAAAAAAGGAATTATGCAGCTCCCTGAGCTACAGTAGGACCAGCTTTTCTTGTGAATCTGTGATAATCATGAATACTCCCATGAATTCATAAATCCAAAGGAGAATAATCAACTTTCTTACAATTCCTCAGGATGTGCCTTCATTGCTCAAGTCTCCCTTGGGTGTCATTTTACGTTTTTTCTGTCCTTTTATTTTTCCTTCTTGTTTGCTCACAGATTTATCTGATTAAACTTACTTCGTTTGTTTCCATGAAATTTTCACAAAATAGATCAAAATTATATAAACATAAAACCCTAAACAAAGATCCAAACAGTAAAAAAAATATCTGATTTATATAATTAGTATAACAGAAAAGGAAAGAAGACAGTAAGCTGAACCTGAAGGAGAGAAAACGGTGGGAAGAGAGCCATTCAAAAGCCTTCAAAGAATGCAAAGAGCTTTTCTCATAAGCATATTGGTCAGCTTCTTCAATCTGTTCCTTCACCTTCACCTTTGGATACACTTCCAAAAACAACAAACGAAAACACAAAACAACAAAAACCCATTTCAGAAATCAAGGGAAAACAACAACAAAAAAAAGCCCAAGAAACATGATTCGAAAATTTTAAAACCAGAATCGGAAAAAAGGACAAAACTTTGCTCACTTTTTCACGGGAAGATGGATGCTTTCTGGGACGGGACAATTAAGCTAAACCAGACGTATTGGTTTCAGGGTTAGAATTCTTGAAAATGGAAACAAGCAAGAATCATGTGTTGAAGATCTCAACGGGTCAAATGAACCTTGGAATGCAAGTGTCAAGAAAGTGGGCTTTAAAGTAGATTCTGTTTTGTGCGTGTGTTCTATGCAATTTGAATTTAAATACGTTGTGGGAAACACAATTCAAGTCAAACGCGTATACTTGTCAGCGTTTGAATGGCACGTTTTAAAAAAAAATTGGGGGGCATTTTACGTTATACTATGAACAACGACGACCCACTATTTTTAATATTATAACCTAAATTTAAAAATAATTTGACGGGCATTTTACGTTATACTATGAACAACGACGACCCACTATTTTTAATATTATAACTTAAATTTAAAATAATTTGACAGAATAACCCAAAATAAAAAATATTAACAAATTGACCCAAAATACCAACTAAGTTGGTGTCTTCTAATAAAGACGTCAATCCAATTTGACGTGTTCAGCCTTAAAAGTTGAAAATGTCACATTAGTTGGCGTGTTCAACCCTTTTAGTTTTTTTTCAAAACAAAATTAAAATAAAAAAATATAAACAAAATGTATCTCAGCGTAACACAGAAATTATCAATACCACGTTCATATTTTTCAAATTTTACTTAAGCATTCTTTTTATTATCAAATTCGAAAAAGATAAATTCAATAATTAGAGTAATGTCTTGTTACGAGAATGCTGCTTCCGTTGTTGGTTTGAGTGAAACCATATGTTTTGTTTTCACATTATCAATTATTACGAGGAAGATGACAATGTAATTATATAATTATATAAATTTTATTATGTTTCTCTACTAGAGATAGCAATTGGGCCGTTCTAGACCCGGACCTGTATTAAATCCGCACCGCTGGGGCGGGTCTGGACCTGTCTCAACCGAGTTTTGGAACGGAGCAGGGCGAGGCATGGCTGGGCGGGTCGGGTCATGAGTTTGGTCAACCCATCCTGATATACATATATTATTATTATTTCAAAAAAAAATATTATTCAACCAAGAATAATTTTATTTTTATAAAAAATTTAAAAAACTGAGTTTGGCTAAACTCGGGACCCGCTCCCCTCAAAACCTGGTTGAAGTGGGTCCAGACCCACCCCGACGGGGCAGATTTAAATTTTTTCAACATAAAATTTATATAATTATATAATTATCTCGCCATCTTCCTCGTAATAATTGATTAGGTGAAAACACAGCATATGGTTCTATTTCAAACCAACAACAGAAGCAGAATCCTCGTAACGAGGCATTACTATAATTCTTGAAAATTTATCTTTTTTGAATTTGATAATAAAAAAAACGATTAAAGAATTTGAAAAATATGGACGTGATTTTGACAATGTTAGATATATTTTTTATTTTAAATTTGTTTAAAAAAAACTAAAAGGGTTGAACACTCCACTTGGTTGGCGTGTTCAACCTTAAAAGTTGAATACGCCAACCAAGGTGCCCTGTTCAACTTTTAAGGCTGAACATGTCAGTTGGGTTGGTGTCTTTATTAGAAGACGTCAACCCAGTCGACGCTTTTGTGTCAGTTTGTTAATATTTTTTATTTTAAATTATTTTCTCAAATTATTTTTAAATTTAGGTTATAATATTAAAAAACCCAACGTCGACCCACGCTATAAAATATATGACAAACTTCTTAAACTTTGAAAGGGGAGCTTTCAACATTCTACGATATGTAGGGATGTTTATCGGGCCGGGTCAATCCGAACCCGGCCCAGAATCAGGCCAGTTAGCCCGGTTCAGAATCGAAACCGGACTAACCGATTCGAAACCACCCCGGAACCGGTAAAAAACTCGGTTCGGGCCAGTTCCATGACTTCAAACCGGTATCACCACCGGTTTCGGTGCTACCAGACCGGTTTCAAAATCAGAATCGGTAAGTTTCAAAAAAAATTAAAAAACACGTCAGCAAGGCAACGGCTATAAAGTCGTTGCCAAACGTTCACATTTTATTTTTTTATTTTTTAAAATAAAACTATAAATAGGTGTGTTGTGCTTTGTAAATCCTCACAATTCATTCTTACAAAGTTGTATACTTCAATCTCATATTTTTCTCTCTATTGTGCTATCTACATTTTACTTATATAATAATGGCATCTTCATCTAACAGCGGCGCTGGTCGTAGCCAGGGTCGCAGTCGGGGTCTCGTCCCGGGTCGTCTATCACTTAGTTCATTTTCTGTGATACCCGGGATTTATTGGTACTAATCCCGGTGCGGTAATAATCCTTAATGGATTTTAACTGTGGCAATCGTGTATTAATTGTGGTTTTGGGACTCCCGGGGACTGTTTTTGGAGTCGTTGGATCCAAGGGATGAGATTGTATTCTCATCGTTGTGATAACCTTGTAATTTGGTCTTTGGTGGGATTTGGGTCTAGAGTACTTTGTACTGGGACTGTAATGATAATTGAGGTTAGAGAGATGATTTTTGAAAACATATGATATTTAATGAATCATGATGTATTTGTGAAGGGGGTGGTATTTTTTTCGAGTTTTGGTACTATATATACCAAGTGGACTTGGTATTCCGTCATTTGGCACGGAACCCTTCTCTCTCTTCCCTCTCTCCAGGCTCAAACTCTTTCCCCATTTCCCTTCTTTTGCTCTTGGAAGAAAATCGTTGGTAGCTTGGCTCGGGAGCCGGTTTTCTCGAAGATAATCAGGTATTAGTCTTCCCCTCGTCTTTGTCTTCGTTTTGGTAGTAGTATTGTCGATTTTGGTTGTGTATTAATGTTAGATTTGGATTTGTGGATTTTGGGTAAAAATCCTAAGTTTGTTGTTGGAGTTTTTATGGAGTTTTAAGGGTGTATTTGAGGTGTTGAAGGTGTATGGAGTGTTGGTTTTGAGTTGGGTGTGAAAAACACCATGGAAGCTCAATTTTTCGGAAAATCGCAGTTGGCGATCGATCGCCGAGGAGGGCGATCGATTGTGACGAGCAGCTCGATTTTTTGGTGACGATGAACAGTGCGGGCGATCGATCGCGTGGCCTCGGCGATCGATCGCGAGCAGGTCGGCGATAGATCGCGAGGATTGGCGATCGATCGCGAATGAGCACTGGTTTGGCCTCTGGATTGAGGCGATCGATGGCGATGTTATAGGCGATCGATCGCCGCTTGCAAATTTTTATTTTTTTTGAAAATTTTTTGAAAATGTTGGGATTTTGAAATCGAGGTTTAAATGGCCTTTTTTTCGGGGCAATGTCTACATTCCAATGGGAATTCTATGCTTCTAAAATGGATTGGTTGGAGCCAAAGTAATGAAACGGAATTCTTGGTTGGGTTTTTGGCTATCTTTTAACCTATAAATGGAATATTTTTGAGTATTATGCATGCTTAGCCGGGGGCTTTTATTTTTGGTAATCGTCATGGATGGACGATAGATTTGGATGTTGTGAACGTGCTTGGGCACGTGATTGCATGCCTATGTTTAATTGAGAGTTATTTGCATGTTAGCACTTAAACTCATCGGGTCGTGGGATTCAGGCAAGGTTGGACTAGAACCACGGATTTATAAGGTACGTATGACGTACGAGCATAGCCCTTTAATATAATTTGCACTTGTTTGCTTGGCACACTTTATTACATTGAATGTATATGGAAATGCATGGTTCATGGTATTTGCTTGCAAATGTATATATATATATTGAGAATTATATGGTGCCGCTTTTGAGCGAGCAATGATTGGATGTTGTCGCCTTTGAGCGAACATCGGTTATCACGCCACTGCTGTTGAGCATGCGTGAGAATGAAATGCCGCTATTGTAGAGCGAGCAATGAAATTGAAAGATGGAACCATAAGTGAGATACATGGAATATTTATAATCATTGTTTAATGATTTGGTATTATTGATTATGATATCGAGATATGGCAATCGGGTTTGTTAATCAATGTAATGATTAACTGGCATTTGGAAATTTGATGGTTTCAGTTATTTTGAGAACAGGGACGGCACAGGAAATCCCTGATGAGGATGATACCATCCAGGGAGCATCTTTTATATTTCGTAGCATTTACATTTTTGTAAATTATGAATTGTATCATTATGATTATTGGATTTGGGATATTGGTATGCTCACCCCGTGTGGGGGCTTGTCTTTGTTGGGGCGGGTGATTAGGTACATCGATGGCTTTAGAAATGAGCTCGAGCTATGGATTGGAGGTGCTTCCAGTGATCGAAATACCAGTGACGGTATTGAGCACCATATTATACATTTGATACACACATACATATTCGATGCTCGTCTGTGAGCAATATTATGTGTATATGTCATGTATAAAAAGGCAAGTGCCTTTCTCTCTTCATTTATGAGTTGCACGCAATTATTTATTGAATTGCTAAATGAACTGAGAACATGTTAGTGTATTATAATGGTGCATGATATGTATGTGGACTTGGTTGGGGAAAAACTGGACATCGTATGGAATAATGTAAAGAATTTTATTATTGGCATGAATTAGTATGGTGATGAGTGGGTTCTACCCTATATGTTTGATTAAATGCACTAATTGCTTGGATTAATACACTAATAACGGGTTAAGGGCACGGGGGGTCCTTACATTAGTGGTATCAGAGCAGTGGTTTGCTCTTTTGGGGCTGTTGAGGGCCTAGAACCATATTGATGGAAATGAGTAGCATATAAATATGCATGATGGTAGTTAGTGCTGTGTGACACAACTATTTTGCTTATGTGCATTTATGATATGTGATCATAGTGGAACAATTATATGTCATTAGAATCATAATATAATCTGTTGATTATGATTGTGAGTTGTAGCACAGGGACAACCAAAGGGAACACTTTGAAATGCATTGGGATACAGGAAGTACTTTGTACTCATGGTTTATGCATTTACTTATTATAATCATATCGTGGTGAATATGGATTATTATGTGCTCATGGGTTGCGATTGTTCCTTAGGGACACTATGACATGAAAGGCTAAGGCCAGGGTTGAAAGACACGAAACTGTAACCTGCATTTTATATACAACATGGATTATGCATTGTGGTTGCATATATATATTGGAGTGATGATTTTAATGCTTTGCCGCCAAATGTTGAAGCGAGGGTGTTGCCGCATGTCGCATTTGAGCGAGGTGCATTAAAATACACTCATTGTGGTTGTATATATGGGAGTGATGATTTTAATGCTTTGCCGCCAAATGTTGAAGCGAGGGTGTTTCCGCATGTCACATTTGAGCGATGTGCATTAAAATACACTCATTGTGATGTATATTGGGATATGGAATATGCATTGTGTTGCAAGTATAGATGGAATGCTTTGTGAATGTTCCATGAGTCGTTGTTATGGATGAGTGATGATTTTAAATGCTTTGCCGATGTCACTTGACGCGATGATAGAATACTTGCAGCTGTCATATCGTAGCGAGGAAAGAATATTTGCCGCCAAATGTTGAAGCGAGGGGTTTTGCCGCATGTCACATTTGAGCGAGGTTATTCTATGCCGCTAATATGTCGAAGCGAGGGGTATTAGTGCCGCGGTCATGAAAAGCGAGGTGCATTAAAATACACTACTGTAACAAGACCAGGGATCCACTATTCTATTGGCGATGGTTCATGCCGTCGGGTATTCATAGTGATGGTTCATTCCGCTATTCTATTGGCGATGGTTCATGCCGCTGGGTATTCATAGCGATGGTTCATTCCGCTATTCTATTGGGGATGGTTCATGCCACCGGGTATTCATAGCGATGGTTCATTCCGCTATTCTATTGGCGATGGTTCATGCCGCCGGGGTATTCATAGCGATGGTTCATTCCGGTATTCTATTGGCGATGGTTCATGTCGCCGGGTATTCATAGCGATGGTTTATTCCGCTATTCTATGGCGATGGTTCATGCCGCCAGATATTATATAGCGATGGTGCATTCCGCTACATCTATGGCGATGGTTCATACCGCCATATATTTATAGCGATGTTTATGCCGCTGACTCTATGGCGAGGGATCATGCCGCTGATTCTATAGCGATGGGTTATACCGTTATGTACGTAGCAATGGATTATGCCACCTACGAGCGATGGGTGCTGATTGCGTGCCACTGTTGGACGACGGAAACAGGTATGCCGCTATCTTGTTAGCGATGAGGTATGGCATATTACTGTTTAATTAGCATTATTGTGGATGATATGTGTTGACATACATATACCGTCATGTGTTTGACGATGATGCTATGGATGCCGTGTTTCGATATGTACCGTCACGAGTTGACGAAGTTATTTTGAATGTCATATGTTGACAGGTACCGTCACGAGATGACGATGACGTAGTGGATGTCTATGTAGACGCATAGCGTCGTTTCGATGAATAATACATTTATGTATATGTATTTAGTCATATGGTTTGAGTGCCAATGGTGAACACGTGGTAATGTCTGGGTCATTAGTTGACGAGACCTTTATGCCGAGCAGGTTTGCTCGATGGATTATTGGATGCATTGCACCGGTGAGTGTACCGCATCATGCAATAGAGGTAAATAATTGTCGAGTAGTGGTACCTTCGGGTATACTCGTTGGAATGACTATGGCCATGTGACTGGTAATAGGAGTAGTTATTGGGGAAACTATTGCTTATACCAATGTGACATGTGGTGGACATGATCACACCACCCCTGAGGGTGTGGAATCAATCCTACGGGATTAGGATTGCTTTATGGTTGAGCAAGGACACCGAGATGTCCTTTGTACATTGGTATTAGAGAAATATTGGATGATGACCCACTACTCTAATGGATGTTACGGTATGGTGTACCGGGTTGGGACGAACGATACGTTGGTGGGCTTGGTATAAGCCTATGGAGGCAGCGTTTTGCTAGCCAGGTATTGTAGCAGTGTTATAGTGTGCTTGTTATGGCTATTATACTGCATGTTGTGACCAAGTTCAGTGAATCGTATGATGATACGATGAGGACTTATGATAGACTCTTGTAGTCTCTATGTGGCATGATGATTGAGGTAGGGAATACCCCACGGGAACGTTTTTACGTTTATCGTTTTGAGGGGCTTGTACTTGGACAGCTCAATTTTGTTGGTAGTACCAACACGAGTGTCAACAGGTCGTTGTTAGCTCTAGATGAGCATCCTTGCATACGGAATGCAACGGGAGTCACAATTGGATTTGTGGGTTATAGCTAGTGGGGTACCACTACTGTATTGATTTCATCTCTTGGGGAGATTTGGATTGTACTGTCATGGAGACAGCTGGTATTGGTTGAGGGTTGATTGTGAATCAACCGGGGGAAAGCCCTACTAGTGTTGGACTAGGTGATGGCTTCGTACTTCTAGTGAGACGTTCGAGGAGACGTCTCTGGGGTAATGCTCGAGTTTGTGAAGTACTATGGCATTAGTACAAGGCATTGTTAGTTTGAGTATACATGGCGTATACGGGTTTCGATGTGGTAATAGTGGTTTGATGCACTATTCTGAACCAGTTGCGTATTTTTGGTTCTGGGATATGTTTTGGGCATAAATATATCCAGGTTTTCCGAACGATGGTTCGAGGTTGGAGGGTCATGAGTCCTTGACGTTTTTCCTTGTGAGGAAGGTAGTATTTTACCTACCGATTGGGAATCTTTGGGAGATTCATTGAGTCGGTTTGTGAGGTGTTAATGTTGGAATCACGCCATTGACCGTTTGTCTGTCAATCATTATTATCTGCGAGGTAAGAATAGCTGGGGATTGATAGTAGATTTTGGGACTTTGGGTATGATTGGAGATACCAAGCCTATTGCGTTGAGTATGCATGTTGTGTAGGTACGTGGCATGTATGTGTGTACAAATGCTCGTGTTTCGGTACTTGTTGAGTATCGGATTAGTACGCTTGGTTTGGTGATTCTCTGTGAGAGTTTGTGGCATCTTGAGATTGGTAATCTCGATGGCACGATGTATTCTGAAGAATAATCGTGAGGTCCGGTTGACTTCCCTGAGGAGGGATTGTTGGGTTTTGGGACCATGGTAATTCTTGCTGGTCAATTCGATAGCCTCCCTGTTTTAGGATTTTTGAATCCCAGGATGAACGATGGATGGCCAGGATTCGGATTTTTTTAGTGTCGTGTTGACACGTGTGGCGGGAAAGCAATCGATTATTCTTGCATGTCCTTTCGAGAACCTGAGACCTTGTGGAGTCTCGATAGTGTGTTCGGACCAAGATGTGATTTCTTGGAACACGCGGTTGTAGACATCTTTGGAGATGTGTTTCATGTTGATCGGGGCCGTGTTGTGGCCCAATCTGTGTTGCAATGTGGTGCAACTACTCCTTTGATGGAGATGGACTTGGAAAGCGGAAGCCGGATGTCGTATGAGTATATTGTAGTGTACTGGTGGTTTCCTTGGTAACGATGTATGGTTAACATCGTAGGCTAATTCACAAAGATATCATTGAAGCGATATCTAATTTGGAATCACGAATGATTCGTTTGATTTGCAGTTAGGTTTGGGCTAACTGCTTTTGAGACGGTTAGCATTGGGAGTATGCTGACGTTCTGTTACTGTTGTGATGGTTTGGGGAGGTTTACTCCATTCCAGATTTTGGTGCGGGGTCAGTGTCCTCGCGGTTGGAATGTCGTTCGTGATATGTTCATGATTCGGCGATATAGATCCGTTTGGATTGTGTTAGGATCGGTCCGGAGTGTTTAGAGGGGGGGTGAATGAACACTCCTTTAAAATTAATCCTAATTGATTTCTCTCGGGTTAGTGAGTGAAATCTATTTCTTAATCAACTTATGAGCAGAACAGACCACTGAATATAAGAGTACGGAACGGTCTGTTCTTGACTAGTAAGAACGGCTTGATGGTTTAATGATTGTAACTCAGTACAAAATGAGAATAGACAGGATATGTTTCTGGAAGTTCGTAGGTGGTGTAATCCTTCTACGTCTCCCCTTCTTCCAATTAAGGAAGGATACACTAGAAGACTTTAAGTAATACAACCACTTGTACAACCCCGATTCAGCTGGATTTATCCCACTACCAGACTGAAACTCCTAGTCTCTTGATCTGTTCATATACACAAACTGTCTGACAGTTACAATAGAATCTCACTCTTCTATTTTAGTAAAATACAGAAGACAGACTTATATTGTCTATGCACACAATGATCCTATGATGATCAATTACAATATGCTGTGCTTATGAAAACTTTTAGCAGTTCGGCTCAAGAATATCTGGACTTGTAAGCTTGTGCTGTTTTTGTTTTCTTTTTGTTTCTTGATTGATCAGTCGGCACTTTGAGCTCTTTAGTTGCATCCTTATATAGTTGCTTATACCAAGGACATTATTTCCTTTTCTGTGCAACTCTTGACTCTGTTCAATCTCCGAGTAAGCTTCAGTCTAATTCTTTTAGGCACTTTCCATACTGGTCTGTGCTTTCGGCGTCTGTCAGGTAAGCTCTTCTTTGTCTTCTTACCTTTTAAGGTAATCTTCAGTCCTTGTTCTTTTTCACCATTAAATGCATCATTAAATGCTTCAAAAAATAGCTGTTAATGATTTGGACTGAAGAACTAGGCTTATTCAACCTTGTCTGCTCTGATCTGATCATTATTGAGCTGATCTCGTGCTTCGATCTGGTCAGGCCTAAAGCCATTGATGTACCTAATCACCTGCCCCAACAGAGATAGCCCCCAAACGGGGTAAGCATACCAATATCCCAAATCCAATAATCATAATGATACAATTCATAATTTACAAAAATGCAAATGCTATGAAATATAAAAGATGCTCTCTGGATGATATCATCCTCATCCGGGATTTCCTGTACCGTCCATGTTCTCAAAATAACTGAAACCATCAAATTCCCAAATGCCAGTTAATCATTACATTGATTAACAAACCCAATTGCCATATATCGATATCATAATCAACAATACCAAATCATTAAACAATGATTACAGATATTCCATGTATCTCACTTATGTTCCATCTTTCTATTTCATTGCTAGCTCTACAATAGCGGCATTTCATTCTCACGCATGCTCAACAGCAGTGGCGTCATAACCGATGTTCTCTCAAAGGCGACAACATCCAATCATTGCTCGCTCAAAAGCGGCACCATATAATTCCCAATGCATATATATACATTTGTAGCAAATACCATGAACCATGCATTTCCATATACATTCAATCCAATACAGTGTGACAAGCACTCAACAAGTGCAATTATATTAAAGGGCTATGCTCGTACGTCATACGTACCTTATAATCCGTGGTTCTAGTACAACCTTGTCTGAATCCCACGACCCGATGAGTTTAAGTGCTAACATGCAAATAACTCTCAATTAAACATAGGCATGCAATCACGTGCCCAAGCACGTTCACAACATCCAAATCTATCGTCCATCCATGACGATTACCAAAAATAAAAGCCCCCCCGGCTAAGCATGCATAATACTCAAAAATATTCCATTTTATAGGTTAAAAGATAGCCAAAAACCCAACCGAGAATTCCGTATCATTAACTTTGGCTCCAACCAATCCATTTTAGAAGCATAGCATTCCCATTGGAATGTAGACATTGCCCCGAAAACGGGCCATTTAAACCTCGATTTCAAAATCCCAACATTTTCCAAAATTTTCAAAAAAATAAAAATTTGCAAGCGGCGATCGATCGCCTATAACATCGCGATCGATCGCCTCCATCCAGAGGCCAAACCAGTGCTCATTCGCGATCGATCTCCAATCCTCGCGATCGATCGCCAACCCACTCGTGATCGATCGACGAGGCCACACGATCGATCGCCAACCCGCTCGTGGTCACCAACACCAGAAATCGAGCTGCTCGTCGTGATCGATCGCCCCTCCTCGGTGATCGATCGCCAACTGTGATTTTCTGAAAAATTCGAGCTTCCATGGTATTTTTCCCACCTAAACTCAAAACCAACACCCCCTACACCTAAAACTCCATAAAAACTCCAACAACAAACTTTAGGATTTTTACCCAAAATCCACAAATCCAAATCTGACATTAATACACAACCAAAATCAACAATACTACTACCAAAACGAAGACAAAGACGAGGGGAAGACTAATACCTGATTATCTTCGAGAAAACCGGCTCCCGAGCCAAGCTACCAACGATTTTCTTCCAAGAGCAAAAGAGGGGAAATGGGGGAAAGGTTTGAGCGTGGAGAGAGGGAAGAGAGAGAAGGGTTCCGTGCCAAATGACGGAATACCGAGTCCACTTGGTATTTATAGTACCAAAACTTGAAAAAAAAAAAACCAATCCCTTCACAAATACATCATGATTCATTAAATATCATCTGTTTTCAAAAATTATCTCTCTAACCTCAATTCCCATTACCAGCCCCAGTACAAAGTACTCCGGACCCCAAATCCCACCAAAGACCAAATTCCAAGGTTATCATCACGATGAGAATACAATCTCATCCCTTGGATCCAACCACTCCAAAAACAGCCCTGGGAGTCCCAATAATTCCCGGGTATCACAATTATCCCCCACTAATAAAATTTTGTCCTCGAAATTTGCACGGCATACTCCATGTATCGCCGAGACCACAAAATCTGTTAGTTCCGGATTTTAAAGATGAAAAAATAGATCAGACCGATCAAGCCGTAAAACCATGTCAAAACAGATCACGCCGATATGGTCTATCGCAAAATCAGAACGGATCGATGTAATCCAGCCTGACTAGATCGAAGCACGAGATCAGCTCAATAATGATCATATCAGAGCAGACAAGGTTGAATAAGCCTCGTTCTTCAGTCCGAATCATTAACGGCTATTTTTTGAAGCATTTAATGATGCATTTAATGGTAAAAAAGACCAAGGACTGAAGATTACCTTAAAAGGTAAGAAGACAAAGAAGAGCTTACCTGACAGACGACAAAAGCATAGACTAGAATGGAAAGTGCCTAAAAGAATTAGACTGAAGCTTACTCAGAGATTGAACAGAATCAAGAGTTGACAGAAAATGAAATAATGTCGTTGGTATAAGCAACTATATAAGGATGCAACTAAAGAGCTCAAAGTGCCGACTGATCAATCAAGAAACAAAAAGAAAACAAAAACAGCACAAGCTTACAAGTCCAGATATTCTTGAGCCGAACTGCTAAAAGTTTTCATAAGCACATCATATTGTAATATTTGATCATCATAGGATCATTGTGTGCATAGACAATATAAGTCTGTCTTCTGTATTTTACTAAAATAGAATAGTGAGATTCTATTGTAACTGTCAGACAGTTTGTGTCTGAACAGATCGAGAGACTAGGAGTTTCAGTCTGGTAGTGGGATAAATCCAACTGAATCGGGGTTGTACAAGTGGTTGTATTAATCAAAGTCTTCTAGTGTATCCTTCCTTAATTGGAAGAAGGGGAGACGTAGAAGGATTACACCACCTTCAAACTTCCAGAAACATATCCTGTCTATTCTCATTTTGTACTGAGTTACAATCATTAAACCATCAAGCCGTTCTTACTAGTCAAGAACAGACCGTTCCGCACTCTTATATTCAGTGGTCTGTTCTGCTCATAAGTTGATTAAGAAATAGATTTCACTCACTAACACGAGAGAAATCAATAAGGATTAATTTTAAAGGAGTGTTCATTCACCCTCCCCCCCCCCCCCCCCCCCCCCCCCCCCCCCCCCCCGCTAAACACTCCGGACCGATCATAACAAGTGGTATCAGAGCAGGCCGTCTTAATCATCAAAGATACTTGGATTGATGGCATCATTCAACAAGATTCCCATGTTCTCAAAAGAAGATTATGATGATTGGAGAATCAGAATGCAAGCTCATCTGGCAGCACAGGATGACGATATGTGGTACGTCATAACAGACGGACCAATGCAAGTATTAAAAGTAAATCCTGCACTAGGAGGACAAAATGGCGAACCTCAGATGATCGAAAAAGAAAGGCCCACCTGGACAAATGAAGAAAGGAAGAAAGCCAATCTAGACAACGTAGCCAAAGACATCATGTTCAAAACATTGACAAGAATATGTTCAGTAAGATCAAAATGTGTTCAACCGCCAAAGAAATTTGGGAGAAGATATCACAGCTATGTGAAGGGAACGACCAGGCTAAAGAAAACAAGCTGACTGTAGCTCTACAAAAATTTGATGGCATAAAAATGAAGCTTGGAGAAACTCTAAACGAGTTTGATGAAAGAGTCACTGACATTATCAATGAACTAAATAGTCTGGGTAAGGAATACTCTAACAAAGATATTGCTCTGAAGGTAATGAGAGCATTGCCAAAGGAATGGGTTGTCAAAACAATTGCAATGAGGGAGTCTAAAGATCTGAACAAAGTTGAACTTCATGATCTGTTCGCAGATCTTAAGGCGTATGAGTTTGAACTGATCACCAGAGGAGAAGCAGAACCATTCATCTCTCAACCAAACAAAGCACTGGCAGTCATTCCAGACCAAACCATCCTTCAACAGACCGATCCATCGAACAGGTAAGTAATGATGCTATGTCATTATTTATCAAGAAATTTGGTAAATTCATGTCTAAGAACAAACGGAATTTCAAACCCTCTCATCACTATAAATCGAGAAAAGACGACGATGTTAATGATCAGGCTTGCTACAATTATGGTAAGACCAGACACTTTATTGCAGACTGCACAGACCGAAGAAAGATGAAAGAAAAGAAAGGCATCGTGATGAAAATAAAAAGAAGCATTACAAAGACCATAAAAATCATCATGGGAAGTCCCAAAAGGTTCGGGTAGCAGAGGAAGGTAACCGCAAGTGGGTTCAGACTGACTCAGAATCAGAAAGTTCAGAATGTTCATCCAGCGAAAGCGAAGAGGAAACCCAATGTCTAATGGCAGATGAAGAAATGAGTCAAATGGACGAGGTACTGAAGAAACAAGTGTCGGACTGGTACTTAGATAGTGGGTGTTCTCGTCACATGACAGGAAACATCGAGCTGCTGTCTGAAGTCACAGATTGTGCTGGTCCAAAGATTATCTTCTGGGAAAACTCAAAGGGTAAGACCATGGGCAAGGGTAAGATTGTCCATGGTAATATTACTATCAGTGATGTGCTATTAGTTGAAAATCTATGCTATAATCTGATTAGCATAAGTCAATTATGTGATAACGGTTATGCTGTAGAATTTCACAAACACACCTGCACTGTCAAAACATCAGACGGTATGACCATGCTTGTAGGAATCAGAAATGGAAACACATATAAGATTAATTAGAATTTCGCTCAACCTGATAATCCTAATTGTTTCATCGCGAATAATGATAATAAACACTGGCTATGGCATAATGATAATCGCGAATAATGATAATAAACACTGGCTATGCCCAAGATCGACTTTGCCAAGGATAAGATCAGTGAAGCTTGCCAAATGGGCAAACAGATCAGATCATCCTTCAAAAACAAGAATGTCAAATCCTCCTCACGTTGTTTAGAACTATTACATATGGACTTGTTTGGTCCTATACCAATAACAAGTTTATGGAGAATGCGGTATACTCTTGTTGTCATTGATTATTACTCGCGTTTTACATGGACTATATTTTTGAGCAGTAAAGATCAAACCGGTCCGAAGTTGATCAAGCTGCTGAAACGCACTCAGAATGAGAGATCATCAAGCATAGATAGAATTTGAAGTGACAAAGGCACTGAATTCTCAAATCAGAATCTTGAATCCTTTCTAGAAGACCAAGGAATTAAGCATGAATTCTCAGCCGCTCGAACTCCTCAACAAAATGGAGTTGCAGAACGAAGGAACAGAACGCTTAATGAGGCATCAAGGACAATGCTTGCAGACTCTGTAATTTCCCAAAAGTTCTGGGCAGAAGCTGTAAATATTGCATGCTATACTCAAAACCGAACCATGATTAACAAGAAGTTAAATCTAACTCCATATGAAGTATGGACAGGTAACAGACCGTCTATCTCTCACTTTCATGTATTTGGTTGCAAATGTTTCGTTCACAATAATGGTAAGAATCATCTTACAGCATTCGAAGCTAAGTCAAATAATGTAATATTCTTAGGATATTCATCTAATAGTAAAGCTTTTCGCATCTTCAATAATCGAACCTTGACTGTAGAAGAATCATTTCATGTAGTGTTTGATGAATCCTTATGTTTTGAGGGTAACAAGGAATTAATTCAAAATCAGATGGAAATATCCATCTCGAAGTTAACAGTGATGATGAGATTGTAGCTAATAGATCAAGAGACAATCCACCGGAACCTGAAGTACCAGATAAACCGGATCAAGGCACTGAAGTTCTTCCAGATCGAGCCGATCCGGAGGTTCTGAACTCTAATATTAAAGCAGATGCTGATAATGGTACTACTATTAATCCATCTGGACCAGACAATCCAGAATCAAGCTATCAATGGACAAAGAGGCATCCACCTGATCTAGTAATTGGAAGTCCTTCTGCACCCATAAGAACCATAGGACAGATGATGGATTAATTCACTCACGCCGCCTTTATATCTAATCTGGAACCCAAACAGATTAAATAAGCTTTGACTGATTATAACAGGATAAAGGCCATGCAAGAAGAGCTTAACCAATTTGAACAAAATCAAGTCTGGAGATTAACCCCCAGGCCAAGTGGTCTGCCTGTTATTGGAACCAGATGGGTTTTCAGAAACAAGCTAGACGCAGATGGAGTGGTGGTTAGAGACAAGGTCAGACTGGTGGCACAAGGCTTCAGACAAGAAGAATGAATCGACTTCGATGAATCTTTTGCACCAGTCGCCAGACTTGAAGCCATCCTAATATTTCTCGCATTTGCTGCTTTTAAAGACTTCAAAGTATATCAAATGGACGTAAAGAGTGCTTTTCTAAATGGTAAGCTTCAGGAGGAAGTCTACATTGAACAACCTCCTGGATTTCATAACCACTCGTTTTCAGATCATGTATATCTACTTAATAAAGCAGTATATGGACTAAAACAAGCTCCAAGAGCATGGTATGATACTCTGTCTCAATTTTTTCTGAACCACGATTTTCAGATCGGCTCAGTGGATACCCAAACTCTGCGAGAAATTCTCTAAGTTAATGCAGGGACAGTTTGAAATGAGTATGATGGGAGAACTGTCATTTTTCCTGGGTCTCCAAGTCAAACAGCTCAGCAATGGTATTTTTATCAATCAAACCAAGTATACCAAAGAGCTTCTCAAAAGATTCGGAATGGAGACTTGTTCAACTGCGTCAACTCCAATGAGTCCTTCAATCAAGCTAGATAAAGACGAAGGGGGAACAACAGTTGATGTAACCATGTATCGAGGTCTGATCGGATCGCTATTATATCTTACAGCGAGCCGGCCTGATATTATGTTTTCAGTTTGCATTTGCGCTAGATTTCAGTCTGATCCAAAGCAATCCCACTTTATTGCTGCTAAGCGCATTATTAAATACCTAAAAGGGTCTCAGGACGTTGGTCTTTGGTATCCCAAAGATTCAATCAGTTTAATTGGATATTCAGACGCTGACTATGCAGGGTGTAAGATTGATCGCAAGAGCACCAGTGGAACATGTCAATTTCTAGGTGAAAGATTGATCTCATGGTTTAGCAAGAAGCAAACATCAATTGCCACATTTACAGCTGAGGCCGAATATCTTGCAGCTGGAAGCTGTTGCGCTCAAATGCTCTGGATTCAACATCAGCTCAGAGACTATGACATTCAAGCTGCTGAGTCTCCGATATTTTGTGACAACACTAGTGCCATTGCTATAACGTATAATCCAGTTTTGCACTCTCGAACAAAGCATATTGATATCAGAAATCATTTTATTCGAGATCACGTTGGCAAAAAGGAAATTCGGATTGAGCACATTTCAACAGACCAGCAAGCAGCAGACATTTTCACCAAACCACTTCCTGAGGCTAAGTTTAATTATTTTCGTCAAATTCTTGGCTTAATAGATTTATCTTGATATTTTAGAGGACCTTTTATTTTGTTTTAAAGACTGTGCACTAGCACAGATCGATAATACAAAAATCAGAAAGACACAGACCGGTCCGAACTTTCAGACCGATCTCTGTCAAATCTGATATTATCCTATGATCTGTCTGCTCTATTACAACCAGTCTTTAATATAGTAATTGTTTAAACAACCCGGGCTGATCGAATTTTAACCGCCTTCCCGTCCGTTTATTTTGAATTGCTTAAATATCAGTCATCGAGATACAGACACGTGTCCTATCTCTCCTATTTAGAGGGATGTACATCTCACTAACATTTCACTTTTTACGACTTACTGCTGTCTGTTTGTAACTTTCAAATCTTTCAATTCTCTCTACATTCTTCATACATACTCAAATGACCACTATCACTCACAACTCTCTATCTGTTGACTTCGATGAAATTTACAGGGCTGAAGATCCAGAAATGGTTTCTATGTTCAAATCCTTGGAATCTTCAGGATTAAGGAACTTTCTGGAATGTAGAACGGTGGTTTACGAGTCAGAGATTCGAGAGTTGTTCGCCAATGCTGTTTCTCAAAAGACGTTCATCTCCACTTCCGTCAAGGGCAAATCTTTCGACATCTCTCAGACAACGCTGTCAAAGACCTTTGGTCTTCCTAACACCGGACTGACTGATTTTGGCCACATCCCTCAGGCCACTCTCACCAATCTTCAGGGCAAAGTATCCATTTTTGGCCACAAACTGCATCCATCCTTCAGGAAGAAAGAAATATTGTTTCACTTTCAAGTCCTCTGTGAGATTGTTGGAAAGCCACTATTGCGTAAAGCCGGAATCTATGACGCCGTAACCGCCAAAAAATTCCGGGCCATGGCTGCTATCCACTCCGGACAGAAGATGGACTGGTCCGCTATCTTGTTTGGAGTGCTGCTAGAAACAGTCATTGCATCCAAACAGGTTGTCTGCTTTGATGTTCCTCTCAGCATGCTCTTAGAGACACTGGACATCGAGCTGGGGAAGCCGTCTGCACTCAACCCCTTCAAGATTCTCAACCCCAAGGGTTTGGCCCTACTTAAATCCAAAAGTGCTCCACCCACTCCCTCTGATCTGGTGACTGTAAAGATTGAATGGGGACAGGAACATGCTGCTGCTAGAAAACCTAGAGTCAAGCGCAAACTGACAGTCCAGACTGACTCAGAGGAAACTCAGTCTACCTCTGCTCCTTCATCTCCAGTCAAACCTCCTCCAAAGAAGCCAAGAACCCAGATCACCAAGCCTCTGTCGACCTTAAATATCAAACCCATATCTACCTTGCCCTCAACAAAAGCCACCCCCGCAACCACTCCAATTAAACCGTCAAAAACTCAACCTTCAACAGCTCCACCGACTGTACCAAGGGTCACCATCCGAGTCCCTTCCACTACCCCTGTGGTCAAGAGAATTGTTATTAAGGACTTAGGGGACTACACCCAATCCGGGATTAAGCCCTCATCTGCCATTGGCAAAGGCAAAGCAGTCCTAGTTGAGCCCCTCTCTTCAAAACCCAAGTCAGGCGCTCAAACAGCTATTGACATCGCCATGGAAGATGTTGAAGACAAAGTTAAGGAGCTTATTGTGGTGTTCAATGAATGGGTTGAATACAGAACGATCAACCACTTTGGTCTGTTCTTCGGCAAGCTCAAGAGACTCCACAAAATGGAACAAGAAGTCCTTAAAGGGACAAAAACTGATGACGTACGGATTGCGGTACATCGCAAAGAATTGTTCCAGGCTAACCACTGGCTCAGACTGCAAACTTGCTCATTGCAGCCAAAAAGGCGAATTTTGATGCTAACAATCCGACTGCCAAAGATGATGGTGCTGTCATTGCTCAACTGGAGATGGATATTAGTACTCTTCACATGGCTGTTCGTTTTCAATGACAGAAGCTCAATATATCCACTCCCGTTCCCAGCCCAGATCACCCCTCTGCGAGCAAGACTGTGGCAGTACCAATATTTGAGCCAGTTCCTTCTGATACGGCGGAGCAGCCACTGACCAATGCTCCATCTGCAGCTGAGACTGAAGCCATGGCTGTCTTGCTGGACTCTCCCACAACTTCAATCCCTCTAGCGTCCTCAGTCTCCCATATTCAGCACAGTCCAACCGACGCACCTTCGAAAGTTATCTCACCAGTCTCCGTCGATCCGGATCTGGTGGTGTCAACAATTGTCGCAGCTTTACAGGATGAGGAGCCTACCATACCTATCACTCATCCAGATCAGTCTGCTGAAGATTTGGCATTTATGGAAGAATTCTCTACGGACTTAGTTACTTTGATCCAGTCCGATACACACCAATCTGATGTCTCTTCACTCATACCAATTGAAGCAAAGGTTGACCCCACTACATCACCATCTGATCACTCTCCGGGCCATTTACCTGTTGAAGCCTCATCTCTGGCCAAGTCTCTTCAACACATCTCTGATAACTGTCTCTTTCTATCTCAACTAGTCAGAGAAGTCCATCAGAGTCAAAGATCTACACACTTGGATTTTGAATCCTTCAGAGAAAAGATGAAGGCTAGCATAAGCGGTATTCAGCGCGGACTGAATGACCTGTTCTCTCAGCAAGCTTCATATAAAAACAGCCTGAGAAAGAACAGATCGAGCTGGCCACTGAAGTTTGGACTTCCGTCACCAAGTCCTTATTGCTCAAGACACTCGTCTGGATGCTATCTGCGCTCAGCTCACGCAGATCATAGATTTCCTTCAAGAGATTGCTGCTGACAAAAGGGGGAAAAGCATAAGGATTTCAAGTCAGCTCAGCAGTCCTCAGCAAAGAAATAGATGTCTAGTTGAATCAGACATAAATGTATCTATCAGATTTTTCTTAAATAAAATCAAAGTCCTTCAGTCACTTATCTAAGTCTTATTCATTTATTTTGAATAGTTCATTTATTTTGAACAAAATGACTTAATCGATCCGAACTACAACTTACAGTGTTCATTTATTTTGAACAAAAAGACTAAATTGATCTGCAAGAATTCTATTCAAAGCTTGTTAAAAGACTGAATAAGAAGACATAGAAGCTAGGTTTTGTCATCATCAAAAAGTGGGAATTTGTTAGTTCCGAATTTTAAAGATGACAAAACAGATCAGACCGATCAAGCCGTAAAACCATGTCAAAACAGATCACGCCGATATGGTCTATCGCAAAATCATGAGCTCGAGCTATGGATTGGAGGTGCTTCCAGGGATCGAAATACCAGTGACGATATTGAGCACCATAATTTTATATATTTGATACACACATACCTATTCGATGCTCGTCTGTGAGCACTATTATGTGTATATGTCATGTATAAAAAGGCAAGGGCCTTTCTATCTTCATTTATGAGTTGCAACAATTATTTATTGAATTGCTAAATGAACTGAGAATATGTTAGTGTATTATAATGGTGCATGATATGTATGTGGACTTGGTTGGGGAAAAACTAGACATCATATGGAATAATGTAAAGAATTTTATTATTGGCTTGAATTAGTATGGTGATAAGTGGGTTCTCCCCTATATGTTTGATTAAATGCACTAATTGCTTGGATTAATACACTAATAATGGGTTAAGGGCATGGGGGGTCCTTACATTTTCGGCAATGAATTTGCCTGTGACAATTCCTGAGTTAAATGAAAGTTATAATTTTTTTGCTGACCTCAATGTTGGTGGTTCATCTATGAACGTCGAACCGCAACAACCCGAAAAACCTGTCGAACCTCCTCTTGCCCAAGCCCAAGAGAGACAACAAGTGGAGTCATCCGGAGCCACTCAGCAGCGAGTAGACAACCGACTCGTGCCAAAAGAAGTAAGATATGTGATCACTTTGAACTCGCTCAAAAAGAATGTACTAATGAATCGGTTGCAGTATGTAAATTATGTAAGATACAACATTCATATAAAGCTGGTGGTTCCAGTGGAGGCACCTGAACATTTAAAAACATTTAGTAAAAAAATATAATTTTGATGAGGCAACATTACAACTATTAGGTAGAGAAGCAACACAAGCACAAATTAATGTTCTCACTGGCACGAATTTTATTTTAACTGTTGAAATTAACCGTAAGTCACTTATTAGATATGTGATTAGATGTGAACTACATTTTATACAAGCTGAACATAATGATTTTATTGAATTTGATTCATCTATACAACCCATGTTTAAACATATTTCTAGGCACACACTAAAAAGAAATTGTATGGACGTATTTGTTGAATATAGAAATACATTGTTTGAACATCTTTCTAGTTTGCCTTGTAGGATTGACTTAACAACCGATATTTGGACAAATGCAAATTCTGATTCATATCTTGTTGTCACTTGTCATTGGATTAATGATAATTGGTGTATGCAAAAATGGATTTTGTCTTTAGATGAGTTAGATTGTACACATACTGGTTATGTAATTGCTAAATATATATTCAACACTTGTAGACATTATGGAATTCGGGATAATGTATTTTCAATCACATTAGACAACGCTGCGAATAAAAATGATGTGATGCGTGACTTAAAGACCTATCTGAAACCAATGCTTGGTGGTGTTTTTTCATGTTAGATGTGCATGTCATGTTTAGGGATGGCAATGGGACGGGTCCAAACCCGGACCCGCATTGAACCCCCCCCCCCCACCAAAGCGGGTCTGGACCCGCTTCAACCGGATTTGGAAGCGGGGCGGGGCGGGGCGGGTCCTGGGATTGGCCAAACCCGCCCCGGACCCGCCCCACTATTTATTTTTTATTTTTTTTAAAAAAAATATGATATTGATTATATTTTACTTCTTTGATTGAGCAATAAAGTGTCATTATTTAATTTTATATCAAAATTCAGGTGTTCATGTTAAAGAAGTTTGGCATTTTGAAGGAAATAAGAGCAAATTAATAAATATTGAGTAGTTTAAAGATAATTTTACAATGTTTATTATAAATATTTACTAGAGAAAATATGAAATTTAATCACAAAACTCAACTTTTGTGTTTCAAAATTGATTTCTAGCTAAATTTTTTTTTTTAGAAAATAAAAAAAAATGTAACCGGGGCGGGGCGGGTAAACCCGCCGGGTTCGCGGGACGGGACGGGTGCGGGTTTTATGTGTAGCGGGACGGGTCGTGGGATTGGCCAAACCCGTTCCATACCCGACCCATTGCCATTCCTACTCATGTTATTAATTTGGCTGTTAAAGTTGGTTATGAGGACAATCACTTAGCATGTATTGAGAAAATGAAGTACTGCGCTAAATGATTACGCATCGTGATTGGAAACAATTATGTGTATTTAATGATTTGAAGCATCCTCTTTTTCCATCACCAATAGAAACTATGTGGAATTCGTTGTACAATATGTTGAATGCTATGCTACCTTACAAAGATATTTTAACTCCATTTTATAATTCATATCAAATGTCTAATAGCGATGAAAGTATTTATTTGACTGATGAGGATTGGGAATTTGTTGGAAATTGTGTATCATTGTTAGGTACTTTCAAAGAAGCGACGGAACGCTTCTCCGGTGTTACTTATCCAACTTTCGTTTATTTTATTCCTTTAGTATTTAACATGCTTGATAATTTATAGAATTTAGAGATGGCTATGACTTGCATGCTTTTGTTAGGGCAATGAAAACTAAATTTATAAAGTATTGGGAACAAATCATACACGTGCACTGCATCGCAACATTGCTAGATTCTAGTCAATTTTTTTCTTCATTTGAGATATTTTTTGAATTATGCTAAATTTTTGGGGAAGGTTGTTGACGTTCAAAAGACGTCTACAATGCAATCTCTCCAAAATATGTTTGAATTGTATTATAATCAACAAGCAAGTGAATCATCGCAACAAAGGGCTGTTGAAGAACAACCCCAAGCTCAATCTAAAGGTGGGGGCATCAATTTTCAGGAAAAAACTTAAGGAAAAAGGACCTTCTACTAGCACATCAAAGAGTTGCAAATTTATTCGAGTTATCAATTTCTAACGGAAGACAACTTCGACTTCTTACAATGGTGGAAGACAAAATGCAGCGCATCTCCCTATCTTTAGCCAAAATGGCTAGAGACGTGTATGTGGTACAAGATTCAAGCGCTTCTGAATCGGCATTCTCAACATGTGTCCGAATTATTGGAGAATACATAAGTAGCATATATGCTAATTCGTTATGCATGCTCACATTACTTAAAGATTGACTTGAAGTAGAATGTAAGAGTAAAAGAGATGGGGCGGTTGACGAATTCGTAAATCATTATGACGAGCAAGAAGAAGATAACGTCAAAACAATACTTATCAATTATAAAGAGTGATAAATAGTACGATTTTAGTTATTTAGATTTTCAATTGACATCTCAATACAATTATTTGTATGCGTTTATATTATGAAATGAAGAATAAATATATTGAATTTGTGATGAATATTGGGAAACATTTACAACATCAAAAAAATAAAAAATTCAAAAAATTAAAAAAGAGTTCGAAAATAAAAAAAAAACAAAACAAAACGAACCGGATCCGATCTGGTTCCTTAACGAACAGGACCAGTTCGATCCGTTAAGCATCCCTCGATATGGATTACATGGGATAAAGATCAGTCGGTGCAATATCGAATCTAACAAATTTTGGATAAACACTTTTGAACACTACCCAATTTTGTCATCAAATTCATCGTCAAATCTCACCCACCAAATGAAATCCTTCCATCAAAAAGTTGTGTTTGATTGATGGATTTGATTTGAAGAATGATTTGTTGATTAATTTCATATGATACATATATTGTGTGTATTTAAAAACCATCATAATTATTATTGAAATTATATAATTTATACACAATGAATTTGAAATTCATTTAAATTTTATCCATCCAAACAGTCCAAACAATTTAAAATCATTGATTTGTAATACATCATTTCAAATCATTAATCAAAGCACTAAGGTAATAGATTTTTCTGTTTTTAAACATTTAATCTTGCAAAACAAGTAATTGAAAGAAACATTCCTAATCCCCAATTTAAAGAAACAATTTTGAAATATATAATTGGTATATGTGATTTTTAAAGTTAATGTATGTAAATTGGTACAAAACCTTAGGGGAGTTGAATATAGTTTTCAAAATTAGCTGATATATTTTTAAGTATTATTAATATTAGAGGAGGTATATGTAATTAACCATTTTTTTCCTCCCAAAATTGACTCTCGTTCAATTATGTTATTTAGTTGTGTAAATAGAATATACTTTTCTTATATGTATAGTATTCAAATTCAAATATGGTGTTTTAATTTGATTGAACTGTCCTATTTCAATGTTTTGAAGTAAAGTTTGTTATATTTTTAATAAATGTATTTTTGTCATTTCACAATTTTTTGTAGTTTTATGAAGGTAATTTTGTCAAAAACACATCTAGCCTCTAATAGCTTTTTGAGAGTGTCGGGTTCACAGAACCATATCAATATCAGATTTCACATTAACCAAACTTATTAATTATTTTATCTATGAAGTTGTTAAGTGCAGTGCTTTCAAAATCGGATCGGATATGAAATCGATGCTCTTACTGGTTACAAATTCGATCGGTTCGACTAGTTGATTCAATCGGTGATGATGTCAGCATTATGTAATATCTATTTTAAGTTTTGTAAAATATATATATACTATGTATTTGCTATAGTTTCAAGTTGTTCACAATAAAAAAATATCATTACACCAACACAACATGTCAAACTTCAAACCAACATAACATGTCAAACTTAAAAAAATTAGATAAAAACAAATGTCCAACATAAAAAAATAATAATAAAACTGTTAGTTCCGGATTTTAAAGATGACAAAACATATCAGACCGGATCGAGAGAAATCAGATTGACCAGATCGATCGCTCAAAACAGATCAAACTGATATGGTATATCGCAAAACAGAACGGATCGATGGAAATCAGTCTGACCAGATCGAAGCTTCAGATCGATCTCAACTTCTATCAGACCAGAGCAGTCAAGGCTGAATAAGATTGATTCTTCAGTCCGAATCATTGACGGCTATTTATTGAAGCATTTAATGTTGCAATTAATGCTGAAAAAGACCAAGGACTGAAGATTACCATAAAATGTAAGAAGACAAAGAAGAGCCTACCTGATAGTCGCCGAAAGCATGAACCAGAACGGCAAGTACCCTAAAGAAGAAGACTGCAGCTTACTCAGAGTTTAAGCAGAGTCAAGAGTTGCACATTAAGGAAAATAATGTCGTTGGTACACGCAACTATAAAAGGATGCAACAGAAGAGCTCAAGATAGAGTCTGATCAATCGAAAAACGCACAAGAAAGCAAACAGCACAACCTTACAAGCTCAGACATTCTCGAGCTGAAAATCTTCATAAGCACAAGTATGTTGTAATATTTGATCATTTTAGGATCATTGTGTGCATAGACTAAAGTCTATCTTGTGCATTCTGTATTGAAATATAGAAGTGAAAAACAATTGCAACTGTCAGACAGAGTGTGTCTGAACAGATCGAGAGACTAGGAGTTTCAGTCTGGTAGTGAGGTAAATCTAGCTGAATCGGATTTGTACAACAGGATTGTATAAATCAAAGTCTTCTAGTGGAATCCTTCCTTAATTGGAAGAAGGGGAGACGTAGAAGGATTACACCACCTTCGAACTTCCAGAAACATATTCTGTCTTTTATCATTCTGCACTCGTTCTATTATTCAATCCATCAAGCCGTTCTTACTAATCAAAGAACAGACCGTTCCGCACTAAAATATTCAGTGGTCTGTTCTGCGAAAGAGTTGATTAAGAAACAGATTTCTTTCACTAATCCGAAAGAAATCACAATGGATTAATTTTTAATAGGAGTGTTCATTCACCCCCCCCCCCCCCCCCCCTCTAAAACTCCGGACCGATCCTAAAAAGTGGTATCAGAGCAGGTCGTCTTAATCAGCACAAAGACACTTGAGCTGATGGCAGCATTCAACAAAATTTCAATGTTCTCAAAAGAAGACTATGATGATTGGAGAATCAGAATGCAAGCTCATCTGGCAGCACAGGATGACGATATGTGGTTCGTCATCACTGATGGACCAATGAAGATTCTGAAAGTCAATACAACAATCTCCATTACTGGTGGTGAACCCCAAATGGTCGAGAAGGACATATCCCTCTGGACGAATGAAGAAAGAAAGAAAGCAAACCTCGACAACGTTGCCAAAGACATCTTGTTCAAGACATTGGACAAGAATATGTTCAGTAAAATCAAAATGTGCTCTACTGCCAAAGAAATTTGGTAGAAAATAGCACAGCTATGTGAAGGGAACGACCAGACCAAGGAAAACAAGTTGACTGTTGCTCTTCAAAGATTTGAGAGCATAAAAATGAAGATTGGAGAAACTCTAAATGAGTTCGATGAAAGAGTTACTGGTATCATCAATGAACTGAATGGTCTGGGCAAGGAATACTCAAACAAAGAGATCGCTCTGAAAGTTATGAGAGCCCTGCCAAAAGAATGAGATGTTAAGACCATTGCAATGAGGGAGTCCAAAGATCTGAACAAAGTTGAACTTCATGATCTGTTCGCAGATCTTAAGGCATATGAGTTCGAACTGATCACCAGAGGTGAAGCAGGGCCATTCATCTCTCAACCAAACAAAGCGCTGGCAGCCATTCCAGACCAGACCGCCCCCACAACAGATCGATCTATCGAACAGATAAGTAATGATGCTATGTCATTATTTATCAAGAAATTTGGTAAATTTATGTCTAAAAATAAAAGAAATTGTAAACCCTCTCATCATTATAAATCAAGAAAGGACGATGCTGTTAATTATCAGGCTTGCTACAATTGTGGTAAGACCGGACATTTCATTGCAGATTGCACCAGACCGAAGAAAGAAGAACGAAAAGAGAAGCATCGTGATGACAAGAAAAAGAAGCACTACAAAGATCGTAAAAGTCATCATGGGAAGTCCCAAAAGGTCCTAGTAGCAGAAGAAGGAAACAACAAGTGGGCTCATACTGATTCAGATTCAGAAAGCTCCGAATATTCTTCCAGCGAAAGCGAAGAAGATATTCAATGTCTAATGGGAGACGAAGATATGAGTCAAACAGACGAGGTATTCGATCTTGACTCAAATGAATTTACACGTGAAGAGCTCATGTCCGCACTGCAAGACATGGCTAATGATTATAGACTCTTAGCTGAATCATTTGAGAAAAATAAAGCTAAAGCCAATGATCAAATGGATGAGCACATCAAACAAGGCTGCTCTGAGCTGGGCGAGTGCAATAATCTACAGATCGAGCTGAATAAGCTAAAAATCTCTTACGATCAGCTCCATGAAGAAAACAAGAGAATTAGCACACAAAATGCTAAGCTTTCTCATATTTTCAAAACATGGACAAAATACTGAACATCATTGGAATAATTGCAAGAAGTACAACGAAATGTCGGTGATGTTACCGGCATAGGCTTTGATATCAAAGACTGCACCAAAGATGAATCTGAACTGTTGCTGGTAAAGAACAAAATCAAACAAATGACATTTGTTAAATCCAACACAGTATATAAGACTGAAGCACCTACAATTCAAACGGTAGTCTCTTTCGAGAATCAAGGTTTGAGAAAAGGGATTGGATATGTTAACCAAGCCAAAGAAAAGGCACCAACAAGCTTTGCGTCTTTCAGACCAAATCTAAAGGTGCAAGATCTAAGGCAAGGAAGACAATACAATTACTATAATTCAAAACCAGTTCAACGAAGATATAGACTACCCTATGAGAATCAAAGGTTTCCATATCGCACACATTATCACACACAACATCGAAACAGATCAGCTCACAGCACACCAGACACACACAAGCCATTAAAGCTGATAAAGGTATGGGTTCCCAAAGGGCTAATCCGTTCTGGACCCAAGTAGGATTGGGTACCAACAATAATTATGTTTGATGACAGGTACCGAAGAAACTTGCATCAGATTGGTACTTAGACAGTGGGTGTTCTCGTCACATGACTGGAAACATCGAACTGATGTCTGAAGTCACAGAATGTACTGGACCCAAGATCATCTTCGGAGATAACTCAAAGGGTAAGATCGTGGGCAAGGGTAAGATTGTCCATGGTAATGTTATTATCAATGATGTGCTGTTAGTTGAAAATCTATGCTATAATCTGATTAGTATAAGTCAACTATGTGATAATGGTTATGCTGTAGAATTTCACAAACACACTTGCACTGTTAAATCGTCAGACGGTATGACCATGCTAGTAGGATACATATAAGATTAACTGTAACTTTGCTCAACCTGATAATCCTACTTGCTTCATCGCTAATAATGATAATAAACACTGGCTATGGCATAAACGCTTGAATCATCTCAACTTTAAGACTATATCTAGCCTGTGTAAACATGATTTAGTTGTCGGTCTGCCCAAGATCGAATTTGCTAAGGATAAGATCTGTGAAGCCTGCCAAATGGGCAAACAGATCGGATCATCCTTCAAAAACAAGAATGCCAAATCCTCCTCACGCTGCTTAGAACTATTGCATATGGACTTGTTTGGTCCTGTACCAATAACAAGTTTAGGGGGAATGTGGTACACTCTTGTTGTTATTGATGATTACTCACGTTTTACTTGGACTATAATTTTGAGCAGTAAAGATCAGACCGGTCCGAAATTGATCAAGCAGCTGAAACGCACTCAGAATGAGAAATCATCAAGCATAGACAGGATTCGAAGTGACAAAGGCACTGAGTTTTCAAATCATAATCTTGAATCCTTTCTAGAAGATCAAGGAATTAAGCATGAATTTTCAGCCGCCCGAACTCCCCAACAAAATGGAGTTGCAGAACGAAGGAACAGAACGCTTAAAGAGGCAGCAAGGACAATGCTTGCTGATTCTGGCATTTCGCAAAAGTTCTGGGCAGAAGCTGTAAATACTGCGTGCTACACTCAAAATCGGTCTATGATTAACAAGAAGTTGGATCTTACTCCATATGAAATATGGACTGGTAACAGACCGTCTATCTCTCACCTTCATATAATTGGTTGCAAATGCTTCGTTCACAATAATGGTAAGAATCATCTTACAGCATTTGAAGCTAAATCAGATAATGGGATATTCTTAGGATATTCATCTAATAGCAAAGCTTTTCGCGTTTTCAATAATCGCACTTTAACTGTAGAAGAATCAGTTCATGTAGTTTTTGATGAATCTTTATGTATTGAGGGTAGCAAGGAATCAATTCAAAATCAGATGGAAAATATCCATCTGGAAGCTAACAGTGATGATGAGATTGTAGATAACAGGTCAAGAGCCAATCCACCGGAACCTGAAGTACCAGATAGACCGGATCATAGCAATGAAGCTCCTTCAGATCGAGCCGATCCGGATGTTCCTCACTCTAATGTTAAATCAAATGCTGATAACGCTGCTACTACTCATCCGTCTGGACCAGACAATCCGAAATCGAGTTATCGATGGACAAAGAGGCATCCACCTGATCTAGTAATTGGAAGTCCTTCTGCACCGATTAGAACTAGAGGACAGATGATGGATGAATTCACTCATGCTGCTTTCATATCAAATCTGGAACCTAAAAAGATTGATGAATCTTTGACTGATTTCAACTGGATTAAAGCCATGCAAGAAGAGCAGAATCAATTTGAACAAAATCAAGTTTGGAGTCTAACCCCCAGGCCAAGTGATCTGCCTGTTATTGGAACCAGGTAGGTGTTCAGAAACAAGCTAGACGCAGATGGAGTTGTGGTTAGAAACAAAGCCAGACTGGTGGCCCAAGGATTCCGACAAGAAGAAGGAATTGACTTCGATGAATCTTTTACACCAGTCGCCAGACTTGAAGCAATCCGAATATTTCTTGCTTATGCTGCTTTTAAAGACTTCAAGGTACATCATTTCAAATCATTAATCAAAGCACTAAGGTAATAGATTTTTCTGTTTTTAAACATTTAATCTTGCAAAACAAGTAATTGAAAGAAACATTCCTAATCCCCAATTTAAAGAAACAATTTTGAAATATATAAATTGGTATATGTGATTTTTAAAGTTAATGTATGTAAATTGGTACAAAACCTTAGGGGAGTTGAATATAGTTTTCAAAATTAGCTGATATATTTTTAAGTATTATTAATATTAGAGGAGGTATATGTAATTAACCATTTTTTTCCTCCCAAAATTGACTCTCGTTCAATTATGTTATTTAGTTGTGTAAATAGAATATACTTTTCTTATATGTATAGTATTCAAATTCAAATATGGTGTTTTAATTTGATTGAACTGTCCTATTTCAATGTTTTGAAATAAAGTGTGTTATATTTTTAATAAATGTATTTTTGTCATTTCACAATTTTTTGTAGTTTTATGAAGGTAATTTTGTCAAAAACACATCTAGCCTCTAATAGCTTTTTGAGAGTGTCGGGTTCACAGAACCATATCAATATCAGATTTCACATTAACCAAACTTATTAATTATTTTATCTATGAAGTTGTTAAGTGCAGTGCTTTCAAAATCGGATCGGATATGAAATCGATGCTCTTACTGGTTACAAATTCGATCGGTTCGACTGGTTTATTCAATCGGTGATGACGTCAGCATTATGTAATATCTATTTTAAGTTTTGTAAAATATATATATACTATGTATTTGCTATAGTTTCAAGTTGTTCACAATAAAAAAATATCATTACACCAACACAACATGTCAAACTTCAAACCAACATAACATGTCAAACTTAAAAAATTAGATAAAATCAAATGTCCAACATAAAAAAATAATAATAAAACTGTTAGTTCCGATTTTAAAGATGACAAAACATATCAGACCGGATCGAGAGAAATCAGACTGACATGATCGATCGCTCAAAACAGATCAAGCTGATATGGTATATCGCAAAACTGAACGGATCGATGGAAATCAGTCTGACCAGATCGAAGCTTCAGATCGATCTCAACTTCTATCAGATCAGAGCAGTCAAGGCTGAATAAGATTGATTCTTCAGTCCGAATCATTGACGACTATTTATTGAAGCATTTAATGTTGCAATTAATGCTGAAAAAGACCAAGGACTGAAGATTACCATAAAATGTAAGAAGACAAAGAAGAACCTACCTGACAGTCGCAGAAAGCATGAACCAGAACGGCAAGTACCCTAAAGAAGAAGACTGCAGCTTACTCAGAGTTTAAGCAGAGTCAAGAGTTGCACATTAAGGGAAATAATGTCGTTGGTACAGGCAACTATAAAAGGATGCAAAAGAAGAGCTCAAGATAGAGTCTGGTCAATCGAAAAACGCACAAGAAAGCAAACAGCACAAGCTTACAAGCTCAGACATTCTCGAGCTGAAAATCTTCATAAGCACAAGTATGTTGTAATATTTGATCATTTTAGGATCATTGTGTGCGTAGACTAAAGTCTATCTTGTGCATTCTGTATTGAAATATAGAAGTGAAAAACAATTGCAACTGTCAGACAGAGTGTGTCTGAACAGATCGAGAGACTAGGAGTTTCAGTCTGGTAGTGAGGTAAATCTAGCTGAATCGGGTTAGTACAACAGGATTGTATAAATCAAAGTCTTCTAGTGGAATCCTTCCTTAATTGGAAAAAGGGGAGACGTAGAAGGATTACACCACCTTCGAACTTCCAGAAACATATTCTGTCTTTTATCATTCTACACTCGTTCTATTATTCAATCCATCAAGCCGTTCTTACTAATCAAAGAACAGACCGTTCTGCACTAAATATTCAGTGGTCTGTTCTGCGAAAGAGTTGATTAAGAAACAGATTTCTTTCAGTAATCCGAAAAAAATCACAAGGGATTAATTTTTAATAGGAGTGTTGATTCGCACCCCCCCCCCCCCCCCCCCCCCTCAAAAATCCGGACCGATCCTAACAAGTGGTATCAGAGCAAGTCGTCTTAATCAGCACAAAGACACTTGAGCTGATGGCAGCATTCAACAAAATTCCTATGTTCTCAAAAGAAGACTATGATGATTGGAGAATCATAATGCAAGCTCATCTGGCAGCACAGGATGACGATATGTGGTTCGTCATCACTGATGGACCAATGAAGATTCTGAAAGTCAATACAACAGTCTCCATTACTGGTGGTGAACCCCAAATGGTCGAGAAGGACATATCCCTCTGGACGAATGAAGAAAGAAAGAAAGCAAACCTCGACAACGTTGCCAAAGACATCTTGTTCAAGACATTGGACAAGAATATGTTCAGTAAAATCAAAATGTGCTCTACTGCCAAAGAAATTTGGGAGAAAATAGCACAGCTATGTGAAGGGAACGACCAGACCAAGGAAAACAAGTTGACTGTTGCTCTTCAAAGATTTGAGAGCATAAAAATGAAGATTGGAGAAACTCTAAATGAGTTCGATGAAAGAGTTACTGGTAACATCAATGAACTGAATGGTCTGGGCAAGGAATACTCAAACAAAGAGATCGCTCTGAAAGTTATGAGAGCCCTGCCAAAAGAATGGGATGTTAAGACCATTGCAATGAGGGAGTCCAAAGATCTGAACAAAGTTGAACTTCATGATCTGTTCGCAGATCTTAAGGCATATGAGTTCGAACTGATCACCAGAGGTGAAGAGAGCCATTCATCTCTCAACCAAACAAAGCGCTGGCAGCCATTCCAGACCAGATCGCCCTCACAACAGATCGATCTATCGAACAGATAAGTAATGATGCTATGTCATTATTTATCAAGAAATTTGGTAAATTTATGTCTAAAAATAAAAGAAATTGTAAACCCTCTCATCATTATAAATCAAGAAAGGACGATGCTGTTAATTATCAGGCTTGCTACAATTGTGGTAAGACCGGACATTTCATTGCAGATTGCACCAGACCGAAGAAAGAAGAACGAAAAGAGAAGCATTGTGATGACAAGAAAAAGAAGCACTACAAAGATCGTAAAAGTCATCATGGGAAGTCCCAAAAGGTCCTAGTAGCAGAAGAAGGAAACAACAAGTGGGCTCAGACTGATTCAGATTCAGAAAGCTCCGAATATTATTCCAGCGAAAGCGAAGAAGATATTCAATGTCTAATGGCAGACGAAGATATGAGTCAAACAGACGAGGTATTCGATCTTGACTCAAATGAATTTACACGTGAAGAGCTCATGTCCGCACTGCAAGACATGGCTAATGATTATAGACTCTTAGCTGAATCATTTGAGAAAAATAAAGCTAAAGCCAATGATCAAATGGATGAGCACATCAAACCAGCTGCTCTGAGCTGGGCGAGTGCAATAATCTACAGATCGAACTGAATAAGCTAAAAATCTCTTACGAAGAAAACAAGAGAATTAGCACACAAAATGCTAAGCTTTCTCATATTTTCAAAACATGGACAAAATCCTGAACATCATTGGAATAATTGTAAGAAGTACAACGAAATGTCGGTGATGTTACCGACATAGGCTTTGATATCAAAGACTGCACCAAAGATGAATCTGAACTGTTGCTGGTAAAGAACAAAATCAAACAAATGACATTTGTTAAATCCAGCACAGTATATGAGACTGAAGCACCTACAATTCAAACGGGAGTCTCTTTCGAGAATCAAGGTTTGAGAAAAGGGATTGGACATGTTAACCAAGCCAGAACGAAGGAACAGAACGCTTAAAGAGGCAGCAAGGACAATGCTTGCTGATTCTGGCATTTCGCAAAAGTTCTAAGCAGAAGCTGTAAATACTGCGTGCTACACTCAAAATCGGTCTATGATTAACAAGAAGTTGGATCTTACTCCATATGAAATATGGACTGGTAACAGACCGTCTATCTCTCACCTTCATATATTTGGTTGCAAATGCTTCGTTCACAATAATGGTAAGAATCATCTTACAGCATTTGAAGCTAAATCAGATAATGGGATATTCTTAGGATATTCATCTAATAGCAAAGCTTTTCGCGTTTTCAATAATCGCACTTTAACTGTAGAAGAATCTGTTCATGTAGTTTTGATGAATCTTTATGTATTGAGGGTAGCAATGAATCAATTCAAAATCAGATGGAAAATATCCATCTCGAAGCTAACAGTGATGATGAGATTGTAGATAACAGGTCAAGAGCCAATCCACCGGAACCTGAAGTACCAGATAGACCGGATCATGGCAATGAAGCTCCTTCAGATCGAGCCGATCCGGATGTTCCTCACTCTAATGTTAAATCAGATGCTGATAACGCCGCTATCTACTCATCCGTCTGGACCAGACAATCCAGAATCGAGTTATCGATGGACAAAGAGGCATCCACCTGATCTAGTATTGGAAGTCCTTCTGCACCGATTAGAACTAGAGGACAGATGATGGATGAATTCACTCATGCTACTTTCATATCAAATCTGGAACCTAAAAAGATTGATGAAGCTTTGACTGGTTTCAACTGGATTAAAGCCATGCAAGAAGAGCTTAATCAATTTGAACAAAATCAAGTTTGGAGTCTAACCCCCAGGCCAAGTGATCTGCCTGTTATTGGAACCAGATGGGTGTTCAGAAACAAGCTTGATGCAGATGGAGTTGTGTTTAGAAACAAAGCCAGACTGGTGGCCCAAGAATTCCGACAAGAAGAAGGAATTGACTTCGATGAATCTTTTGCACCAGTCGCCAGACTTGAAGCAATCCGAATATTTCTTGCTTATGCTGCTTTTAAAGACTTCAAGGTATATCAAATGGACGTTAAGAGTGCCTTTCTTAATGGTAAGCTTCAGGAGGAAGTCTACATTGAGCAACCTCCTGGATTTCAGAACCACTCATTTCCAAATCATGTATATCTACTGAATAAAGCAGTATATGGTCTGAAACAAGCCCCAAGAGCCTGGTATGACACTCTGTCTCAATTTCTGCTGAACCATGATTTTCAGATCGGCTCAGTAGATAAAACTCTATTTAAATTTATTAAGGGGGAACATACTTTGTTAGTTCAAATTTATGTTGACGATATCATTTTGGGTCAACTAACCCCAAATTATGCGAGAAATTCTCTAAGTTAATGCAGGGACAGTTTGAGATGAGTATGATGGGAGAACTTTCATTCTTTCTGGGTCTCCAAGTCAAACAGCTCAGCAATGACATTTTCATAAATCAAACCAAGTATACCAAAGAGCTTCTCAAGAGATTCGGAATGGAAAAGTGTTCAACTGCATCAACTCCAATGAGTCCTACAATCAAGTTAGATAAAGACAAAGTGGGAACAGCAGTTGAAGTATCTATGTATCGAGGACTGATCGGATCGTTTTTGTATCTTACAGCGAGCCGGCCTGATATTATGTTCTCAGTCTGTATGTGCGCTAGATTTCAGTCAGAACCAAAGCAATCACACTTTATTGCTGCTAAGCGTATTCTGAAATGCTTGAAAGGATCTTAGAACGTTGGTCTTTGGTATTCCAAAGATTCAAATTTCAGCTTAATCGGATATTCAGACGCTGACTATGCTGGTTGTAAGATTGATCGCAAAAGCACCAGTGGAACATGTCAATTCTTAGGTGAAAGATTGATCTCTTGGTTTAGCAAGAAGCAAACATCTATTGCCACATCTACAGCTGAAGCAGAATATCTTGCCGCTGGAAGCTGTTGCGCTCAAATGCTCTGGATTCAACACCAACTCAAAGACTATGGCATTCAAGCTGTTGAATCTCCGATATTTTGTGACAACACAAGTGCAATTGCTATAACGTATAATCCAGTTTTGCACTCTCGAACAAAGCACATTGATATAAGACATCATTTTATTCGAGATCATGTTGGCAAAAAGGAAATTCGGATCGAGCATATTTCAACAGAACAGCAAGCATCAGATATATTCACCAAACCACTTCCTGAGGCTAAGTTTAATTATTTTCGTCAAATTCTTGGTTTAATAGACTTATCTTGGTGTTTTAGAAGTATCTTTCTTTTAGTTATTTTTTAAAAGATTGTATGTTGGCACAGATCGATAATACAATGATCAGAACGACACAGACCGGTCTGAACTTTCAGACCGATCTATGTCAAATCTGATGTTATCCCATGATCTGTCTGGTCAACAAATCTTTAAATAAAATAATTTTTTAAAACAGCCCGGACTGATCGCAATTTTAACCGCCTTATCTCTCTTTCATCCTGACCGTTTATTTTGAATTATTTAATTATCAGTCTTCGAGATAAAGACACGTGTCTTCTCTCTCTTATTTAGCAGGCTGAACATTTCATTTTCATTCACTTTTTACGAATTATCGCTGTCTGCTCTCTAACTCTCTCATCTTTTTCATACTCTTCGTATTTTTCCATTACACTCAAATGGCTACCATTACTCACAACTCTCTTTCTGTTGAGTTCCATGATTTCTACATGGCTGAAGATCCCGAAATGGTCTCTATATTTAAGTCCTTAGAATCTTCTGGTTTAAGGAATTTTATGGAATGTGGAACGGTGGTTTACGAGTCGGAGATTCGAGAATTATTCGCCAATGCTGTGATATCCCCGAAATCATTAATTGCAATTTGGGCATTAATTATGTTTATGTGATATTATGGTGATAATTAGATTATGTGTTGGGACTAATTATCTTGGTGAAATGCTTGTCACATGGTAGGCGTGACCCGGTAGAGCATTTCAGGGTGCATGTTATACATGTTGGGAAATTGGGTGTTATAATGGTTTAAATGTGTTGGTTTGTAATTTTTGGTAAAGCATGATTTTAATGGTGATTTTGGTGCATTGTGGTAAAATGCTTTTAAAATATCATGTTGGGGTATTTTATACATCATGCTTGTGTTTTGATACACATTTAAATCCCATAAGTTGGCAAGGGAGCCACTTGCACACACCTTTACATCTCATCACTCATCTCTATCAGCTTTATGTCCCTACAACCCCCTCCATTCATCCAAAAGCTTCCATTTTTCGTTTCTGAAACAAGAGGGGAGGAGAAAGCTTTGAAAAAGGGGTCTTTTTGTGAGTTCTTGCTAAAAACTTAAAGCTCAAGTGGTAAGCTTTCATTATAGTGAAGTCTTGTTGAGTTTTGGTTGGGTTTGTAGCTTGTTTTTGGGGTTAAAAGGGTGGATCTTGGTCCAACATGTTGTTTATGTTTGGGGGATGTGTTTTAAGGTTGTTTTGTGGTTAAATGTTGAGCATGGTGGTTGTTATTGGTTGTATATGAGTTTAGGTGTTGTTGGAAGCTCATACTTGGAGGATTCTCGCTGGAACATGGCTGCTCGATCGATCGAAATTAGGGTCCGATCGATCGAGCAGGGCAGAGCCTGCACAAGGCTTGAAACGAGCTCACCGATCGATCGGGAAAAAGTTCCGATCGATCGAAGTGTGAAATTTCGATCGATCGAGATAAAATCTCGATCGATCGGTGGAGGCAGTACTTGGATGCCTATTTTTTCTTCACTTAGCGATCGATCGGGGCTTAGGGACCGATCGATCGCAAGGCATAAAAATGTGGGTTCTGGGATTTTGTTCTAAATGATGATGTTTTTGGTAATGGTTCATTTATTGGCTTCTAATATGGATTCATGTGATTGTGTAGAACCATCCCAGGTAGCCACACATCAAAGGAGATAAAGTTCCACGATATCTCCACTTTTGGAACTAAGGTACGTAGTGAGACGTACGAGCATCGGACGGTAAGACGTATTTATTACGCTTTGATTGGTTATGCATTATGGTTGCATACATGGTCTTAATTATGCATTATGGTTGCATACATGATTGGATATGCATTATGGTTGCATATATGGTTGGTTATGCATTATGGTTGCATACATGGTTGGATATGCATTACGGTTGCATATATATTGTGAGCCGAGATTATATTGCAGTGATGATAGAATACTTGCTGCCGTCATGTCGAAGCGATGATAGAATACTTGTCGCTGTCATATTTAGCGATGAAGAATATTTGCCGCAAATATGTCGAAGCGAAAGATAATGCCGCTGTCATATTGATGCGAGGGATATTATGCCGCTAATATGTCGAAGCGAGGGGTATTAATGCCGCTGTCATATAAACGCGAGGGGTATTATTCCACTGATATAATAAGACTGGAAATTGGCCATTGATATACACGGAATGGATACATGTCATGACATGCATATTGGCATTATAATCCTTTGATTATTATTGTGGTACATGGACAACCAAGGGAGCTTTTAAATGTGTTAAATACAGGAAGTGAATTGCATTTACGGTTTATGCATTGAATTATGATCATATTATTGTGAATATGATTTATATACATGCTCATGGTTTGGGGTTGTTCCTGTAGGTACTTTTGGGTGGACGGGCTAAGGCGGGTTGATGCAGTGAGCCAGTGAGGAGTGCTTTTGGCATAGCAGGCTTAATTATTTTGTATAGTCTCTACTCTAGGAGTAGTGTAAAGCTGTAGGATTAGCATTCATTGGTTGGGAATGTAACTAATCCCTTTTGGAACTTTATTTTGGCACTGTAATTTAATAGCAGGGCATCAACCCAACCTTTATACTCTGTTTATGCATGGAAATTTTTATTTACGCCTTTAATCCGCACTTAAGGAACTAGGGTCCTTACAAATGCTGTATCACAGAAGTCGTTCATCTCTACCACCGTCAATGGCAAATCTTTTGAAATCTCTCCGTCGACGCTGGCAAAGACCTTTGGTCTTCCCAACTCCGGACTGACTGAGTTTGGCCAGATTCCTCAAGCTTCCCTCACGGATCTTCAAGGGAAGGTATCCATCTTTGGCCACCGCCTGCAGCCTTCATTCAAGAAGAAGGAAATGTTCTTTCATTTCCAGGTGTTATGCGAGATTTTTGGCAAGCCATTATTGGGCAAAGCCAGAAGCTATGATTGTGTTACTGCTGAGAAGTTCCGGGCCATGGCTGCTATTCACTCAGCCAGAAGATGAATTGGTCTACAATCTTATTTGGAGTTTTGCTTGAGACAGTCATCGCCTCCAAACAGGCTGTCTGTTTTGCTGTTCCTTTGAGCAAACTACTGGAGACGCTGTACATCGAGCTGGGGAAGCCGTCTGCTCTAAGTCCGTTTAAAATTCTCAACTCCAAAGGATTGGCTCTCCTGAAGTCCAAGAGTGCTCCACCCACTCCTACCGATCTGGTGGCTGTCAAGATTGAGAAAGGAATAGAACAGACTGCTGCTCGAAGACCTCGAGTCAAGCGCAAATTAACCATTCAGACTGACTTCGAGGAAACTCAGTCTGCTCCTTCATCTCCAGCCAAGCCCCCTCCCAAAAAGCCAAGAACCCAGATCACCAAGCCAATCAAAACCCTACCTCTCAAAACCCTACCCATATTGCCTTCCACAAAAGCCACCCCTGCACCCCACCCTTCAACCCAACCTTCAACAGCTTCAACCACTGTACCCAAAGTAACCATCAGAGTCCCCTCTGCCATCCCTGTGGTCAAAAGGATTGTTATAACTGAATTGGGAGACTACACCCAATCAGGGATCAAATCCCCATCTTCCACCGGCAAGGGCAAGGCCATTTTCACTGAACCACTCTCCTCAAAACCCAAATCTGCCGCGCAAACAGCCATCGACATCGCTATGGAGGATTTGAAGAAAAGGTGAAGGCGCTCATTGTGGTATTTGATGAATATGTCGGTACAGAACGATCAACCACATTGATATGTTCTTCGGCAAACTGAGACGCCTACAAAAGATGGAAGAAGAAGTCCTTAAGGGGACAGAGACAGGCGATGTTAGAATTGCTGTACAACGCAAAGATCTGTTTCAGGCCAACCAGAGATTCAGACTGGCAACTTTGCTCTTGGCCGCTAAGAAATCAAATTTCGATCCGAGCACTCCAACTGCCAAAGATGATGGTGCTGTTATTGCTCAACTGGAAATGGATATCCATGCTCTTCACTTAGCTGTCCGCTTTCAATGACAGAAGCTCAGCATATCCACTCCAGTACCCATCCCGGATCATCCATCTGGGAGCAACACTCTGGCAGAACTTTTCATAGAGACTATTCCCTCTAGAGTAGCGGATCAGACAGCAGAACAGACAGCGGAGCAGACAATGACTAATGCTCCGTCTGCTGCAGCAGATGAACCCTTGAATGTTTTGTTGGACTCCCCAACAACGTCTATTCCTCTGGGATCATCCGTCTCCCATGTTCAACTCAGTCCAACCGCCGCACCTACAACAGTTGTCTCGCCAGCTTTCGTCGATCCGGATCTGGTGGTCTCAACCGTTGTTGTAGCTTTACAGGTTGAGGAGCCTTCGAGACCTAGCACTCCTCCCGAACAATCTGCTGAAGATATGGCATTCATAGAAGAATTTTCTTCGGACTTGGTCACCTTGATCCGGTCCGAAACACGCCAAGCTACTTTATCTTCAATTATACCCATTGATGCAGAAGCTGATCACACCTTGTCGTCATCAGATCACTCTCCAAGCCAGTTATCTGATGCAGCTCCATCCTTGGAAAGGTCTCTTCAGCACCTCTCTGATAACTGTCTATCTCTCTCTCTCAACGAGTCATAGAGGTTCATCAAAGTCAGAGGACTACGTCTTTGGACTTTGATTCATTTAAAGAGAAGATGACAGCCAGTATTAGCAGCATTCAGCGAGGACTGAATGATCTGTTCTCTCAGCAAGCTACTTATAAAAACAGTCTGAGAAAAGAGCAGATCGAGCTGGCCACTGAAGTTAGAGTATCCGTCGCCAATTCCCTTCGCGCTCAAGACACTTGTCTTGACGCTATCAGCGCTCAGCTAGCACAGGTTGTCGATTTTCTTCAAGAGATTGCTGCTGACAAAAATGGGGAAAAGAGAAAAGACTTCAAGCCGCATCAGTCTCAGTCTTCAAGAAAGTAGCAGTTTCTTTGTTTAAGTCAGACTGGTCTGTATATAAGATTTTTGTGATCAATAAAAATCTAAGTTCTTAGTTAAGTCCTTGTCCATTTATTTTGAACTAAAACGACTTAATAAATCCGAACTATAACTTAACTATGTTCATTTATTTTGAACAAGAAGAAATAATCGATCCGCAAGTTACGCTTCAGAGTTCTTTAAAGACTGGATAAAAAGATTTAGAAGCTAGGTTTTGTCATCATCAAAAGGGGGAATTTGTTAGTTCCGGATTTTAAAGATGACAAAACATATCAGACCGGATCGAGAGAAAAAAGACTGACCAGATCGATCGCTCAAAACAGATCAAGCTGATATGGTATATGGCAAAACAGAACGGATCGATGGAAATCAGCCTGACCAGATCGAAGCTTCAGATCGATCTCAACTTCTATCAAATCAGAGCAGTCAAGGCTGAATAAGATTGATTCTTCAGTCCGAATCATTAACGGCTATTTATTGAAGCATTTAATGTTGCAATTAATGCTGAAAAAGACCAAGGACTGAAGATTACCATAAAAGGTAAGAAGACAAAGAAGAGCCTACCTGACAGTCGCCGAAAGCATGAACCAGAACGGCAAGTACCCTAAAGAAGAAGACTGCAGCTTACTCAGAGTTTAAGCAGAGTCAAGAGTTGCACATTAAGGGAAATAATGTTGTTGGTACATGCAACTATAAAAGGATGCAACAGAAGAGCTCAAGATAGAGTCTGATCAATCGAAAAACGCACAAGAAAGCAAAACAGCACAAGCTTACAAGCTCAGACATTCTCGAGCTGAAAATCTTCATAAGCACAAGTATATTGTAATATTTGATCATTTTAGGATCATTGTGTGCATAGACTAAAGTCTATCTTGTGCATTCTGTATTGAAATATAGAAGTGAAAAATAATTGTAACTGTCAGACAGAGTGTGTCTGAACAGATCGAGAGACTAGGAGTTTCAGTCTGGTAGTGAGGTAAATCCAGCTGAATCGGGTTTGTACAACAGGATTGTATAAATTAAAGTCTTCTAGTGGAATCCTTCCTTAATTGGAAGAAGGGGAGACGTAGAAGGATTACACCACCTTCGAACTTCCAGAAACATATTCTGTCTTTTATCATTCTGCACTCGTTCTATTATTCAAGACATCAAGCCGTTCTTACTAATCAAAGAACAGACCGTTCCGCACTAAAATATTCAGTGGTCTGTTCTGCGAAAGAGTTGATTAAGAAACAGATTTCTTTCACTAATCCGAAAGAAATCACAATGGATTAATTTTTAATAGGAGTGTTCATTCACCCCCCCCCCCCCCCTCAAAAAACTCCGGACCGATCCTAACAAAAACATCTCAAAAATAATAAATAATGCCCAAAAAGAACAACATCCCAAAATTATAAGAAAAAATATTTAAAATATCATGAATTTATTCGCATATATTATAATTTACGAGAAACTAAACATGTTTATATATAATAAACAAGACACATTTATTGAATGATATGAATTTTTTGATAAAAACATACATAAAATATTATTTTATAATCATTTCATTAACAATAAATTATATATAATATATTTTGTTCTAAAAATTTGATTTATAATTTTTTTTAAAAAAATTACAATTTAACCCCTCTAAAAACTCCGGACCGATCCTAACAAAAACATCTCAAAAATAATAAATAATGCCCAAAAAGAACAACATCCCAAAATTATAACAAAAAATATTTAAAATATCATGAATTTATTCGCATATATTATAACTTACGAGAAACTAAACATGTTTATATATAATAAACAAGACACATTTATTGAATGATATGAATTTTTTGATAAAAACATACATAAAATATTATTTTATAATCATGTCATTAACAATAAATTATATATAATATATTTTGTTCTAAAAATTTGATTTATAATTTTTTTTAAAAAAATTACAATTTAAAAAAATGAAAGAAAAATGAAGGAACCTACTGATTTAACCAGTCAACCGGTTCACTGGTTGAACCGATTTTTCACCGGTTTAATCCGGTTCTCACAGGTTATTTAGTAGGGTGGTTTGAAGGGTCAATCGGACCAGACCAAGCACCGGTTACAGGTTAAACCGGTTGAACCGATCGGTTCGGACTAGTTTTCAACACACTGGTTAAGTGTACAAAAAAGTCTGCAAAAAGGTATCAAAACTTATCAGCTGAGCTGTTGGAAGAAGCAATCAAGTGAAGTTAAGATAGATGGCCGACCGGTAGAGTTAAATCCAGCATGTCTGGCTTAACGAAAGAAATAAGTTGTATCCAACTCGACTGATACATATGATGGCCAGCTGAGTAATCCACAAACATAAACAAACACAGAGTAGGAAAGTGATCATCAACAAGATATCAGTTGAAATATCATCAATCGACTCTCATACCAACAAGGTCAAATAGAAGCTATCCAACAAAAAAGGTCAACTAACAGCTGAGTTACAGATAGCCAACAAAAGTTAATATAGTCATTGGAAAGTCGGGGAAAGTACAAGGAGAATCAAAAATTGAACATATACTTTCTAACTGACATATTTATGCAACAGACACATCAGTGTCAGAGGTTAGATGTGAGGACCCGTTTCTAATCAAGTGTTTAATTATCACACAATGATTATTTATTTGAAAACAGTGGAAGATTATTTTAAAATCCTGCCAAAAAGTGGCTCTAAAAATTTCGGCATGATCTACGCGCACGAGGGACATACCAGAAAAAATGAAAAGCACAAAATCATAACCCAATGCAGCAAGTAAATACATAATAGCTTAGCATGCATCATAGACACCCAGCACATAAGCCGTACTAAAAATATTTACATCATACCATAGCATGCATAATAAGTCTCCAGCACACATTTCATACTCAAAATATTTATATAATACCATCAGCAGTAAGTAAAACACTGAATAATCACAAATAAGCAAGACTGAACTTAAATAAACTCAATTTACATAATTATACTATCAAGACACACCCTGGTATACTTAACTATCCAACGACTGGGATAGACAAAAGTAAACAACCTCAAGTAAGACTTCCAGCGTACATTCCCTCTTTGGGATCATGGTCACCTGTAATACCTTTCATGCCCACACACAAAGACAACAACAGCCCCTAGGGGGTGAGCCAAAGCCCAATATGAAACTATCAAGTAATTTCAACATGTATCTATAAAATGTGATATATGATGTCATGCAATGCAATGCAATGTAATGCGATGCATGGAAGGTACAAATCATCTCGGGATAGCAAAAGTCCGGAATCCAAGGAATAGATATAAAAAATCTCAAGATACTAGAATATCGGAGTCCAAAGAAAGGTATCATCAATCAAATATCATGCTCGAGCAGGGCGTCGTTGCTCTTCGCTATGACATCTCTCTCAGTCGAGCCATCGGCGGTCCATCATCCCTCGTGTTTGGGCGACGTCGGCACGCTCGTCGTTACGACATCTCTCAGCTCACTCTCTCCGCTGAGTCATCGGTGTGCCCATCATCCCCAGACACGCATCACAGATACCAACGAAAAAGATAGGGTATCAACGAAAGAATCGGTAGAATCAACATGACGTGCTCAATGTCCATGTGTGTTAATGCATCATGCCAATATCATAATCTCATATGATGCAACTCCATATGTCCAACGTGAAAGTCATATATCGATGTACATTTATTAAAAAAAGGTGTGTTAACAAAACATTTATTTTCATACATCGATAAATCAACTATGAATGCTCATAATTCAAGTAAAATCACATAGCCAAGTAATTTCACGTAAGTTCAGCAAATCATGTATCAAATAATACAGATACCTGTCGTATGTTACCGATCGCAACATACATATTATTCCTCATTCTAGAAGCTGAATATGGTCTTCTTAGTCCGTAGAACTCCCATGCTGTGTATTAATCTATCAAAATCATACAGCACCATCATTTAAATTTACCTACTAATTTCCTTAATTCTCAATATAAGAAAATGAGGAGAATGTTTTAGTTTTCGTTTTATATATTGCAAGTAATCGTTATTACTTTCCTTTCATTTCACCGTTCGGCTGTTTAATTTTGTTTAGTTGATCTTAACAAATCAATTTAATTGTTTAACTAATTTGAATGTTTTAAACCTCAATCATAATCATAATCGAGAGTGATGCATATGAGCTTATGTTTTATCTATCAGATCGTTTTTACATCTTAACTAAGAGTCTTTATAAAACTAGTATAAATCTTCCAGTTAAACTTACAGCCTTGAGGACTCATAAATCTCATAATTTTTGTACTTCCTAGCAAATAAATCTAGGAATCTCGAGATTGAACAGAAGCTAGCAGAACCAGCTAAATCAAGCCACAATTCGAACAAAAAACAAGAGGAAGAATCGAACCAGTTACAAAATGAAAATGAAAACTCATGCAAACTTTCCTAACCTGATTAATTATGCTAGAACATGATTTAAGTGGGTTAAAATCGATCAATAACAAAATTAAGCATTTTTCATCCCCAAATGATGAAAATTAGTCGGCGAAAAAAGAACATGCATCGGCTAAATCAAACATCCATCGGCTACATTGAACAAAACTCCACAAGCAATGCAAGAACTAACATCAACATTTACATTGAAGCCCAAAATTTTGTATTTAGAAGCTGGAAATCGGAACTCACCCTCGCATGAACAGTAACCACGGCTTGCATGGCTAATTCCGGCTACTCACAATGGCGATAAGGGCGGATATCGGAGGGGAAACATCGGTCATGGTGAGGGGAAGGTTTTGCACAACAGAATTTGAACAATTCTAAGGTCAGAAAAAGGAAATCAAACAAAAATGTGAAGAACCATAAAAATTTCAATTCATAATTTGCAGGATAAATTGATGGGTTTTTGAGACTCTGACCGAGGATTCTTGGTATGGAAACGACCGTTGGTGAGTTGGCTACATGGTGGTGTGTTTGGTTTGCCGGTTGGTGGTCGGAAGGCGGCGACCGCCCGACTTTAGCGGGAAGAGGTCAGACGCGCGCGGGAGAAGAAGCTGAACTCGATTTCTGTGTGCGTGTGTTTACACATTTTAGTGCATGAAAAGTGAGCTGAAAGTGCATTTATAATATTGCTTCCACTCCAGTTATGTACATCGGAGTGTCGACGGTGTACTGATATATATTAAATTTGCAATCAACAATTGGGATTTATACCCATTACTATAACACAAAATTTAATTCTTCATTTTAATAAAAAAAAATTTAAATATTATCGGAGCTTATTTTACCATTTCAAAAATATATCATGTTCCGATTAAATTGTCAGTTGGCATTCATCTTGTCAATTTCACTTCAAATTAATTAATTCCAGATTCATTATTGATAAATTCTCAAATTATATTTAATTAACAGTAAACAGGTCTCGGGGCCTTACATTATACATATCGTTACATACTTGAAGATCATGGCAGAGAGTGTGAAAGATCCTTTAAGAGATTTTCAAAATTCATTGAAGAATATCAAACACCCAAAGTGATTCACACCAAAATGAAGCGTAATAGAATATCATCATGGTATAGAACACTTGATGAATACTCTCTCATTTTACTTGTTATTTTGGTTAAAATGATTTTACTTTGTTTTTTCAGTTTTAGAGAATATTAGTTTGGGTACTTTTGATTTTGAAACCAAACTCGATCTAATTTCTTTATGCTATTATTTCAAGAATATGAAATATTCAACTCAGTTGGTTGGACTCAACTAGGTGGATTGATCATGTGATATCCTCGAAATAATTATGTGCATTTGGGTATTAATTATGTTTATGTGATATTATGGTGTTAATTTATTTACTTAGTCATATGGTGAAAGACTTAGTCATGGTGGGCGTGTCTGGTAATGTATTTCAGGGTGCATGTGATGTATATTGGGAAATTTGGTGTAGGCATGATTTATTTATGGTAAAGCATATTTTATTGGAGTTTTGGTGCATTCTTGAAAAATGCTTTTAAAATATCATGTTGGGGATATTTTATACATCATGCTAATTAATGGGGTACATATTTTAATTAACCCCACTTATACCCCCACTGCCTCACTCCTCCCACCATTCTTTATCAAACAACTCTCCCAACCCTACCCAAAAACCCCAAACCCGATTTTGGCAAGAAGAAGGGGTGAAAACCTTTGCAAAAACTTTATTTGTGGGATTCTTGGTAAGATTTGAGGTCCAAAAGGGGTATGGATTCTTCCTTGTTGTTTTTTATGAGGTTTGGTTTTGATTTGAGTTTGTATTTTGCGTTTTGAAATGGGTTTGTTTTTGGGTATTTGAAGTTTTGGTTGGGTTTTAAATTTTTGGTGTTGTTGAGATGTATATTGAAGGTTTATGATGTTTTGATGTTGTTTGTTTGATGGTGTTTGAGTTGGTATGGATTGGGGAAGAAAAAATGGTGATTTTCGGGTTACAGGTATCGGCGATCGATCGCCCATTTTTGGCGATCGATCGCGCGCAAGCAGTGCGCGGCAGAAGCTTTTGGCGATGGATCGCCAAGTTTGGGCAATCGATCGGTGGTTCTCGCGATCGATCGCGTCAAACATGGCGATCGATCGCCGAAGACAGAAAATTGTTGGCTCGGGCAGTGTGATCTCGAGATCGATCGGGGCTATGTAGCGATCGATCGCGAGTCACCAAAAAATTGATATTTTGATTATTTTTGTGGGATTTTTGGTATCGGACTATTATTGGCTTCTAATATTGGTTTGTGTGAATGCGTAGAACCATCCCACTTGGTCACACAGTCTAGGAGATAAAGTCCCACGACACACCACATTTTGGTACAAAGGTACGTAGTGAGACGTACGGGCATCAGACGGTAAAACGTATTTTATGTATTGGATTATGCATTTTGGTTGCATATATTTGTTGGGCTATGCATTATGGTTGCATACGTACATTGGTTATGCATTTTGGTTGCATACATGAATTCAGTTATGCATTATGGTTACATACACTCATTGGATGCATTGGTGCATGTGATTGTAAGTCGAGATTATATTTCAGTGATGAAGAATACTTACCGCCAGTGGCGTAGCGATGTGAATACTTGCCATTGTCATACCGTAGCGATGAGAGAATATTTTCCGCTAATATGTAGAAGTGAAGAACACATCGCTGTCATATTATAGCGAGGGATACTATTGTCGCTGGTATTGTCTAAGCGAGGGGTATTTCAGCTGTCATGTTAACGCGATGGGTATTATGCCACTGATATAATAAGACTTGGAAATTGGATATGGTATTCATGGAATGGATGCATGTCATGACATATATTTTTGGTGTTATAATCTATTGATTATGATTGTGGTACAGGAACAACCAAAGGGAGCATTAAATGTATTAAATACATGAAGTGATTCGCATTTACGGTTTATGCATATCTATATTACAATCATATTGTTGTGAATATGGTTTGTTGCATGCTCATGGGTTTGGTTTTGTTCTTGTAGGTACATTTTGGCAGGAAGGGCTAAGGACGGGTTGATGCGTGAGCTAGTGAGGAGTGCTTTTGGTGATTCTTTTGTTTAGTCTCTACTCTAGGAGTAGTGTAAAGCTATATGATTAACATTCATTGTTTGGGAATGTACTTAATCCTTTTGGAATTTTATTTAGGCACTGTAATATTAGTAGCTCGGGCATCAACACGAAAATTTTTATACTCTGATTATGCATGCTTAGTTCTTATTGTACCTAAATCCACACTTAAGGAACTAGAGTCCTTACATTAGTGGTATCAGAGCAGTGGTTAGAGAACCCGGGAATGTATGAAGGGTAGCCTTAGCAACAGGTTGGCTAGGTGGTTACTTATGAGAATGTTTATGCATGTGGTGCATATTGGTGTATATAATTGTTATACTAACATGCTTATTGTTATTCATGTTATCTAACGGTGTAACATATGTATTGTACTGGAATTGTTGTTAACCATTGTATTACAGCATGGCGGCCATGAATTTGGGGAACCTCAATGAGGAGGTGGGCGATGTAGGAAGTGTCAATGCTAGTATTGCTCAGACGAATCCTTTACCGCCACCGGCTATGGGCGTGGAACCGATATCACAGTTGTTATTACCTGGGGAGCTAAGTCTGACGCAATTTATGACTTTGCATCCGCCTAGATTTGAGGGGACAGAGACATGGGAGGAAGCTGAATAATTGCTAGAAAGAATTGAGCAGATATTTGTGTCCGCACCTTGTGCTAGGATGGCTTGGTTAAGGCTAACAGAACTCCAATTGGCTAAGAAGTCTTCTATGTGGTGGAAGACGACATTGATGGAGCTGAGGGCTCAGGGCATATTGATAGACTGGACTTTATTCAGAACCCGGTTTCTAAACCGGTACTTTTTGCTGCTACTAGGCATATGAAATAGGATGAATTCACGAATCTAAAGCAGGGGAGCATGACCGTCTCTGACTATGCCATGCATTATTCATCACTGTTGAGGTATGTCCCTCATATTGCTACTAGTGGGCATGCCAAGATGAGGCATTTCTTGAAGGGAGGCCAGAACTATTTGACCGGGTTATCTCCAACAACCCACCTCTTTTGACGATGCTCTTACTAGAGCAGAATTGGCGGAGATAGGAGTCAGTGCTTACACGGACGTTGTACCCCCAGAAGTTCCACCACCGAGGTCAGTATCTAATAATCTGAAGCAGTGAGGAGAATCATTTAAACCTCGTGGGGCTCCTTCTTCTTCTTCTAGGTTTGGTGGAAGGCGAGTTGATAATCGAAGGGGTAGTGCGCCTACCAATAGAGGGCAAACTCAAGTAAATAGGAGTGGAGTAGTGAAATGTCACTTCTGTGGAGGACCACATCACATGCATGACTGTACGGCTTGTTACAAATGTGGAAAGATGGGCCACATAGCTCAGTTTTGTCAGAAAAGTGATGGTCAGATAGATCTCAGGGAAGGCAGAGGAAGGTTCACTAATGGGTCTGTGCAACAGAGGCAACCGGTGGTGCCTTGACAGTTGGGAGGTCAGGCGATGGGGCCACCTCAAAGGCAGATGTATGCTTTGACGAGGGAGCAGACTGCGGCGGCTCCAGAGGAAGTTATAGCTGGTACTTGTCATTTATTTACGTACCTCGCTCTTATTTTGATAGATACATGTGCCTCTCATTCCTTTGTGTCTGAGAATTTCGTGGAGAGACATCTTATGCGCACGTCTCCGTTACCCACGCCTCTTATGGTCTCGACACCCACTGGAAGGAATGTTATTGCTGATCGGTTTCTTGCCGACTACCTCATTTATTTTGAGGGCAATGAGTTGAAGGCAGATTTGATTGTGTTGGGTATGTTGGACTTCGATTACGCTGTGGGCATCGATATACTAAACAAATAGCAGGCAGTGGTGGATTGCCGAAAGAACGGTGCGATTTCGATCTGATATGGGGATTCAGTGGATTTTCTATGGGGACAGTTCTCGTGCAAAGATTCCGTTGATATTGGCGGTCAAAATGTCCCTATGGAAGTGGACACACGGGCTATCTAATCTATGTCGTGGACATGGAGGGAAGAATAAAGAGTTAAGGGTTGAGGATGTACCCGTGGTAGCAGAGTTTGCCGATGTGTTTTCGAAGGAAATTCCACCGACTAGAGAAGTCGAGTTTGGGATTGAATTATTACCGGGGACGTCCGCTATTTCTCGTGCCCCTTATAGGATGGCACCTGCGGAGTTAAGGGAATTAAAGGAGCAGTTACTGGAACTCCATGACAAAGGTTATATACTCCCTAGCGTATCGTCTTGGGGCGCGCCAGTTCTATTTGTTAAGAAGAATGATGGTTCGATGCGTTTGTGTATCGATTACCGACAACTGAATAAGGCAACGGTGAAGAACAAGTATCCTCTCCCAAGGATTGACGATTTATTTGATCAGTTGCAGGGTATTAAGCTGCATAGCAAGATTGATTTGAGGTCAGGTTACCGTCAGATACGGGTCAGGGAGGAGGATGTTCAGAAGACAGCATTCCGGACTCGGTATGGGCACTACGAGTTCTTGGTTATGCCGTTCTGTGTGACAAACGCCCCGACTGTCTTTATGAGTTTGATGAACCGGGTGTTCCAACCATATCTTGACCAGTTTGTTATAGTGTTTATTGACGACATACTCATCTACTCTCGGAGTGAGGAGGAGCAGGTGAGACACTTACGGACAGTGCTCCAGATCCTCGGAGATAATCAGTTGTTTGCAAAGCTCAGCAAGTGCGAATTCTGGTTGAGCAGCGTGGTGTTTTTAGGGCATGTTATCTCTAGCAGTGGGATATCAATGGATCCCAGGAAGGTGGAGGCAGTAATGGAGTGGTCTTCGCCCACTTCTGTACCCGAGATACGGAGCTTTCTCGGTTTGGCCGTATATTATCGACGCTTCCCCGAAGGATTTTCTAAGATTGCTAAGCCATTGACTCAGTTGACTCAAAAGGGAGTACCATTCTATTGGTCTGAGACTTGTGAGCAAAGCTTCCAAAAATTGAAGCACCGGTTGATAACAGCGCCTGTGTTAGTGATTCCCACGAAAAACAAGAGGTTTGTTTTATACACTGAAGCATCACTACACGGCTTAGGATGTGTACTGATGCAAGATAAGCATGTAGTAGCTTATGCATCAAGGCAGTTGAAGCCGCATGAGGCTAGATATCCTGTTCATGATTTGGAGTTGGCGGCTATTATTTTTGCCTTGAGGATTTGGCGGCATTATTTATATGGTACGTCGTTTACCATTTATACGGATCACAAGAGCCTGAAGTTCCTGTTTACTCAGGCGGAGTTGAATATGATACATATGAGATTGATGGATTTACTCAAGGACTATGATTGTGAAATAGAGTACCATCCTGGGAAAGCAAACTTGACAGCAGACGCCTTGAGTCGAAAGGTGAAGAGTACTGCTGAGGACGCCATGCATTTATCGGCTATGATGACTTCCTATTGTCATCTGGGCTATGATTTTGATGTGGATGCATCGCCCGTACGGGTATCGACTTTATTGGCAGAGCCGGACAATTATGATAATATAAGGAGAGCCCAGAAGGCAGATGATGAGATTCAGAGATGGTCGTCGTTGGTACTTCATGGACAACCATCAAAATTCAGAGTGGCTGAGGATGGTTCTTTGAGGCTCGGTAACCGTTGGGTAGTCCCAAGTACGCCGGAGTTGCGTAGAGGGATATTACAGCGAGCTCATAACAGCAGGCTTAGTATCCATCCAGGCGGGAGGAAGATGTATAGGGATCTTTGTGATCAATTTTGGTGGAAGAGGATGAAGCGTGATGTTATCGCTTTTGTCAAGAGATGCTTGATCTGTCAGCAGGTAAAGGCAGAAAGGCAGAGCCCTGGTGGCGAGCTTAGGAGCTTGGAGATACCGGAATGGAAGTGGGAGCACATATCCATGACTTTGTGACCCACTTGCCGAGGACTACTTCTGGTTTTGATGTCATTTGGGTGATTGTGGATAGATTGAACAAAGTGGCACATTTTTCCGTATAGTTTCACGTACTTGAGGATGGCTCGGTTGTATGTCCGGGATATAGTGAGACCTCACGGGATTCCGGTGTCTATTGTGTCTGAACGAGATCCGCGATTCACATCTCACTTTTGAGGAGGTCTTCAGTCAGCTTTGGGTACTGAAGTAAGATTGAGGACGACATATCATCCCCAGACGGACGGTCAAACCGAGCGTACTATACAAATGCTCGAGGACATGCTACGGGCATGTGTGTTGGAGTTTGATACTTCTTGGCAAGATTCATTGGCCTTAGTAGAGTTCTCATACAACAACAGCTATCAGGCAAGTATTCAGATGGCTCCATTTGAGGCTCTATATGATCGGCGTTGTAGGTCGCCATTATACTGGGATGATTTGACCAGTAAATCAGTTGGAGGACCCAAATTGATTTGGGAGATGGAGGATAAGATAAAGATTATCCGACAGAAGATGAAGGCAGCACAGGATAGGCAGACAACCTATACAAATAAACGGCGGAGACCGTTGGAATTCCAATTGGGGAATAAGGTCTTTTTGAAGATCTCACCTTTCCGAGGTGTTGCGTGGTTTGGTATGCGCTGGAAACTATCTCCGAGGTATGTGGGACCGTTTGAGATCTTACAGCGCATTGGTACATTGGCTTAACGTTTGGCTTTGCCACCGTCATTGCCGGGTATTCATGACGTGTTCCATGTGTCTATGTTGCAAAAATATGAGCCGGATCCGTCGCATGTGTTGCAGCCTTCTGAGGTACAATTAGATTCTGATGTGTCTTACGTGGAACGGCCAGTCAGGATTCTGGATAGAGCTGATCGCAGACTTCGGAACAAGGTGATACCGATGGTCAAAGTTCAGTGGGATCGCAGGGGGTGTCGAGGAGGCCACGTGGGAGACGGAGCGGCATATGCTGCAGCACTACCCGGAACTATTTTTTGGTATGTGATTTATGTTTAGTTTCGGATTGGTAAGTGCATGAGATTTCGAGGGCGAAATCTTATAAGTAGGGGAGTATTGTGATATCCCTGAAATAATTATGTGCATTTGGGCATTAATTATGTTTATGTGATATTATGGTGTTAATTAATTTAGTGTTGAATTAATTAATATGGTGAATACTTAGTCACATGGTGGGCGTGACCTGGTAATGCATTTCAGGGTGCATGTGATTCATGTTGGGAAATTTGGTGTAGGCATGATTTATTTATGATGGGTAACAATTATTTTGGGTAAAGCATATTTTATTGAAGTTTTGGTGCATTCTTGGAAAATGCTTTTAAAATATCATGTTGGGGATATTTTATACATCATGCTAATTAATGGGGTACATGTTTTAATTAACCCCACTTATACCCCCACTACCTCACTCCTCCCACCACTCTTTATCAAACAACTCTCCCAACCCTACCCAAAAACCCCAAACCCGATTTTGGCAAGAAGAAGGGGTGAAAACCTTTGCAAAATCTTTATTTGTGGGATTCTTGGTAAGATTTGAGGTCCAAAAGGGGTATGGATTCTTCCTTGTTGTTTTTATGAGGTTTGGTTTTGATTTGAGTTTGTATTTTGCGTTTTGAAATGGGTTTGTTTTTGGGTATTTGAAGTTTTGGTTGGGTTTTAAATTTTTGGTGTTGTTGAGATGTATATTGAAGGTTTATGATGTTTTGATGTTGTTTGTTTGATGGTGTTTGAGTTTGTATGGATTGGGGAAGAAAAAATGGTGATTTGGTTGCATACACTCATTGGATGCATTTGTGCATGTGATTGTAAGTCGGGATTATATTTCAGTGATGAAGTATACTTGCCGCCAGTGGCGTAGCGATGTGAATACTTGCCGCTGTCATACCGTAGAGATGGGAGAATATTTGCAGCTAATATGTAGAAGCGAAGAACACGCCGCTGTCATATTATAGCGATGGATATTATTGCCCTGGAATTGTCTAAGCGAGGGGTATTTACGCTGTCATGTTAACGCGAGGGATATTATGCCATTGATATAATAAGACTTGGAAATTGGATATGGTATTCATGGAATGGATGCATGTCATGACATATATTATTGGTGTTATAATCTATTGATTATGATTGTGGTACAGGAACAACCAAAGGGAGCATTAAATGTATAAATACAGGAAGTGATTCGCATTTACGGTTTATGCATATCTATATTACAATCATATTATTGTGAATATGGTTTGTTACATGCTTATGGGTTTGTGGTTGTTCCTGTAGGTATATTTTGACAGGAAGGGCTAAGGACGAGTTGGTGTGTGAGCTAGTGAGGAGTGCTTTTGGTATAACGGATCATGATTCTTTTGTTTAGTCTCTACTCTAGGAGTAGTGTAAAGCTATATGATTAACATTCATTATTTGAGAATTTAATTATTCCTTTTGGAATTTAATTTAGGCATTGTAATATTAATAGCTCGGGGATCAACACGAAATTTTTTATATTCTGATTATGCATGCTTAGTTCTTATTGTACCTAAATCCACATTTAAGGAACTAGGATCCTTACAGATCACCCTCATATAATGTGAAAGAGCTTCACATTTAATAAATAATATAAATGCAAAATCTGCATAAAATATCTGATCATCCACGTATAATTTCAATAGTCCAATAATATTTAATGCATAGAATTTTTTTCAGTAATATAATATAAAATGCCCATTCTTCTTCATGCGTCATGCGTCTGTTTTTCACACTTCCCTTCACAAATGCAAAAGTGTAAATTGGGGAATTTCAAGTGTACACTCTTGAATAAGCAATTGCCATGAAGAAATTGCAGAAAGCTTTGCTTCAAAGTAAAACCCACCTTTTGCATTTAAATCAATTTATATAAATTAATTTAGAACTTATATTAAAACTGAGAATATTTATAATTAATAGAATTGTTTTTTACTAAGATTATTATTTGATTTTATTTTAGTGGGTAAATATTTTTGTGGATTATCATTAGTTAGAATAATTATTTTTATATATAAAAAGCACACCATGAGACCAAGTGTCGATGCCACTCGTTCAACTTTATAATATTGAAAAAACAATAATAAACAAATAAACTAAGTTTTTAAAACAAGAAAACGGGGACAGGTAATGAAAGTGATTGAGCTACGCCACTTCCAAAGGTAAGAATAGTTAAAGGTAAGATAACTACGTGTCTTTGATTCCTCTACACCATAAGAGGATATGTATGCAACTTAAAAAATTCAAGCCACCCCCTCCTCCATACATTTCCGTTGTTCTTTTTATGGCTTTTTCAATAGAACATTTTAAATTTTCTAAAATAAAATTTTAATTGTTTTAAAAAATATAAAGATCGAACCGTAATTGTAACCGGTGGTTAATCGTAATCGTAATCGGCGGTTCACGAACCGTAACCGGAACAATCTACGAAGGATAATGTTAATGGTTGATATTTTTAACCATCTAACCGCCATTTATGAACCATGGTCATGTCTACCTAGCATCTCCTGGGGGCGCTAGGGCGCCTCCTACACGTTTTCAAAGGGATTTGCACCTTTTCACTTGTAGAGTATGACTTTTCATGAAATGATAATTTGAAATGGTATCTTTTGGTCATGTTGTATATATGCAAGTCTCTCATTTTAATGAAAACAACTTTTCTTGCAAGAATAACATCACATTCTTGAGAGAAATTAAAGATCAAAGAGCAATTACATTCATATTCGTATTTTATTCTTGAAAAAATAGAGTTTACAATATTTGTTGTTATGAGACTTGTGATTTGTGGTGCAACTATCACAAGCGAAAGTCATTGTATATTGGGAGTAGATTGCATATACCATACTCATGATGAGCGGGGTTTTAAGGAGAAAGTGTGAAACACTTGTATCGACTTGATAATTATTATTCTCCAATTTCCTTCCCAACTTTATACATTTGTACTAGGATCGGAAACAACAAAAACCCTAGATGATAATCATGCTACTAAAATAGATACTACAAATATACATTGCGGTGCATTCGCTTTAATAAGATCATTACTAAATTTTACAAAAAAAATTACAAAAAAATATTTTTACATTGATTTTTTTATAAAAAAAAATTATTATCAACAAAAAAATGTGATTTATAATAAATTAAAAATACGGCGTAACTTAAAATTAAATAAGTTTTACGGGTAATATTAGCAACTATTCTTTTTGCTGTTTTCTCTATTTACGAATTTTAAGAAATTTAAATATAATTTGGAATACCTAAAATTTATGACCTGTTTTAAAAACTGAGAACAATTTAAAAATTACTGAGATTGCATTTGGATAAAAGAATTAATTTCAACGATGTTTATAAAATTTGGATTGAAATGACTTTAATAATTAGGAATTTAAAATAACTTGCTATTATTAAAAAAACGTCTTAAGATTGAAAATAGTAGATTTAATCTGTGAATTTTCAAATTAACCAAACAATTCGAATGCATTTATATTAAGAATTTGAAATCTAAATCAATCAAATCTTCGATCAAAATGGATTCTGAAAAATAAAATAATAATTTATACTTAAAAAAAAGTAAAAAGAAAATGTCTTACAAATTTACAACATTTTGGCTTTTTTTTAAAAGCAATTAAAATTTTTTTATTCACAAATACATCGAAACGTGAGACGTTGCAAATATACTCCAAACCGTAGTTTGAGGGAGCGGTTATAACATTGATGAGGAGGCCGTGTGTAACGGCTCCTCTTAAGGTAGCAGCCGCCCTCAAGGAGGAAGGCTACTCCCTTGGTTAGGAGCCGCCCTCGTTGAGGGCGGCTACTCCTTGGTTAGGAGTCGCCGCTTATACAGGCGGCTCCTAACTTCACCCGTGTTTGTCCATTGTCGCGTGCTCATTTATGTCTCGTAGTAGAATATATAGTCAACTTGTATGTCACTTCACACCAACTCTATCGTGTATCTGTTGCTTCCCACTACATAAGTTTTTATTTATTATATCATACTTTTACCCCGACAAAAAATTAATCATATTATATATGAAATATTGTAAATATTACACCCGTGAACCTTTAACTTTTACAAAAATTTATATATGTAATACCCCCGAAATGTGATATGATTATGTTCTACGATGATAAATTATGATGTGTTTAAGGGTTGTGGTGTATTTAAATTGGGGGCCACGATTTATGTTATGATAATATGATGTGGGGAACATGTTGGGTGTTTTAAAGGATGTATTAATTAAATGAAGTTAGAAAATATCGAGTGAGGATATTTTAATACATCGTACTATATACCGGGACACAATTAAACACCTCAAGGCACCCCAACCATACCACCCCCCCAATCGGCCACCTCACCCCTTCCCCACTTGTTTAACCCATACCCCCCACTTGATCATGCCCATGCTTCCAATCACTCCTTGCAGCCAAATCATTCCCTTCTCCTTCTCTTTCTCCCCCCATTTTCGTTCCAGCTTAGCAGCTGTAAGGCAAGGAAAAAGCTTGGTAAGAAGGTGTTCAAATCCTTGCAAAAAGAGGAGCAAAAAGAGAGGGGTAAGTGGGTACCCTGTTTTTCTGGGTTTGTGTTTGAGCTTGGGTTTGGTGGGTTGTTTTTAACGCATGCTAAGTGTAGGCTTGGGTGAAACCTTGGTAAGGATGCTTACATGGTAGTATTAAGTAACTATTAGCATGATTGTTTGAGCATTTTACATGATTTATGTGATAGATTTCTTGTTATGAATCTATGTACTCGAAAAACCTGGACAAAGAAGAAGATACTCTGTTTTTGTATAGGATGGTTGAGGATGAAGATTATGATGATGTTATGATGCATGTTAGCTTAGGTTTTGTTAAACCTTTGATTTAAGAGCTTACATGGATATTTTATGAAGTTCTTCACATGTTTGTTTCAGCATGAAAGATGTGTTATGAAGTAGAAAAGATGGTATGAAAAGAGGTACTCAAAAATCTGGGGAAAATCCCGATTTTTCAGAGCTCTCGATCGATCGAGATTTGGTCCCGATCGATCGAGCGAGACAGAAGGTCTAAAGCATGTTTTGAAATTTTGGTGCCGATCGATCGAAGGATTTCTCGATCGATCGGTGAAGCTTCTCGATCGATCGGTAAAATGCTTCGATCGATCGAGCGAGGCAGAATACTAAGGCACTGTTTGTGCACAGTGTCTCGATCTCGAGACCTTGGGCCGATCGATCGAGAGAGGCAGAAAGTTGGCAAATATAATGATGTTTTATTTTGTTAAGTTTATGATGTGAGATGGTTTTGAGGCATCTAATATGGTGTTATGTGGTCTTGTAGAACCATCCCAGGTACCGGCACCATCAAGGAGATAAAGTCTGTTGACTCCTCCTCCTTTTGAAAAGGTACGTAAGAGGCGTACGGGCATCGGACGGTAACACACATCTTTATACTACAACTATGCTTTTAATGCATGAGTATTCACGATGAAATGATGATGTTTATACGATGTTTACACGATGATGTTTATACGATGTTTATACGATGAAGTTCATACGATGTTTATATGATGATGCTTATACGATGCTTATATGATGACGTTTACACGATGTAATTGTGGTAAGATGCCACGGGGTAAGATGCCCCACATGGTAAGAGGCCATGCGATGTATTGTGGTAAGATGCCACGGGGCAAGATGCCCCACATGGTAAGAGGCCATGCGATGTTATTGTGGTAAGATGCCACGGGGTAAGATGCCTCATATGGTAAGAGGCCATACGATGATATTGTGGTAAGATGCCACGGGGGTAAGATGCCCCATATGCATGATTTTAAATCAGGGACAACAATAAGAAGTTAATGAGAAATCCAGCATATTTACTTAACAAATATTTCATGCATTTGCTATGATGTTTTTATGATGCTAAGTAAGATTGTATATGCTCATGATGTGTTGTCCCTGTAGGTACACTTTTGGACGAAAAGACTAAGGGTCGGGTTGAGGCAGTGAGCTACGAGGGACACAGGAATGTATAGGATTCAAGTTATGATTAGTATCTACTCTAGGAGTAGTGTAAATCTAAATGACATTCTTTTAGAATGTAATGAATTATTTTTGAAGTTTTGTATTTTGGCCTGTAATCCTGTTAGCTCGTGTAACAACCAAACCTTAAGATGTTACCTTAATGAATGATTAGTCCTTCTTATGTCTATTAATCACTGTTAAGGTGGGAAGACCCCACAATATCTGAAAAGGTGTATAAATAACGTGAAGATAAAATATTTTCGACACCAGAATCCTTCAAACAAATTTGCTCTTTCAATATTTTCGGTGCATCAAAAGTTTGAATCAAAATATTTCTTAGTTTGTTCAAAATGATTCGATTTTCGTGCTATTATATTTTGGTAGTAATATTATTATTGGAAACGGATCGGTCGAATATAGCATTCCACCAGTCAGACCGATAAGAATTTCACGTTCTATTATTTTATTTGATTTGATTCAACTAGCACATAGAAAGTTAAACATCGACCCAATGATGAATTGTCAACCAAATATTCATTCATGGAGAAATCGTATTGGAATGAAATATCAATCAATATTGTAGATGATGATGTTTTACAATTTATAATGGAATGTCCCAATATGCAGATGCTGCATTTGTACGTCGATATAGAGGCAAGTAATCATGATTTTGGTCTTGAAGGGCCAGAATCAAATCTTCTATATGTCACTGAAGGATTGAGCAATATGGCGGTCCATGATCAACCTTCTACTTCAAGCGGTCGAGATGTTGAGCAACAACAAAATTATACTTATTTCGAGCATGGAAGTGGACCTTGGGATCAATATATAACCGGCTCTTCTGAAGAAAATCCTATATATTGGCCAAACACAGCAGAAGTTTGGGGATTACGAGAAGAAATTACACCAATTCATAATGTATTTGATCCTGATGTTGGTGGTTTGGAGCATACAATTATGTTGGCAGCAACTGATGGGCCAGCCACACATGACGTACACGGAGATAATCATCGAGATGTTTACATGAGTGATAGTGAACCCGATAATTCATCGAGTGATTCTGGAGAACACGGTACTGAGGCTGATGAGATGCATGATGAAGACGATGATAATGTCCATGCATGTCCCGGTGAAGAGATAACATCCCGTGAACCACCTTATGGTCCGAGACATATGCAAGACGCACCATTTTTGTCAAGCATGATTGAAATGCCACCATTTTTTAACGCGGTCAATGAAGAGCAGGTTTCTGATTCGATTGATGTACCTTCTGGATCGCGAACTCGATATTACAACCCGAAGGTCGGAGAGCTATCCGTGAACATGAGTTTCAAGGATAAGAAAGATCTAATTGCATCTGTGAAAAATTACTCTGTTAGAGTAGTCAGGCGTGAGTATTGTGTTGTGGACAACACATGTACTCTGTGGAAATTACGGTGCAAAAAGACTTCTCCTACCGTAAGGTGTAAATTGAGCGTCTTTGAAGCCCAAAATGGGTTTTTGGAAATTAACGAAGTATGATGGTCCTCACACAGGTATCTCGAGTAATGTTGGGATAGACCACCACAACTTGGACAGTAATATGTTGGCAAATACACTGTTGGGGATTGTACGATGTGATCCTTCGTACGAGATTAAGTATGTATGTGAGAATGTTAAAGATAAATATGCCTATGATATCTCGTATACGAAGGCATGGAGAAGTTTGCAACGTGTGGTGGAAAATGTTTACTGTAAGGGCCCCCGTGCCCTTAACCCATAATTAGTGTATTAAGCCATGCATTTGGTGCATACCATCACGTGTAAAGGGAAACTATATGTAAATGTGGTACATCATACCACCTATAAAATTTCTCGCTTCATTTATTCCATTCCATACAATATCCGATTCCCTAGATAAAGACCATTTAATACATCATGCACCCATGTAATACACTAATCACAATCTCAATTCATCTAGCAATTCCCTAGTTAATTGCTCACACATATGAATGAAAAGAGAAAGGTCTATGCCTTTTTATACAACCCATATACACATAATTATTGCTCACACACGAGCATCGAATAAATCTATGTGTACGTAATATATAAGAAAGGGCATACACAATATCCAGCTCCACATGAGTTCCGGAGTCTCGATCATGGAATCACCTCCAATTCATAGCTCGATCACAGCTCCAGAGCTACCATTGTACCTGTTTCACCTGCCCCAACAGAGACAGCCGCCACACGGGGTGAGCATACCAATACCACCAAACCAATAATCACAACTATATAATTCGTAAATTACAAAAACGTAATTGCCAAGAATTTAACGGATACTCACTGGATGGCACCATCCTCATCCGGGATCCCACTGTATTGTCCATGTTCTCAAAACAACCAAAATCATCAAATTCCAAATATCCAGTTAATCATTACACTGATTAACTATATCCCTGATCCAATTCAATATCAATAGGGAAATAAATACAGATATCCTAGATATCTAGTCAAAAGCTACATTTCCTCGCTCACTCAAAAGTAGCGGCATCACTTACCGATGTTCGCTCCATAGCGACCACATCACGACAATTGCTCGCTCCAAAGTGGCACCATACATTACATAAGACAAATCGACATAACACAACCAGTTTCGTTTCCATTAACCAATTATTGCAAGACACCATATATTATGCATCGACTACTAACCCTTACCAATCCTCTATCTCATGCACAGCAATAGCAATAATATAATTAAGTCATACTCGTACGTTACACGTACCTTAAGTTTCCGTAGTCCAAGCCAAACCTTGCTTGAGTTCCATGCCTCGAGAAATATGTGCAAAACACATAAACAACTCACAATCAAGAATAAGCATGCAATCACGTACCCACACACGTTTGCAACCTCAAAACCCATTGTCAATCCATGACGATTACCAAAATAAAAGCCCCCGGCTAGGCATGCATAAAACCCAAAAGTAATCCATTTAAAACGTTTAAAAGATAGCCAAAAACTCAACCGAGAGTTCCGTTTTATTTAACTTGGCTCCAACCGAACCATTTTAAAAGTAAAGCATTCCCATTGGAATGTAGACATTACCCCGGAAACGGCCCATTTAAACCTCGATTTCAAAATCTCGACATTTTTCAAAATTCCACAAAACCCAAGCCAAACAGGGCCGCGATCGATCGCCCATCAGGCGCGATCGATCGCGCGAGTGCAGTGCCCGCTGCACTGCCATCCGCGATCGATCGCCAAGACCCTCGCGATCGATCGCCCACTTTTCGCGATCGATCGACGAGACTATTCATCGCCTTCCTAAATCAGTAACATGTCGCGATCGATCGGTGCCAAGCCGCGATCGATCGCAACCTGCGGGTTTCCAAAAATTTCGAGCTTCAATGGTGTTTTTCACACCCAAACTTCAAACCAATACCCCATACAACCTCAACACCTCAAATACAACAATTAAAACCCATAAAACTTCAAAAACTCAACTTTGGATTTTCCAACCAAAAACCCCTAATTTCAAAACCCACCAAAAATCTCAACCAAAAACTACAATACTACTACCAAATCGAAGACAACGGTGAGAGGAAGATAAATACCTGATTATCTTCAAGAAAACCGGCTCCTAAGCCAAGCTACCAACAATCTTTCTTCCAAGGGAAGAAGAGGGGAAATGGGGGAAGGGCTTGAGCGAAGAGAGAGGAAAGAGAGGGGAGGGTTCCGTGCCAAATGACGGAATACCGAGTCCATCTGGTATATATAGCAAAATTGCTCCGAAATAACAATACTCTCACAAATACATCATGATTCATTAAAAATCATCTGTTTTCAAAAACTCTCTCTCCAACATCAAATCCATATACCAGCCCCAACATAAAGTACCCCGGACTCCAAGTCCCACCAAAAACCCAACTCATAGGTTTTCCACCAAAATGAGAATACAATCTCAACCTTTGGATCCAAAGATCTCAAATGCCCGATTTAACAACCTCGGGAGACCCAAAACCGTAATTAATTCCTAATTGCAACAATTAAAAATCCATAAAGGATTATTACCACACCGGGATTAACACCATTAATCCCCGGGCATCACACTTATCCCCCACTAATAAAATTTCATCCTCGAAATTTACACTGGTGTACTCCATGTAACACCAAGGCTACACAAAACAAAACAAAACCACAACCCCGATTCTGGACCACGTCAGAATCGAATTATCAACTGCGAGGACATCAATCTCGCACCAAGCTCTAAAATAGAGCAAACCTCCAAAACCAATATAAAACCCAAAAGATAACAACATACCTTGATGCTAGTCATCCCATAAGTCAGTCTACTACGACTGCAAATTAACCATGTCCTCCTTGGTTATGACATCGATATCTCCCCATGATATCTCCTCACTTGTCCATGATGCTTAACACGCATCGTTATTATGGGGACTACTAGCATACAACAGTAGTTGCACCACTTATAACACGGAACGGGTAACCCACAGTCACCGATCCACACAAAACACATCTCAGAAGATGTTTACACCGGTGTGTTCCAAGAAAATATATCTCGGTCCCAACACACCATCAAGACTCCACAAAGTCTCAAGTTCCACAGAGGTCATGCAAGACAATCAATTGCATTCTTGCCACACGTGTCAACCACGACACTAAACGAACCCGAATCCTGGCCACCCCTCATTTATCCTGGCATTCAACAATCCTAAAACAGGGAGGCTATAGAATTATCTACAAGAATTACCATTGTCCCAAAACACGGCAATCCCTCCTCAGGGAAAGTCAATTGGACCTCACGATTATTCCTCAGAATACATCGTGCCATCGAGATTTACCAATCTAAGGATCCCACAATCTCTCACCAGAGATTGCCAAACCAAGCGTACTAGTCCGATGCTCGATGAGCATTAACAAAAGTTGGCAGTCGTATACCCACACCGGCATACATTCCCAAGTACCAACACCACATGCATACTCGATGCAACAAACTCGGGTATCTCTAAATATGCCCAAAGTCTCAAAACCAACTGTCAATCCCCCGCTATACTCACCTCGCGGGGAATAATGATTGACAGACCAACGACCAATGATGTGATTCCAACAATCAACACCACACAACACTCAACGAATCTATTCAAGATTCCCAATAGGTATACCAATACCTCTTTCCTCACAAGGAAAGTGTCATGCTCCCATGACCCACCAACCTCAAACCGCCGTTCGGAAAACATGGATATGTTTATACCAAAACATACTCCAGAACCAAAATACGCAACTGGTTCAGAATAGTGCATCAAAGACACTATTACCAAATCAAAACCCGTATACGCCATGTATACTCAAACTACAGACGCTCAGTACCAATGCCATAGTACTTCAAAACCTAGAGCACTACCCCGGAGACGTCTCCTAGAACGTCTCACCGGAAGTACGAAGCCATCACATAGTCCAACACTAGTAGGGCTTACCCCGGTTGATTCACAATCAACCCTCAACCAATACCAGCTGTCTCTATGACAGCACAATCCAAATCTCTCCAAGAGATAAAAACAATATAGTAGTGTCACCTCACTAACTATATCTCACAAACCATTGTGACTCCCATTGCATGCCATATGCAAGAATGCTCAACCAGAGCTAACAACGACTTGTTGACACTCACGTTTGTATTCCCAACCAAATTGAGTTGTACCAAAACAAGTCCCTCTAAACATTTGACGTATAAACGTCTCCGTGAGGTACTCCATGCCTCAAACATCATGCCACAAGGAGGCTACAAAAGTCTACCGTACCCCTCATCGTATCACCATACAATTCATCCAGCTCGAATCCAACGAGCAGTATAATGGCTAGCACAAGCACACTAAAACATTGCAACAATACCTGACTAGCGTTCCGTTGGCCCCATAGGCTACCAACTTATCAATGTAACACACGTCCCAACCCGGCATACCATACCGTACAAACCATTAGGGTTGTGGGTCATCACCCAACATATCTCTAAAACACCCAAGCACAATGGAAAAATCCGGTGTCCTTGCTCAACTATGATGCAATCCTAATCCATTAGGACTTATCCCACACCCTCAGGGTGGGTGTGCCCAAGCCTAACACACATCACAGCAACAAGCGAGTAGTTTCCTCAATGACTACTCTTACCACCCAATCACTTGGCCTAAGACCATCCCGACGAGTACACCTAAAGGATATCATTACTCGAACAATATATACTTCGAATATGTGTTGCGGTACAATTCCTGTATGGCGCACCCAATAATTCTTCAAGCAACCTGCTAGGCATAATGGTCTCATCAACTAGTGACCCAGACACTACCAAGTGCTCACCAAAGGCACTCAAACCATACAACCAAAAACGTAAACATGAATGTATTAAACATCAAAACGACGCCACGCGTCCACATAGACATCCACTATATCATCGGCATCCCGTGACGGGGCATGTCAACATATGACATCCAAATAACATTGTCAAACATATGACGGTATAGAACAACACATAGTATTCACAATAATGATAACAAAAGTAATATACCATACCTCATCGCTATCAAGATAGCGAAATACATGTATCCATCGTCCACCAGCGGTACACAAGTAACACCCATCGCTCGTAGGCGGCATAATCCCGTGTTGTGTACCTAGCGGCATAATCCATCGCTACAACATTGACGGCATGATCCCTCGTCATACAGTCAGCAGCATGAGCCTTGCTATGCACATCCGGTTACGAACCATCATCAACAGAATAGCGGAAAGAGACGTCGCTATATATATAATCGGTGGCAAGAACCATCGCCATGGAATCAGCGGAATGTACCATTGCTAAACACATGTCCGGCGGCATGAACCATTGGTAATAACATAGCGAAAAAGACATCGCTATACACGCACCTGGCGGAATAATCATCGCCAATAATACAGCGGCATGAACCATCGCTCGATATACCTGGCGGCATGAACCATCGCCAATAGATTACCCGGCGGCATGAACCATCGCCAATCAATATAGCGGAATGAGACATCGCTATCAATATACCTGGCGGCATGAACCATCGCCAACTGAATCAGCGGAACAGATCAAGGACTCAAGAGGTACTCACATGCATGTAGCACTTTGTTCCTTTCGGACCCAAGAGGTGGCTCACATTGCACGCAGCACTTTGTTCCCGATCGCGTCGCTCAAATATCAATAATGTGGCTGTTCTGGTCTTGTTATAACAGCGGAATTTTAGGACCCCTCGCTTTGACAAATAGCGGTATCATATGATATCCCTCGCTTCGACAATGACAGCGGCATGTACATCGCTTCGACATGACAGCGGCAAATATCATATTACCATCGCTTCATATGACAGCGACAAGTACCTCCCTCGCTCGTATATAACAACCACCAAAACCTTCCACTAGCTCCATATACCTGCATCCAGGTTAATACAACGGTTCACAAATCCTACTACGTCATATCGGCGGTTCAATAATATCCCTCGCTTCGACAATGACAGCGGCATGTACATCGCTTCGACATGACAGCGACAAATATTATGATCCATCGCTGATGATATACACGTAGTAGGACGCTAAAAGTAACACATTGTATATTCAATAACTATTGAAATCATACCACCATATCCCATTGTCTATTGTCAACCTCCCTGTCCTTAGACAGCATATCACATTTCCCATTTTCTGATTTTCCAACAAAATCAGATTCCTTAGCACATAATACATGGAGTGCCAGACATTACCATTAATGCCATCTGTTAGTTCCGGACCTTATCGATGAGATTTTAAAGATGACAAAACATTTCAGACCGGATCGATAGATATCAGTTTGACCAGATCGATCGGACGAAACAGAGCAAGATGACACATCATTTCAGACCGGATCGATGGAAATCAGGCATACCAGATCGATCGCGCAAAACAGAGCAAGCTGATAAAGCATATCACATATCAGACCGGATCGATGGATTCCAGACTGACTAGATCGATACTTCAGATCGATCTCAATCTTCATCAGATCAAAGCATTCAAAGATACATAAAGGATGGCTTCTCAGTCCGAACCATCAACGGTTATTTATTGTAGCATTTAATGCTGTAATTAATGCTACAAAGGATCAAAAGTCGAAGATTGCCATTAAAGGTAAGAAGACAAAGGAGAGCTTACCTGACAGTCGCCGAAAGCATACATCAGAACGGCAAGTGTCCTGAAGAAGAAGACTGTAGCTTTCTCAGAGTTTAAAAAGAGTCAAAGTTGCACATTAAGGGAAACAATGCCGTTGCTACCCTCAACTATAAAAGGATGCAACAAAAGGAAGACAGGGACTCTTGATTCGAACTCACGCTGATCAATTGAAAAACATACAAGAAAGCAACTGCACACGCTTACAAAGTTTAGAAGCTTTCGAGCTGAAGTTATTTATTTAAGCGCAATTACTTTGTAACATTTGATCATTGTAGGATCACTGTGCGCATTGTGTACTGAAAAATAGAAGTGAGGAACTTATTGTAACTGTCAGACAGAGTGTGTCTGAGCAGGTTGAGTGACTAGGAGTTTCAGACTGGTAGTGAGGTAAATCCAGTCTGAATCGGGTTTGTACAACAGGATTGTATAAATCAAAGTCTTCTAGTATAAACCTTCCTTAATTGGAAGAAGGGGAGACGTAGAAGGATTACACCACCTTCGAACTTTCAGAAACATATCCTGTGTCTTATCCTTCTGCACTTAGCCATCGAGCCGTTCTTACTTTTACAAGAGCAGACCGTTTCCGCACTCACTTTTCCAGTGGTCTGTTCTGTTCAAAGAGTTGATTAAGTAACAGATTTCTTTCACTAATCCGAAAGAATTCACAAGGGATAAATTTTTAAGGAGTGTTCATTCACCCCCCCCCCCCGCCCCCCCCCCCCTCTAAACACTGCGGACCGATCCTAACAAGTGGTATCAGAGCAGGTCATCTTAATCAGCACAAAGACTAAGCTGATGGCATCATTCAACAAAATCCCCATGTTCTCAAAAGAAGACTATGATGACTGGAGAATCAGAATGCAAGCTCATCTGGCAGCTCAGGATGACGATATGTGGTTCGTCATCACTGATGGACCAATGAAGATTTTAAAAATCAATACAGCAGTAGCCATCTCTGATGGAGAACCACAAATGGTGGAAAAAGACAGATCCCTCTGGACGAATGAGGAAAGAAAGAAAGCAAATCTCGATAATGTGGCCAAAGACATCTTGTTCAAGACTTTGGACAAGAATATGTTCAGCAAAATCAAAATGTGCTCTACTGCCAAAGAAATTTGGGAGAAGATAGCACAGCTATGTGAAGGCAACGACCAGACCAAAGAAAACAAGTTAACTGTTGCTCTTCAAAGATTTGAGAGCATAAAGATGAAGGGTGGAGAAACTCTAAATGAGTTTGATGAAAGAGTCACCAGCATCATAAATGAACTGAATGGTCTGGGGAAGGAATATTCTAACAGAGAGATCGCTCTGAAAGTAATGAGAGCTCTGCCAAAGGAATGGGATGTAAAGACCATCGCCATGAGGGAATCAAAAGACCTTAACAAGGTTGAACTTCATGATCTGTTTGCAGATCTTAAGGCCTATGAGTTTGAACTGATAAGCAGAGGTGAAGCAGAGCCATTCATCTCTCAACCAAACAAGGCCCTGGCAGCCACTCAAGACCAGATCGCTTCAACATCAGACCGATCTGCTGAACAGATGAGTAACGATGCTATGTCATTATTTATCAAGAAATTCGGTAAATTTATGTCTAAAAATAAGAGGAACTTCAAACCCTCTCATCATTATAAATCAAGAAAAGATGATACTGTTAACGATCAGGCTTGCTACAATTGTGGTAAGACCGGACACTTCATTGCAGATTGCACCAGACCGAAGAAAGAAGAACGGAAAGAGAAGCATCATGATGATAGAAAGAAGAAGCACTACAAAGACCGCAAGAATCATGGAAAATCCCAAAAAGTCCTAGTAGCTGAAGAAGGAAACAGCAAATGGGCTCAGACAGACTCAGACTCAGAAAGCTCTGAATATTCTTCCAGCGAAAGCGAAGAAGATATTCAATGTCTTATGGCAGACGAAGAAATGAGTCAGACAGACGAGGTATATGATCTTGACTCAAATGAATTTACACGAGAAGAGCTCATGTCCGCACTGCAAGACATGGCTAATGATTATAGGATCTTAGCTGAATCATTTGAGAAGAATAAAGCCAAAATCAGTACCCAAATGGATGAGCACAACAAACCAAGCTGCCCTGAGCAGGGTGAGTGCAAAAATCTCCAGATCGAGCTGAATAAGCTGAAAATCTCTTATGATCAGCTCCATGAAGAAAATAAGAGAATTAGCACACAAAATGCTAAGCTCTCACATATATTCAAAGCATGGACAAAATCCAGAACATCCTTGGAAGAATTACAAGAGGTTCAAAGAAACGTCGGTGATTTCACCGGCATAGGCTTTGACACCAAAGAATGCACCAAAGATGAATCTGAGCTGTTGCTGGTAAAGAATCAAGTCAAACAAATGACATTTGTTAAATCCAGCACAGTATATGAAACTTAAGCACCTAAGATTCAAACAGGAGTCTCTTACGAGAATCAAAATCTGAGAAAAGGAATTGGTTATGTTGACCAAGCCAAAGAAAAGGCACCAGCAAGATTTGCGCCTATCAGACCAAATCCAAAGGTGCAAGATCGAAGGCAAGGAAGACAATACAATTACTATAACTCAAAACCGATTCAACGAAGATATAGACTACCTTATGAGAATCAAAGGTTTTCACAGCGCACACATTATCACACACAGCATCGAAACAGACCAGTACACAGCACACCCTACACACACAAGCCATTGAAGCTGATACAGGTGTGGGTTCCCAAAGGGCTAATCCGTTCTGGACCCAAATAGGATTGGGTACCAACAATAATTATATTTGATGACAGGTACCGAAGAAACTCGCATCAGACTGGTATTTGGACAGTGGGTGTTCCCGTCACATGACTGGAAACATCGAGCTGCTGTCTGAAGTGACAGAATGCATTGGACCCAAAATCATTTTCGGAGATAACTCAAAGGGTAAGACCGTGGGCAAGGGTAAGATTGTCCATGGTAACATTATTATCAATGATGTGCTGTTAGTTGAAAATCTGTGCTATAATCTGATTAGTATAAGTCAACTCTGTGATAATGGTTATGCTGTAGAATTTCATAAACACACTTGCACTGTTAAATCATCAGACGGTATAACCATGCTCGTAGGAATCAGGAATGGAAACACATATAAGATTAACTGGAATCATGCTCAACCTGATAATCCTACTTGCTTCATCGCTAACAATGATAATAAACATTGGCTGTGGCATAAGCGCTTGAATCATATCAATTTTAAGACCATTGCTAGCCTGTGTAAACATGATTTAGTTATCGGTCTGCCCAAGATCGATTTTGCTAAGGATAAGATCTGCGAAGCTTGCCAAATGGGCAAACAGATCAGATCATCCTTCAAAAACAAGAATGCCAAATCCTCCTCCCGCTGTTTAGAATTACTGCATATGGACTTGTTTGGTCCTATACCAATAACAAGTTTAGGGGGAATGCGGTATACTCTTGTTGTTATTGATGATTACTCACGCTTTACATGGACTATATTCTTAAGCAGTAAAGATCAGACCGGTCCGAAGTTGATCAAGCTGCTGAAACGCACTCAGAACGAGAAATCATCCAGCATAGACAGGATTCGAAGTGACAAAGGGATTGAGTTTTCAAATCAGAATCTTGAATCCTTTCTAGAAAATCATGGAATCAAGCATGAGTTTTTCAGCTGCTCGTACTCCCCAACAGAATGGAGTTGCAGAACGAAGAAACAGAACGCTCAAGGAAGCAGCAAGAACAATGCTCGCTGATTCTGGAATCTCTCAAAAGTTCTGGGCAGAAGCTGTAAATACTGCTTGCTACACTCAAAACCGATCTATGATTAACAAGAAGCTGAATCTCACTCCATATGAGATATGGACTGGTAACAGACCATCTGTTTCTCACTTTCATGTATTTGGCTGTAAATGCTTCGTTCACAACAATGGTAAGAGTCATCTTACAGCATTTGAAGCTAAGTCAGATAATGGTATATTCTTAGGATATTCATCAATTAGCAAAGCTTATCGAGTTTTTAATAATCGAACTTTAACTGTAGAAGAATCTGTTCATGTAGTCTTTGATGAAACTTTATGTGTTGAGGGCAACAAAGAATCAATTCAAAATCAGATGGAAAATATCCATCTCGAAGCTAACAGTGATGATGAGATTGTAGCTAACAGGTCAAGAGACAATCCACCAGAACCAGAAGTACCAAACAGACCGGATCAAGGCGTTGAAGAAACTTCAGATCGAGCTGATCCGGATGCTCCTGACTCAAATATTAAAGCAGATACTGATCATGCTGTTATTGTTCATCCGACCGGACCAGACAATCCAGAGTCAAGCTATCGATGGACTAAGAAGCATCCACCTAATCTAGTGATTGGTAGTCCTTCTGCACCGATCAGAACCAGAGGACAGATGATGGATGAGTTCACTCATGCTGCCTTCATCTCTACTCTGGAACCCAAGAAGATCGATGAAGCTCTGACTGACTTCAACTGGATTAAAGCAATGCAAGAAGAGCTTAATCAATTCGAACAAAATCAAGTTTGGAGTCTAACCCCCAGACCAAGCGATCTGCCTGTTATTGGAACCAGATGGGTCTTCAGAAATAAGCTAGATGCAGATGGAACTGTGGTTAGAAACAAAGCCAGACTGGTGGCACAGGGATTCAGACAAGAAAAAGGAATCGACTTCGATGAATCATTTGCACCAGTCGCCAGACTTGAAGCTATCCGAATCTTTCTTGCTTATGCTGCCTTTAAAGACTTCAAAGTATATCAGATGGACGTTAAGAGCGCCTTTCTTAATGGAAAACTTCAGGAAGAAGTCTACATTGAGCAACCACCTGGATTTCAGAACCATTTGTATCCCAATCATGTATATCTACTGAATAAAGCAGTATATGGTCTGAAACAAGCTCCAAGAGCCTGGTATGACACTCTATCTCAATTTCTGCTGAACCATGATTTCCAGATCGGATCAGTAGATAAAACTCTATTTAAATTCATTAAGGGGGAACATACCCTATTAGTTCAGATTTATGTTGATGACATAATCTTTGGGTCAACTAACCCCAAATTGTGCGAGAAATTTTCTAAGTTAATGCAGGGACAGTTCGAGATGAGCATGATGGGAGAATTGTCATTCTTTCTGGGTCTGCAAGTAAAACAGCTCAACAATGGCATTTTCATCAATCAGACCAAGTATACCAAAGAGCTCCTCAAGAGATTTGGAATGGAAACATGCTCAACTGCATCAACTCCAATGAGTCCAACAATCAAGTTAGACAAAGATGAAGGGGGAACGGCAGTTGAAGTAACCATGTATAGAGGACTAATCGGATCGCTATTGTATCTTACAGCGAGCCGGCCCGATATTATGTTTTCAGTCTGTATGTGCGCCAGATTTCAGTCAGAACCAAAGCAATCACATTTTATTGCTGCCAAGCGTATTCTGAAATATTTAAAAGGATCTCAGAACGTTGGTCTTTGGTACTCCAAAGATTCAAACTTCAGCTTGATCGGGTATTCAGACGCAGACTACGCTGGGTGTAAAATCGATCGTAAAAGCACCAGTGGAACATGTCAATTCCTAGGTGAAAGATTGATTTCTTGGTTCAGTAAGAAGCAAACATCAATTGCCACATCCACAGCTGAAGCAGAATACCTAGCCGCTGGAAGCTGTTGTGCTCAAATGCTCTGGATTCAACACCAGCTCAAAGACTATGGCATCCAAGCTGTTGACTCTCCGATATTTTGCGACAACACAAGTGCAATTGCTATAACGTATAATCCAGTTCTGCATTCTCGAACAAAGCATATTGATATACGACATCATTTTATTCGAGATCATGTTGGCAAAAAGGAAATTCGGATCGAGCACATTTCAACAGAGCAGCAAGCAGCAGACATCTTCACTAAACCGCTCCCTGAGGCTAAGTTTAATTACTTCCGTCAAATTCTTGGTTTAATTGACTTATCTTAATTAGTTTAGATGTTTTTATTCCTTTCGCACTTAAAGTTTTTTTTTTGTCACCACAGATCGATAATACAATGTTCAGAAAGACACAGACCGGTCCGAACTTTCAGACCGATCCTTGTCAGTCTGATTTTATCCTATGATCTGTCTGGACAATAAAAACAGCTCGGACTGATTGACCATTTTAACTAGCTGTACTTTAACCGCCTTATCTTTCTTCATCCTGACCGTTTATTTTGAATTATTAAATTCTCAGTCTTGGAGATAAAAACACGTGTCTTCTCTCTCCTATTTAGCGGGCTGAACATTTCATACTTGTTCACTTTTTACAGTTTACCGCTTTTTACCTTCTCACTCTCTTACTCTTCGCACTTTCTTTAAACTCTTTTCAAATGGCTACCATCACTCATAACTCACTCTCCGTTGAGTTTGATGACATTTACAGGACAGAAGATGCTGCGATGGTGTCCATTTTTAGAGCCCTGGAATCATCTGGCTTAAGGAACTTCTTGGAATGCGGAACAGTTGTTTATGAATCAGAAATCCGCGAGCTGTTCGCCAACGCCGTCTCCCGGAAGACCTCCATTTGTACTACTGTTCAGGGCAAATCTTTCGAGATATCGCCAACAACGATGGCCAAGACCTTTGGCCTCCCCAGTTCCGGACTGACAGAGTTCGGACAGACTCCTCAAGCGTCACTCTTAGATCTTCAGGGGAAGATTTCTATTTCTGGCCACCGATTGCAACCCTCCTTTAAGAAGAAGGAGATGCTCTTTCCATTTCCAGGTGCTGTGCGAAGTGGTAGGCAAGCCACTATTGCGTAAAGCAGGAAGCTTCGATGCTGTAACCGCCGAAAAGTTCAGGGCCATGGCGGCTATTGTATCCGGGCAGAAGATAAACTGGTCCATGATTTTGTTTGGAGTACTGCTGGAAACGGTGATTGCATCCAAGCACGCCGTATGTTTTGCTGTTCCTCTCAGCAAGCTCTTGGAGTCCTTAGGCCTCGAGCTGAGCAAGCCGTCTGCTCTCCGTCCCTTTAAGATCCTTAACTCCAAAGGGCTTGCACTGCTGAAGTCTAAGAGTGCTCCGCCTACTCCTGCTACTCTGGCTGCAGTCAAGGTTGAGCAGGACGAGGAACCAGTTGCTGTGCGCAAACCTCGGGTCAAGCGGAAGCTGACCATTCAGACTGACTCAGAAGCCACCCAGTCTGCTCACTCATCACCAACCAAGCCACTTCCCAAAAAGCCCCGAACCCAGATTACCAAACCAGCTAAATCTCTACCTCCACCCATACTACCACACTCTAAAGCAACCCCTGCCCCTCAACCTTCCACCCAGCTTTCACAAGCTTCAACCCCTGCACCCAAAGTCACCCTTAGTATTCCCTCTGCCAACCCCGTGGTCAAAGGGATAGTCATCACTGAGTTGGGAGACTATACACAATCAGGGATTAAGTCCCCTTCCTCCACCGGCAAGGGAAAAGTCATTCTCACCGAACCCCTCTCTACTAAACCCAAATCTGCAGCGCAGACTGCTATCGACATCGCCATGGAGGATGTTGATGAGAAGCTACAGAAACTCATTGTGGTTTTTGATGAATATGTCCGATACCGGACTATCAACCACATTGAGCTGTTCTACGGTAAGTTGCACAGATTGAAGAAAATGGAAGATGAAGTTCTGAAAGGCACAGAGACTGATGATGTTCGACTTGCCGTGCAGCGCAAAGACTTATTTACGGCTATTCACAGATTCAGGCTGGCCAATCTGCTTCTAGTTGCCAAAAAGAAGAACTTCGATCCGCTTGCTCCTACTGCCAGAGATGATGGGGCTGTAATTGCTCAACTCGAGATGGATGTTCACGCTCTTCACTTAGCTGTCCGTTTTCAACGACAGAAGCTTAGTATCTCCACTCCCACAACCAGCCTGAATCATCCCTCTGCAAGCAAGACTATGGCAGAACCCTTCATTGAGGTTATTCCTTCTGCCATAGCAGATCAGACTGCAGAGCACATAGCAGATCAGACTGCAGAGCTAATACCAGATCAGCCTGCAGAGCACGTACCAGACCAGACAGCGGAGCAGCCATTGTCTAATGCTCCGTCTGCAACAGATGATGAACCAATGAATGTTCTGTTGGACTCTCCGACAACATCCATTCCATTGAAGTCATCAGCCTCCTGTGCACAACCCAGTCCAGCTGAAGCATGTGCAACAACTGAAGTACCAGACCTCATCGATCCGGATTTCGTGGTATCTACAGTGGTTGCAGCTCTCCAAGTTGAAGAACTTCCAAGTCCCCACTCTCCTCCGGGAACATCAGATGAAGATTTGGCCTTCATTCAAGGTTTTTCTTCGGATCTGGTCACTCTGATCCGATCCGAAAGTTATCAAGCTGCTATTTCTTCCATCGTGCCGATTGCTGAAGAAGATGACCATGCCATGTCATCATCAGATCACTCTCCCAGCAAGCTATCTGATGCACCTCCATCCCTGGCACGGACTATCCAGCACTTCTCTGATACCTGTATGTCCTTGACTCAGCGCATTTTAGAAGTTCATCAAGGTCAGAGGGTCACAGCTTTGGATTTTGCTTCCTTCAAAGAGAAGATGAATGCCAGTATCGGAAGCCTTCAGCGCGGCATAAACGATCTGTTTTCTCAACAGGCCTCTTACAAGAACAGCCTGAGAAAAGAGCAGATCGAGCTAGCCACTGAAGTCAGAGCATCTATTGCCAATTCCCTCCGCGCTCAAGACGTTCGTCTTGACGCTATCAGCGCGCAGCTAGCACAAGTTGTCGACTTTCTTCAAGAGATTGCTGCTGACAAAAAGGGGGAAAAGAAGACAGACTTCAGGCCGCCTTCTAGAAAATAATATTTTCAGACTATGTATTTTTAGGATTTTCTTGGTGATCAATAAAATCCTCATTTGATTAAGTCTGTGTTCATTTATTTTGAACCTCATCATAAGGCTTAATAATAAAGATTTAATCGATTCAACTTAATGAAGTTCATTTATTTTGAACAAAGAAGTAATCGATCCGAAAGCTTTCGCTTCAGAGCTCTTATCAAGACTGGTTAAAAGACTTAGAAGCTAGGTTTTGTCATCATCAAAAAGGGGGAATTTGTTAGTTCCGGACCTTATCGATGAGATTTTAAAGATGACAAAACATTTCAGACCGGATCGATAGATATCAGTTTGACCAGATCGATCGGACGAAACAGAGCAAGATGACAAATCATTTCAGACCGGATCGATGGAAATCAGGCATACCAGATCGATCGCGCAAAACAGAGCAAGCTGATAAAGCATATCACATATCAGACCGGATCGATGGATTCCAGACTGACTAGATCGATACTTCAGATCGATCTCAATCTTCATCAGATCAAAGCAGTCAAAGATACATAAAGGATGGCTTCTCAGTCCGAACCATCAACGGTTATTTATTGTAGCATTTAATGCTGTAATTAATGCTACAAAGGATCAAAAGTCGAAGATTGTCATTAAAGGTAAGAAGACAAAGGAGAGCTTACCTGACAGTCGCCGAAAGCATACATCAGAACGGCAAGTGTCCTGAAGAAGAAGACTGTAGCTTTCTCAGAGTTTAAAAAGAGTCAAAGTTGCACATTAAGGGAAACAATGCCGTTGCTACCCTCAACTATAAAAGGATGCAACAAAAGGAAGACAGGGACTCTTGATTCGAACTCACGCTGATCAATTGAAAAACATACAAGAAAGCAACTGCACACGCTTACAAAGGTTAGAAGCTTTCGAGCTGAAGTTATTTATTTAAGCGCAATTACTTTGTAACATTTGATCATTGTAGGATCACTGTGCGCATTGTGTACTGGAAAATAGAAGTGAGGAACTTATTGTAACTGTCAGACAGAGTGTGTCTGAGCAGGTTGAGTGACTAGGAGTTTCAGACTGGTTGTGAGGTAAATCCAGTCTGAATCGGGTTTGTACAACAGGATTGTATAAATCAAAGTCTTCTAGTATAAACCTTCCTTAATTGGAAGAAGGGGAGACGTAGAAGGATTACACCACCTTCAAACTTCCAGAAACATATCCTGTGTCTTATCCTTCTGCACTTAGCCATCGAGCCGTTCTTACTTTTACAAGAGCAGACCGTTTCCACACTCACTTTTCCAGTGGTCTGTTCTGTTCAAAGAGTTGATTAAGTAACAGATTTCTTTCACTAATCCGAAAGAATTCACAAGGGATAAATTTTTAAGGAGTGTTCATTCACCCCCCCCCCCCCCCCTCTAAACACTCCGGACCGATCCTAACACCATCCCATCGTATTCTACACGATTCCTGCAACCACAATGATCAGTAATACCACTTTCCATATCGTAAAAGCACATAAGCAATTAGTTGTGTCACACAACATTAATACCATCATGTATAAATATGTGCTACCAATTCCTATCAACAAGTTCCTAGGCCCTTAACAGCCCCAAAGAGCAACCACTGCTCTGATACCACTAATGTAAGGGCCCACGTGCCCTTAACCCATAATTAGTGCATTAAGCCATGCATTTGGTGCATACCATCACATGTAAAGGGAAACTATATGTAAACGTGGTACATCATACCACCTATAAAATTTCTCGCTTCATTTATTCCATTCCATGCAATATCCGATTCCCTAGATTAAGACCATTTAATACATCATGCACCCATGTAATACACTAATCACAATCTCAATTCATCTAGCAATTCCCTAGTTAATTGCTCACACATATGAATGAAAAGAGAAAGGTCCATGCCTTTTTATACAACCCATATACACATAATTATTGCTCACACACGAGCATCGAATAAATCTATGTGTACGTAATGTATAAGAAAGGGCATACACAATATCCAGCTCCACATGAGTTCCGGAGTCTCGATCCTGGAATCACCTCCAATTCATAGCTCGATCACAGCTCCAGAGCTACCATTGTACCTGTTTCACCTGTCCCAACAGAGACAGCCGCCACACAGGGTGAGCATACCAATACCACCAAACCAATAATCACAATTATATAATTCGTAAATTACAACAACGTAATTGCCAAGAATTTAAATGATACTCCCTGGATGGCATCATCCTCATCCGGGATCCCACTGTATTGTCCCTGTTCTCAAAACAACCAAAATCATCAAATTCCAAATATCCAGTTAATCATTACACTGATTAACTATATCCCTGATCCAATTCAATATCAATAGGGAAATAAATACAGATATCCTAGATATCTAGTCAAAAGCCACATTTCCTCGCTCACTCAAAAGTAGCGGCATCACTTACCGATGTTCGCTCCATAGCGACCACATCACAGCAATTGCTCGCTCCAAAGCGGCACCATACATTACATAAGACAAATCGACATAACACAACCAGTTTCGTTTCCATTAACCAATTATTGCAAGACACCATATATTATGCATCGACTACTAACCCTTACCAATCATCTATCTCATGCACAACAATAACAATAATATAATTAAGGTCATGCTCGTACGTTACACATACCTTAAGTTTCCGTAGTCCAAGCCAAACCTTGCTTGAGTTCCATGCCTTGAGAAATATGTGCTAAAACACATAAACAACTCACAATCAAGAATAAGCATGCAATCACGTGCCCACACACGTTTGCAACCTCAAAACCCATCGTCAATCCATGACGATTACCAAAATAAAAGCCCCCGGCTAGGCATGCATAAAACCCAAAAGTAATCCCTTTAAAACGTTTAAATGATAGCCAAAACTCAACCGAGAGTTCCGTTTTATTTAACTTGGCTCCAACCAAACCATTTTAAAAGTAAAGCATTCCCATTGGAATGTAGACATTACCCCGGAAACGGCCCTTTAAACCTCGATTTCAAATTCTCGACATTTTTCAAAATTCCACAAAAACCAAGCCAAACAGGGCTACGATCGATCGCCCATCAGGCGCGATCAATCGCGCGAATGCACTGCCCGCTGCACTGCCATCCGCGATCGATCGCCAAACCTCGCGATCGATCGCCAAGACCCTCGCGATCGATCGCCCACTTTTCGCGATCGATCGGCGAGACTATTCATCGCCTTCCTAAATCAGTAACATGCCACGATCGATCGGTGCTAAGCCGCGATCGATTGCGACCTGCGGGTTTCCGCAAATTTCGAGCTTCAATAGCGTTTTTCACACCCAAACTCCAAACCAACACCCCATACAACCTCAACACCTCAAATACAACAATTAAAACCCATAAAACTTCAAAAACTCAACTTTGGATTTTCCAACCAAATCCCTAATTTCAAAACCCACCAAAAATCTCAACCAAAAACTACAATACTATTACCAAATCAAAGACAACGGTGAGGGGAAGATGAATACCTGATTATCTTCGAGAAAACCGGCTCCCGAGCCAAGCTACCGACAATCTTTTTTCCAAGGGAAGAAGAGGGGAAATGGGGGAAGGGCTTGAGCGAAGAGAGAGGAAAGAGAGGGGAGGGTTCCGTGCCAAATGACGGAATACTGAGTCCATCTGGTATATATAGCAAAAATGCTCTGAAATAAAAATACTCTCACAAATACATCATGATTCATTAAAAATCAGCTGTTTTGAAAACTCTCTCTCCAACATCAAATCCCCATACCAGCCCCAACATAAAGCACCTCGGACTCTAAGTCCCACCAAAAACCCAACTCATAGGTTTTCCACCAAAATGAGAATACAATCTCAACCTTTGGATCCAACGATCCCAAATGCCCGATTTAACAACATCGGGAGACCCAAAACCGCAATTAATTCCTAATTGCCACAATTAAAAATCCATAAAAGATTATTACCACACCGGGATTAACATCATTAATCCCCGAGCATCACATTTACGGTACATGGGAGAGCTCCGTGCGTCTACTTACAAAATACATGGGTGCCTTGTCAAAGTATAATACTGGAACCATTGTGGGTGGAGGCATTTAAGATCTAACAATCTAGCGGTGAATACATTGAATTATGTATTTTGGGCTTTCAAGCATGCATATATGGGTTTCAACACTGTTGCAAAATCATTAGTGTTGATGGTACTCATTTGTACACAAAGTATAAGCATAAAATGTTGATCGTCATCACTCTGGATGCCAACAATCAGATATTACCGTTAGCGTTCAGGATTGTTGATGAAGAAACGTAGGACTCATGGAAATGGTTCTTGGAGAATATCGGCCGACATGTTATACATGGTGCAACATGTGTATGCCTTATTTCAGATAGGCATAAGGGAATTGTGTGCGCAGTTGAGGATCTACCACTTTTTCAACCTCCTAATGGTGTGCACCGTTTTTGTCTACGAGATGGGCCAGCACTGTCAAAACCACAAGATGGGCCAGCACTGTCAAAACCACCAAATGGGCCAGCAGTTTCAAAACCAACAGATGGGTGGAAACCAATCCCATGTACATGAGGCGATAAACCTTTACAGTGATTCTCTCATACCACTGTATGTAGTCATTGTCAGTTGAGTTTGACCTACCACATGGTTCACCAGTGGCGACATTTCTTAGCCGCCTATGCCACGTCCGAAGATGTATTTTGTGAAATTTGGCCCAATCCATTTTACGATGACCAGTTCGGGTGACGTCATGTAGCTCATTATCGTCAAGTGCAGGTGATGGAATTGACTGGCATATATTGAACTGTCGCATCACCCGGTTAGGACGATGAATCTCCACAATTTGGAAGCAGATAAGTGGGCAAACGCTTCTCCAAATATTATTATTATAGGTAGTAATAATGGAGCTAACATCAGTGGCCTCTATGTCATACACGATCCAATTAAACTGCACATCATTAAAATAAAAAAAATGGTCAATCAATATATTGAAATCATCATAATTTTTCAAAATTCAATTACATAATTTAGGTTTACCTCGTCATTACTCATTTGATCGAGAGAATGTCGTATAATTCTGACCGAACGAGTTGCTATATGGGTGTGACGAAACACAGTGTTCCACATATTATAAAAAATGTTAAATATTGCAATGTTTTATGATTTTAATATTATATTCAATAAAAAAATTTAATTATTACCGTGCACCGTAGGGAGCAACATGAACATTCTCAGGGACAACCAAAGTTTTTAATTGTCGGTCAGGGTTCAAACATTTTATCCTACTCCATTCCCAAATCTGCCAATAAACATGAAAATATTTTAAAAAACGGATAATGTATTATTAGTAAGAGAAAAATATTACATATACCTGCAAAATATACAAAGGGCCAGTGATAGTGCATTTTCCTATCGTTGATGCATTGTACATTTCACGGTATAAGTAAGCCAATACTGCACTGCCCCAACTATATGTGTTCGCCTCTTCCAAATCTTCAAGTAGCTGCAAATACATGAGTTTTACAACGCTATTATTATAATCTGGAAGCAAAATTCCACCGATAATCATCAAAGTTATACACCGAGTGTACTTTATTACATCCATCACTGAGCTCATATCAGAGATACTATTAGCTCGGCAGTGATCGTCTAGAGCGGTCATTCTTATGTGACCGCCTTTAAATTTTGCTTCGGGAGGGTCAAATCCCGGTAACTCAAGACGTGTTTCTTGCCATTCTTTCACACGTTGTAAATCATCTACCACAGTTACTGGTTGACCATCAACTTTTAGACCCCAAATTATTGAAATATCTTGTAACGTAATGGTAGCTTCACCAAATCTAAAATGAAATGTATGGGTCTCAGGCCGCCATCGCTCAACAAGAGCGGTAATCAAATGATTATCGTACATACAATAGCCAGATTGCAAAACACCGTAAAATCTCATATCAATGATATGCCTCCAAACGCCATCGTGTATCATGTTCTCATTATACAATTCCCAGATAAGGTTATCTGTACGCTTCAGTTTTAGAATATTATCAATATTCTCAGAACAAACAGCACTGGAGATATGCGTAGATTGTAGATATAATATAGTTGAATCTTCGGACCTCGATTTAATGTCATCCTAAAATTAATAAAAAAATTGACACACATATCAACCATTAATATTATCATTTATAATATTAATAAAAATATATTATACGTACATATTTAAAAAAATGATGAATTGCTTAATTTATTTTAAAAAAATTATGTAATAAAAAAAACATATGAAAAAATTATAATATTTTTAATAAGCAACTAACCTTGAATATGTAGATGGACTAATATATTTCTGAAGAGACGAGACGAAACGAATTGAAGAGACGAAACAAAAGCCACACAATTGCAGAGCAAAAAACAAAAATTTTATCTTATAAATTATTTCCGAGCTAAGTATCTAATTTATAGATGATTTTGAGTGAGCGATGTAATTTAATGGAGCAGGTGGTTGGCGGTGGTTGGCGGATGGCACACAAAAAACCGCCCACCGTATAGAGTAGACGCCTACTGTGTGGGCAGCTACTCATTAAGCAGTAGCCACCTACACTGTAAGCAGCTACTGCTTTGGGAGTAGCCGCCCACCGTGTGGGCGGCTACTTCTTGTTGAGGAGCCGCTTTCTGAAGAAGCGGCTCCTCTTCAATCCTCAGCCGCTCACTCAAACCCTAGTTTGAGGTATATTTGCAATTCAATCAAATTTGATGTATCTGTGAATTTTTTTTTTTTTCCAAAGTATTTTTTTAAAAAATCCCAACATTTTCCATTCTCAACTCCATGTAGTGGACTGGCCCTAAAAGAGGAAGAATGGAGGCTCGACTACTAATCTTGTGACGCCTTAACAAACAACCCCTCCCAAGGTTTTTGAGTCCGTATGAATCTTGGATCGTTCTCGTACGGCAATTCGAGCCTCCAACTTGTCTGAATCAATTGCAGGGTTTATGCGAAAAATGAGAATGGTATCAAGGGTTTATAGTTTTGCTTAGCTCTGCTTGTGGAAGAATTTTTCGAGGTTATGCTTACTGGGTACAAAAGATCTTTGTTGAATATGAATTTCATTACCTCTCTACTTTAATTTAGATATTGGAAATGATGCTGCGTAGTCTTTTGTCATATAAAAATGTCGGGCATTCACGAAACGTAGTTAAGAAAAATATTGTGAAGCTTCGACTTTTAGCATTTTTAAGTTGTCCCAGTTCAAGTCCATCTATAATCTCTATCTTTAATGGGACAAGTGATCGTTATTACTGTTCTGGGAAGCGAGGTAGTGAAAATCCGAAAGAGTGGACGGAAGAAATAGACTATTTGGATGAGTCGGGAAGTGTTATTTACTCTGGAAGAGGAATAAGGCCGGTTGAGCCCCGTGTTGATGATCATGTGATGGTAGGTGGATTGAAAAACCCCATTTTGAACGTCACAGCGGTGGCTAAGATCGTTGAGGTTGTGAAACGGTGGCGGTGGGGACCGGAGATGGAGTCACAGTTGGATAAGCTGCAGTTTGTGCCAAACATGACTCATGTTACGCAGGCTTTGAAGATAATCGATGACAGTGATGCTTTGTCGAGTTTGTTTCGGTGGACCAAGAGGCAATCTTGGTATGTTCCCAACGAAGAGTGCTATGCTATGTTGTTTGACAAGTTGAATTTGAGCAGGGATTTTGATGGGATTCAGTCAATTTTTGAGGAAATGGTTAGTGATTCCAGTGGAGATGGGACATCTTCTTTTGGTGCGTATAATAGGGTGCTTCAGTATCTGGCTAAGGCGGAGAAGTTGGAGGTTACTTTTTGTTGTTTCAAAAAATTCAGGAGTTGGCTTGCAAACTTGATACTCAAACTTATAATTCACTCATAACTTTGTTTCTGAATAAAGGGCTACCTTATAAGGCATTTGAAATCTACGAGAACATGGAAAAGAATGAGTGTTCTCTAGATGCATCCACATATGACCTGATGATACCAAATCTCGCTAAGTCTGGTCGCCTTGATGCTGCAATGAAGCTGTTCCAGCAGATGAAAGAAAAGAATTATCGGCCAACTCATGGGATTTTTGTTGCTCTTGTTGATACGATGGGCAAGGCTGGGAGACTAGATACTTCGATGAAAATTTACATGGAAATGCAAGGTTTTGGGTTAAAGGCATCTGGATCCATGTTTGTTTCTCTAATCGAGTCATTTGTTAAAGCTGGAAAGCTGGAGACAGCATTAAGACTGTGGGATGAGATGAGAAAAGCTGGATTTAGACCCAACTATGGGCTGTACACATTGGTTGTTGAATCCCATGCTAAATCTGGGAAGCTTGAGATAGCAATGTCCATCTTCTCAGACATGGAAAAGGCTGGTTTTTTACCTACTCCATCTACTTACTCCTCTCTCTTGGAGATGCATGCTGCTTCTGAGCAAGTGGATGCTGCCATGAAGCTCTATAACTCCATGATAAATGCTGGTCTGAGACCTGGTTTGAGCACTTATACAGCTCTTTTGACTTTGCTGGCAAAAAAGAAGCTAGTGGATGTAGCTGCGAAAATTTTGCTTGAGATGAAGGCCATGGGTTATTCTGTGGAGGTGAATGCTAGTGATGTTCTTATGGTTTATATAAAGGATGGTTCTGTTGATCTTGCTTTGAGGTGGTTGCGCTTCATGGGTTCATCTGGCATTCGAACAAATAACTTCATCATTAGGCAGTTATTTGAGTCATGCATGAAGTGTGGTTTGTATGAGTCGGCCAAGCCTCTCCTTGAAACATATGTCAATGCCGCTGCAAAGGTGGATCTTATTCTTTACACATCAATTTTGGCCCATCTTATAAGATGCCATGAAGAGCACAATGAGAGGCAGTTAATGGCAATTTTGAGTGCTACAAACCATAAAGCTCATGCATTCTTGTGTGGACTCTTTACTGGACCTGAACAAAGGAAACAACCAGTTTTATCCTTCGTAAGGGAGTTTTTACAAGGTATTGATTATGAGTTGGAAGAAGGAGCCACAAGGTACTTTGTCAATGTCCTCCTTAACTACTTGGTTTTAATGGGACAAATAAACCGTGCTCGGTGTGTCTGGAAAGTGTCTTATGAAAACAAGCTTTTTCCTAAGGCTATCGTGTTCGATCAACATGTTGCCTGGTCTCTCGATGTCAGAAACTTGTCGGTTGGAGCAGCTCTTATAGCTGTTGTGCATACACTTCATAGATTCAGGAAACGTATGTTATATTATGGTGTTGTTCCAAGACGGATTAAGTTAGTCACTGGGCCAACTTTGAAGATAGTTGTTGCACAGATGCTAAGCTCCGTGGAATCTCCATTTGAGGTCAGTAAGGTTGTTTTAAGGGCCCCGGGTGATTCCGTGCTAGAGTGGTTTAAGAAACCAATTGTCCAGCAATTTCTTTTAAATGAGATTCCATCAAGATCCGACATTCTGATGCATAAGCTTAACACCTTGTTTCCTTGTTCAGCACCTGAAATCAGATCCTTATCCCCTCCTAAACCGCTTATTTCTGGAAAAAGATTGTAATAGTGAAAGCTATTGATAATTGGCTTTGTTTGTCTAGCAAAATCGTTGGCTAAAGGATACTCTTGGCCATGTGCTTCACATTTCTGTAACTTACAGGAACACTGTTATATCTTGATGTCTCTGAAACTGTTAATAGTCAGTCAGAGTTCCTTGTCGCATCTGGTAATTCAACCATTTGATGGTTTTCCGTGTGTTATATGTTTGTTTTCCTATATAATCCAACTTCTTACTGTTAGGCTGGGTTTAGTTTGCCTGATAAGGCATCGGATGGGCTTGAAAGCCCCTCCAATGTTTGGCTCAAATCAACAAGCCCTTTGGCCTCTTCATAATCACTTTACAGACGTGATTTGAAATCCCAGTTTGATCAAGGGATTAAAAGTCTGTGATCTGTAGATGAACAAGTGCAAAAAGAAAAAAAAAAAAAAAAAAAAAATCATAAACCGCTCTTTGAAAATCGCTCATAAAACCATATCATCTCATTCTAACATGTTCATTTTCAGCGGTCATACGTGTTTCGTGTGGCTTTGCTGGGTTGTAGTGCTGTTTCATGGTCTAATTGCATCGACCTGTGAAGCCATGGATTCTTTCCGCAATCTCCTAACCGCGGTGAGGGAGAACGAAAATGCTTTGTCCTGTTTCTGATGGAAGCTGCTTTGCATTTTCGGGCTGGTAAGTACGTTGATTGTTTGAGGATTTTGAATTAATTTTAATTGTCACTGAAGAAAGATTGTGATCCGAATGGTGGGGCTGTCCAATTGTTTGTGTTGATTAGTGGGAAACCCCTGCTCTTCGCATCTGCTTTTAATTTGAGTTGCTCGAAAATAACGGTTGGCTTGTTTGTTCATTGGATATTTTTGGGTATGCCTAACTATGCTTGATGGTATTCGGTGATACCTGGCCATAATATTCTGCCATCATTGCTCTTTATATTATTGCCAATGACTTTCTATATTGCCATGTGTAAACTCTCTTCAGAGTGGATAGATAAATAATTAGGTGGGTGATGAGATTATTATCTAATTAATGGATAATATATATTGTGTTTGGTGCACAGCTTGATATGTTATTGTATAATGTGTTTGGTATAGATGATATAATATTCCTAAAATACCCTGGATTTTGAAATTTTTTGTCAAATTAGCAGTGAAACCTCATCTTTTGACACCCTAATTTTCTAAATAAGTACCATAACATAAACCCAAAGCTTCCTCATTCACAGACGCAGACGACGCATCTGAGGGCGTATTTTGCTCGATGTTATCTTTTTTGAAGCAATCTCTTCGATTCTGAGATGGGTAAAAATATTTTAAGGAATTTGTTGATTTATCGTAGTTATAAAGTGTTTTTTTTTTTTTTTGAATTGGAATTGTATGGTGAATTGGTTTGTTTATCCATGCCGACCAAGGGTCGTCATCGACCTGGAACCGGCCCGTGGTCAACGGGCCGGTTAACCGGGTCAACGTTTCGAATGGTCGGAACCGTAACCGAGCCGTCTATAGAAGGACCAGTTAAGGGTCATGATTTTGCTAACCCGTGAATCGTCGGTTAACCGACGGTTCAAGGGTTTATTTTAATTTTTTTTTACATTTTTAAATTTAAATATATGTTATAGTTTATATTTAAACTAATGACTTCCAACTTTAATAATTAGCTTCAGTCACTAAGCTATAAGAGCGTTATTGATCTAAATATAGTGTTATAATATATATATATATATATATATATATATATATATATATATATATATATATATATTAACCAAACAAATACATCTTACACATTTTGATTGTCTGTGCTTGAATTTATTTCACGTTATTTTATGTTTAATCCATGGATGAAAACACATTCATATACTTTTTACAATTTATTTCAAATTTTAATTATTTTTTTTAATTTTTTTAAAAAATAAGGGTCAAACCGTAACCGTAACCTGCGGTTCATGAACCGTAACCATCAAGGAAGATTAAGGTTAAGGGTCAATGTTTTTTGAACCGTCGAACCGATGATTCTGAACCGTGGTCGGGTCTATCCACGACCGACAGTTAGATTACTATAAATTCTTGGTATGTGCAGCAATATCTCTAATAATGTGTCCATATGTTTATTCATGTGTTTGTTGACACAGAAAACCAGATGTAGGAGATCCCACAATTTGCAACTTTGTGGAACTGTGTTGTTATTATATACCTTATCGAGGTTTACGAGTCCAAATTAGGAACTCCTTGCTTGTTTAACAACATTGGGAAGAAGCCACAAGACCTGTTGTCGGGTATTTTCCCAACTTCGTATTTAAGTTGTTCTAACCAAACCGTTTAATGATTCTGTTAATTTTCAACTACATATGTAAGGAAGCTTTCCTTTTTTGGTACTCAAGTACGTAATAGTGGGTGTTTGATAAAATATTTTTATGCTGAATATTTTGATAACGATTCGGCTGACTTATCATTTTAGGTGAAATGGAAACAAATACACGACCGAATTGTGAGTGTGGTAATGGGTCTATGCTCCTATGTAAGGCTGACAAATGCTCAACCAATCCAGGGAAATATTATATATCTCTCCAGCTTCCCTCACACATCGGAATAAATTCATCTGGTGTCATAAAACAACGATGAATCGAAACAAACGCTTGATAACAACTTTTTCCCAACCAAACACACCTTATATGTACAATACAATTGTCATTCTAATAATTGAAATAAATCATGTCTCTTATTTTATTTTAAAAGTTGGATATTGGTAAATAAAAGCCTAATTATCGTTTATTTCACAAAATAAATAAAATAATAAATAAAAGCCTAATAAATACTGAAAGTTCAGAAAAATTCAGAATCAAGGTTGATGTGAACTACGAACAAAATGAAATATGGTTCGGTTGCTTAATCCACGAAAAAGCAGGACAATGGATCTCTTGCTAAAGATAATCCTTCTTCCCATGAACAACTTGTTTCAAAGAGGGATCTCTGTGGTGGATTCACCGTAAAATTCACTAATATATATAGTGGCGGACGCATAATTTTTAGGAAGGTGAAAAAATATAAAAATAAAATTTTTAGGCTAAAAAAAATTTTAGGATTCAAAAATATAATTTAAATGATGAAAATGTAATTTTTAAGGGACAAATTACAAGTTTTTACGGTTAAAAGTACAATTTGTGAATAAAAAAATATAAAATTTTTTAAGGTAAAAGAAATTTGTTTTTAGGGCAAGGGGGGGAAGTTACCAACTCCGTCACTGAATATATGGCTTGTAAATCTGTGATGTAGTAATGATTGTCTCCAAGGTAGCGCTTGATTCGAGGATAGGAAAAATGATGGATAGATTAAAAGGTGGATAATGGGTTGATAAGTAAACTAATAGATAAATTATATTGCGTTTGGTTCATATGATTAGTAAAGTATGATAAGTAATATTGTGTTTGGTATACTTGATAATTAGGTGGTATAGATTAATTTTATTCGTAAAATGTCAAAAATACCCTCTAATAGGTTTTGCACTTATTTCTATTATTTTATTTCAATTAAATTTAAATTAATCAAAATAATTTTCTTTATGTATTTAAATTATTAATAAAATATTATAATTAATTATTATTAATCAAAATACCCTCGAAAAGATTTTGCACTGAACTTTTACATGAACTAGGACCCAAAAATTGGTATTCGAAGCTCATGTCCGAAACATATACTTCCATTTTTATGTCAATACATAAATCATGGACATACAATTTCAAGTCAGTACATACTTGCAATTTCAAGTCTTCCATGCATTTTCAGAACACAATTGCAATTAGCCAAATAATCTTCCATCAACTATTAAAAATAAACACATCACAATCAAAGGTCGAGACAACGATTCATTTTCAATCTTTTATGAATCTTGCTCAAAAAACAGAAATTCAAACTTTTACTTCTATATCAAAACTAGTCATAAATAACTGCACAATAAACATAATTTATAATAAAATAATCCAAATTCCATTAGAAAACAATAAATTAACAAACACGAGCTTTATTCTCTTCAAAAACATTAAATGAGCTAGCAGATAAATGGGAAAAAATTGAAGATTTTGAAATCTCACGATTAGATTCCCTTGATTACATGAATAGTTTTAGTTTTACTCTATAGAAAACCCTACATATATTTTCAGATTCCCATGTAAATCATCACGAATTTTACACAAAATGACAATCTACGAAAAGAACACCGTAATATATAAAATGACAATCTATACACACAACGTTCTACAAACAAAAAATATTTTTGACCCAAAAAGAAACAAACTTTATGTATATATTAGAAGAAAAATGGATGCCCCATATATATATATACTGGGATGGTGAGAAAAAACCAACATGCAACGGCCTGCAGAGGCCTTTGAATATTAGTCACTCTTTGATTGGCCCATTTGTGAGTGGTCTTCTGTCTGGAATAAAACTTCTGTTATAAACAGCTCGGATGAGAGGGACCACACTAGTGCTCACGATGTCACTTGGCCAAGCCAAAGAAGAAACTAGGGGAATTGTTTAAGGTCGGGATACCAGTCCGAGTACAGTCTCGATCACTCTACAAGGTTGCTCCCTTTTCAATCTGGGCTGGGATGGTCTGTGAACATGCAGAGTTAAGGAGACGTGCCGAGCTGAGGACACAAAGATATGTGACGAGCTGAGTACATATAGACATGTGCCGAGCTGAGGATATGAGGATATGTGTCGAGCTGAGGACATGCCGTAAACGACGAAGTCGGGTCGGGTTATACCCCTGATTCTTTTAAATATTTTCAAAGATATTATTAAAAAAAGTTGGGAATATTTTAGTTACCGACAAAGATTAAATGTTAGGTTTATAACTATGTTGCACCGATACTCCAAAATATTTCACGGTCAAGTATCGGATACTTCTGGGATACGGATACGTGCGGATACGACATCGATACGTATCGGATACGCCACGTGGCGTATCTGGGAACAAAAATTAAGTTTTTATTTCGGATACGTTTCGGATAAGGTCAAGATACGCCGCTGACCGTATCCGACACGGATTAGATAAGGGAACTTTCGGAATTTTTTTAAAAAATAGGATTGAAACTGTAACTAAAATTAAATTATTTAACTTATTCCATATTTCCTAACAACCTTAATGTGTTTAATGTCGATTATATGCTTGAACTTTTAGATGTCCTGGATTAATATTTTACCATTGTCGTGAAGTTGGTGAGTTTGCAACTTTATTCTGATTTCTAATGTGTTTAATGTTGATTATATGCTTGAAACTTGATTTCTTACAAATTTATTAATTATATATATATATATATATATATATATATATATAAATTAATAAAATTTGCCGTATCCAGACGTATCGTATCCTACAAATTTCGAAAATCCCGTGCAATCGTCCTCGTATCTACGTATCCACGTATCCGTATCTGTATCCGTGCAACATAGGTTTATAATCATTTTCTTCTTGTGAAAGAGGTGTATGAAGAAGGGGTATAAATGCAATTTAGCATAGTGTCGAAGAGGGGGGGTGAATGAGATTCCTTGGTTACTTTAGCGTTTTAAAATGAGTTTGCAAAACTAAAAGAGTTTGCGCTTGCGGAAGGCTTAAGTCAATCGATAAATGAAAAGAACAAAAATAAACAAATGCGTAATGGAAATTAAAACAATAAAAGACAAGAGATTTGTTATAGAAGTTCGGCGATGAATCGCCTACGTCTCCTCTTCCCGGTTAGATAACCTCCAACCGAGGTTCCACTAGAATAAATGATCTTGGCCTTGAGGGCTCCAAGTTAGCCACAACCTAACTCTTCCCGAGTTTACAAAGCTCTTCCCGAGCACAATACCCTTCCCGAGTACACAAAGCTCTTCCCGAGCACAATACTCTTCACGAGTACACTAAGCTCTTCACGAGCTACCAACACTCTTCACGAGTCTTCTTGGCCTTAAGGGCTCCAAGGATAGCCACAACACATGCACCAACTTTACTTGTTGGCGACTTTACAATTTACCAACTTGCTTTAGTGTTGGAGGACCTTTACAATAAACTCAACAAAACACCTTCACGGTGCACTCACACGAAGACAACAAGACTCTATCAAATGAAAACAATTACAAGCTCCAATACAACAACAATGTATGGAGTTTGCAATGCTATAATAAATTTGAATTAGCAAAGCTTGTAGAAGTTTGTAGGCTTGTTTCTTATCTTCAAAATGCTCCAAAGCATCAATATTTATAGTGTAGGAGGCCCCTTAGGCTCCTACTAGCCGTTGCTACACAAAAGGCTGAAATCACACCTGCATCGCCTCAACCATCGCCTCAAACGATCTCCATCGCCGCGCCCCAACGGTCATCAGATTACACGCATCGCCTCAGGCGATCGGTGGATCGCCTCAGGCGATCAAAAGCATAAATCAAGGTCGTAGCCTCAGCATGTCCAAAATCTTCATCGCCTCAAACGAAGTCCACATCGCCTCAGGCGTTCAACGCATCGCCTTGGGCGATCAGCCCATCGCCTCGGGCGTTCTTCCCCTGCACGCGGTCCTAACCATCGCTTCAGTCGATGGTCGTGGCGAAGCCCCCATGGCTGGGGCGATGGTCACCATCGCCTGGGGCGATGGTCACCATCGCCTGGGGCGATCCACGCCAGATTGTGCACACTTGATTTTTTTCAATTCAAACCACTTTAAATCACTTAATCTGCACATTAAGTACACACATTAGTATAGCAAACACAAGTTTTGTTGATCATCAAAACTCAAAGATAAACCGGGGATAAATTAACGCATTAAACACAACCATGTGTTTAAGGCTCAACAATCTCCCCCTTTTTGATGATCACAAAACTTGATAAACTTGAATATGTAATTATGCATGAAATGTGAGTAAACATAACTCCCCCTTAACAATTGTAGCACATACAAGGTTACCAAGTAAATCATATACCCAACAACTCTCCCCCTCAAACCATGCATATACAAGCTCTCCCCCTTAAACTATACATGAGTTAAGTTTCAAGTTAAGCTTCAAGTTTATCACAACATTCTCCCCCTTTTTGTGATAATCAAAAAGCACAAAATTTAAATAAACATAGAATAATTATATGTTGCCACATAGTCATATTTTAACACTATACACATGTTCATCATCAAGCATATAATAAGCATAACAAGCCTAAGATTAAATCATAGAGATGAACCACAGACATGTGTTTAAGGCAATCAACAATAAGTTCCAAGTGTTGCAAAGTGTGCATATGTTATACCATGAGTTCATGCACTTATGCCCAATTATCTTTAAAATTATCAATGCATCATTAGATAAGATTATTAATCACATAATTGCAAATTGCATATTCAAATTTAAATACAAGGCATGTCAAGATACTTACTATAAAAAGATAAGCATACATCATGCAATAAACAATTTATATGTGCATATGCTAAGGGGTTATGCATTTTACTCCAATGAATATTGAGCTTCATATTTATTGGTCACAAATAGTTTGTGCCAATTAAATTTTGAATTGCTCTTTTAAAATGTATAAAATAAATTTTACCTCCGATGACAAGAGTGCGTTCTTGTCATTGGTCTTATACCTCGTGCTTCTTCTATAGTAGTGAATAATATAAACTCCTCCTTTGAGTTGCTTGTGCCTTCATCCTCCATCCCATTGTTGTCCCTACAAAACAAGTTTACAATAGGAGAATCTTTGGTACCCATTTGACTTTTGGGTCCTAGAAGGTTAACTTCCTTTGGCACCTTTGGAATCCATTTCCACCTCTTGTTAGGTTGGTATTGGATTCTAGCAAACCTACATTTGTTCTTTGTATGTCCATTTTTACAACAATAGTTGCAAGTAGGAGAATCATGCTTGGCTTTAGCTAACATGCTTGAAAAAGATTTTGATTTGCTTGAAAAACCTAACCCGGCTTTATCAAAGCTACAACGTTGCAAGCCAAGCAACTCATTCATCTTTAGACTACTCTCACTAAATTTGCAAAAAGACATTTTTAAAGAATCTAATTCATTTTTCAATGAATTATTTTCTTCATCTTTCTTAGCAACCTCAAGTTTGAGTAATTTGTTACTCATCTTGGTTTTGTCAAGTACATCTATAAGCTCATGATAAGAATCTAAAAGTTCATCAAATGAAGGTACCTCATTGTCGCTTTCATCTCCTTCATCTATGTCATCTTTTGCCATGAGACAAAGATTTGTTACTTCTTCTTCTTCATCGGAGTCGCTATCACTCCATGTGGCTATAAACGCCTTCTTCTTCCCTTTGTCCTCATTCTTCTTCCTATGACATTTATTAGCGTAATGACCTTTTTCTTGACAATTATTACAAGTTACCTCATTTTTTGAATCTTGTTTGGTAGTACTAGATGCCTTTGGCTTGTTGTGTTTGTTGAAGAGCTTCTTGAACTTCCTTGTGAACAAGATCATCTCTTCATCCTCATCGTCATCTTCATCCTCGGAGTGATCTTTTCTCCCAACCAAGGCTATCCCATTTCTTTTGGATCTATCATCTTCCTTTATTTCTCTCCTTATTGCAACTTCAAGTTCATGAGTCACCAATGTGCCATGGAGCTCATCAAGGTCATAGGAAGCATTTTCTCCTTTGTTTGACTCAATGATGGCGGTTCTCTTTGCGTCCCATTCCTTAGGCAATGCTCTTAGGGCTCTCTTCCATATTTGCTTTGGAGGGTACTTCTCTCCAAGTTGAGCAAGCTCGTTGATAATTAGGGTGAGCCTCATAAACATTGAATCAACTTCTTCTCCGGACTCCATCTCAAAAGTCTCATATTTGAGTTGTAGAAGGTCAATCTTGGTCTCCTTCACTTGGTTGGTTCCTTCATGACAAATTTGCAATTTGTCCCATATCTCCTTAGCGGTTGAGCACATCGAGATCCGGTTGTACTCCTTCATATCTAAAGCACAATGCAAAATATTAATAGCTTTAGCATTTTGAGATATTAAAATCATATCCGCTCTAGTGAAATCGTCCATATCTTTGGGAACACTAATTCCCCCAACTTCCTTTAAAGGAATATGTGGACCTTTCACTATGATCTTCCAAAGGTCATAATCCACGGATTGGATGTATAGAGATATTCTATTTTTCCAATACCCATAGTTATCACCCGTGAAGAGCGGAGGTCTATTTGTCGATTGACCTTGAGCAAACTCATTTGCTAGATTAGCCATATAAAATTTTTGATTTAAAACAAAAATCAAATGGCTCTGATACCACTTGTTGGAATCGAATAGGGGGGGTGAATGAGATTCCTTGGCTACTTTAGCGTTTTAAAATGAGTTTGCAAAACTAAAAGAGTTTGCGCTTGCGGAAGGCTTAAGTCAATCGATAAACGAAAAGAACAAAAATAAGCAAATGCGTAATGGAAATTAAAACAATAAAAGACAAGAGATTTGTTATAGAAGTTCGGCGATGAATCGCCTACGTCTCCTCTTCCCGGTTAGATAACCTCCAACCGAGGTTCCACTAGAATAAATGATCTTGGCCTTGAGGGCTCCAAGTTAGCCACAACCCAACTCTTCCCGAGTTTGCAAAGCTCTTCCCGAGCACAATACTCTTCCCGAGTACACAAAGCTCTTCCCGAGCACAATACTCTTCACGAGTACACTAAGCTCTTCACGAGCTACCAACACTCTTCACGAGTCTTCTTGGCCTTAAGGGCTCCAAGGATAGCCAAAGCATCAATATTTATAGTGTAGGAGCCCCCTAGGCTCCTACTAGCCGTTGCTACACAAAAGGCTGAAATCACACCTGCATCGCCTCAACCATCGCCTCAAACGATCTCCATCGCCGTGCCCCAACGGTCAGCAGATTACACGCATCGCCTCAGGCGATCGGTGGATCGCCTCAGGCGATCAAAAGCATAAATCAAGGCCGTAGCCTCAGCATGTCCAAAATCTTCATCGCCTCAAACGAAGCCCACATCGCCTCAGGCGTTCAACGCATCGCCTCAGGCGTTCTTCCCCTGCGCGCGGTCCTAACCATCGCTTCAGTCGATGGCCGTGGCGAAGCCCCCATGGCTGCCATCGCCTGGGGCGATCCACGCCAGATTGTGCACACTTGATTTTCTTCAATTCAAACCAGTTTAAATCACTTAATCTGCACACTAAGTACACACATTAGTATAACAAACACACGTTTTGTTGATCATCAAAACTCAAAGATAAATCGGGGATAAATTAACGCATTAAACACAACCATGTGTTTAAGGCTCACATAGTATCATGAAAACTGTAGAAAAGGTGATGCCATATCACACATATTTAATGTGATTATTTATCGACAACTTTTTGGCAAATGTTGTCTACAGTTTCGGGCCAACTAAATTATCAAGGGCCATAAACTGTGAACCGAACGTCTGACAACAACCTCATTACTTAACAATCATGCATCTATCCTATGAGCCGAACACGGCATAATAGTCGAATATTAAACTCGCTCAAGTTCCAACACACATGGGTTTCCTATTCTCTCTCTAAACTGGGGGTTTTCAGCTACTGTTGGCCTTTCTTCTTCCTTGTGAATCGTTCTCTATATTCCTTCACTTGGGCCACTTTTGGCTACATTATTGCTTGTGCTCCTTCAGAACAGATTTCACAGGTTCATGCTTTAGGTATTACTTTTTCTGTGGTGATGTGTTGGTACACTCTCATGGCTGTTGGGGATGGTGGTATTTGCGGTGGATTTGATGATTGGGTTTGGTCTTAGTGGCCGACATGGTGGAAGGGTTGGTGGTGTTTTTTATTTTGGCTGGGGTCTCGGTGGAGATGGCTTTGGGGTTGGTTTGGATGTGGGTTAGGCGATGGTACATAAGGTTGGCTAGGTGATGGTCTCGGTTTTGGTGGTGACTTGGGTGGCGGTCCCGATCTTGGAGGTGGAGTAGACGGTGAAGCACGTGGAGAATTTGGTGGTAAGGGTGATTTCGGAAGTAGGGGTGGAGGCGGACTAGTTGGTGGCGGTGCTCTTGGTGGAAGGTTGGAGTTTGGCGGTGGTGTTTGTGGAGGTGGAGGCTTGAGATGTGGTTTAGGAGGCGATGGTGTCCAAATTTGGGTGGGTTGTCCTGCTTGGGTGGGGTTTGCGAGGCAACCCCACCGTTTGGAATGAAGTTCTTTGTAAGACCTGTTGTTAATTAAACCAGATAATTAACAATTAAGCAAACCTGGATGATTAAAAGTCGGGAATACAATTTAAGGTGTTTCGGATCACAACATATTATTGTTAATTGAGATAAAATACATCAAATTATGCATGTTTACATGCAATTTTCAGCCAACAACATGCCAATTGCATCATCAAACTGATACTATGACAATTGGTTGGACCTAACTTATTTAACATTAAAAAATTCCGTTCCCATCACTCCTTTAGCACTCTTTTTAAGAATGTGTTTTCTCTTTCCAACTCAAAAACTATCAGGTTTATGTTCTTTAATATCTCACGTACAAATATCTCCCATCCAGTTGTGATGAATCACCAACTGTTACAATGGTATTCACTCTTCTATTTTAGCTCACAAATACAATGAATATGGTGAATACAAAGGCACAAATGATTCCATAATGAATCTGATACAGCAATGTAAGATGTGCCAAATGTTTGGGGAGTGCTCTTCATTTAACAACTTTTGTCTTTAAAGTTCCCCAATTGAATACTAAGTGGGTTTGCTTTGGAAGGCTTGGATTGATATTCAATCAGCTGTTATTGAGCTTCCAAATCATGTATATATAGCCCCAAGTAATGATATATACGTTAGATACAAGAATATAACAATTGACACAGTTTTGGTAACCTTTCAAACATTACAACAGTCATATTCTGCTTTCTAGGCTATTGTTGGAAGGCCTGATTTGTTCCAGTAGAGCAGGTCTACTTGCAAGTCTACTGGTCGAGTTGTTGACCTCTACTGGTTCGAAGTCCGCTGGTCTCTACTGGTTCGAAGTCCGATGGCCTTTACTAGTTAGAAGTCCGCTGGCATCTACTACTTCGAAGTTCGCTGGACTCTACTGGTGCGAAGTCCGCTAGCCGATGTCTACTGCTAAAGGTCTACTGGTTGGTCGAACTCTACTGCTCAAAGTCCGCTTGTCGACGTCTAATGCTCAAGGTCTACTGGTCGACATCTACTGGTTGGAGCTTCGAGGTCTGCTTGTAGTCCGGTAGATGATCCGGTAGATGATCAATTTAGTCAATAGCGCTCGGGGTCTACTGGTTATATCTACTGGTCTAGTAGACCTTTGCTTTTGTCTACTAGTCCAGTTTACTTCAACCCATTTCTTTTCTAATCATCAATCTATAATATATCATCTATGAACTGCACACTTGATGAAATATGTTAGCAACACAATAACAAGTTTTGTTAACATCAAAACCAAGATTATTCGGGTTCCCAAAACCCAACAACGTTGTTCCTATCGATTCTTCATTGATACCCATATCTTTTTGTTGGTATGTGTGATGCGTGTCTGAGGATGATGTGCACGTCGATGGCTCGACGAAGAGAGTGAGCTGAGAGACGCGGTAGCGACGAGTGTGCCGACATCGCCCAGACACGAGGGATGATGGACCACCGATGGCTCGACTGAGAGAGATGTCGTAGCCATAAGCGTGTCAACGCCCTGCTCGAGCTTGATGATTGCTTTCCATTAGACTCATGAGATTTGATACCCCTCATATGTATCCATGCACGGCATGAAACGCATGTTACTTTGTTCATTGTGATTTTACCTGTTTCTCATACTGGGGTTCTGATCCTCTTCGCGGGGCCTGTCATGTCTTTGTTGTATGGACATGACATGTGTTGCAGGTGGATTGAGGCCAAATGCTGACGAGGAGGTATCTAGAAGTACTAGAGCTCCGTGAGCACGAGCTTGTGTTCTTATTGTCGAGTCTGTTTCCCACTATGGTGTTAATAAATTTTAAAGACCTACGTTTATTCACGGGGGGATGCCCCGAGTATTTTGAATGCTGATATTTTCATGCTTTTGAAATTTTATTGATGTTAAACAATGGTTGTGTGAGAAATGCGAACTGGAAATACGTATTATCAGTATTAGCATTATATATATATCATCGAAAAATTTTGCGCCACGAATTGATAAATTAAATAATCTTCCGTTGTGCAAGTAAAAATAACCATTGTGTGATAATTAAACGCATGAGTTAGGACCGGGAACTCACACTCTTTGGTCGTCATGCCTGAATTTTGGGGGCAACCTGGGCATTATTTTGCATACGACTAACTAGTCGTGCGATATCTCTCTTTTTGCTGCTATTTTGTATTTGTCTATTACATATTTCTCTAGTTTTCGTAATTATTAGTAGTTCTGGTGCTATGTGTAGTTTTCAGTGTGGATCGAGTGGTAGATATGTTTTTTCTGTAATTATATTGTGGTGTCGGTTTTGGAATATCTACCTTTTGGGTATTTTTATGGTATGTCTATGTTGTTTTGTGAATGTGGGTTTTTTGGTTATGTGTCACCACTTGGATATGGCTTGATTATGACTACTAACAGTCTTGGTTTCGTGCGTTATTCAGTGGATCTCTATTGTCAATGGTTTACCAGTAGGCATTTGGATACGAGAGTCTATGCATTTGTTGGATTTTTATCAGTTTTTGTCTCTCTTTTATCTGTTCATGTACTTTCACATATCATGGAAGACAGTTACCTTTTACGACTTCGCGCTTATCGAATTGGTTTGAGGGGATCCGGATTCGCTTGGATGGTAGTTGGTTTTTCCTGGTCAAGCTCGGGCACTAATGCTTTGAAACTCATGACCATATGTCGTTTATTTATTCTAATTATCGAAATCTATGTATGAGTGTCTTTTGGTATTTGTCTATAGTTGGCCTTTGTAATTATTGTATTTGTCGGTGGTTTTAACATAACATCTAGTTTTACGCTAAAAAAAACCAGTGATGTAGTAAACATATCTGTTTGATATGAATATCTGATACATGCGTACCGGATATCCCACAGGTTTTGAATACAAGTATCAGCCAATAAATGAGATAATGGCAAACTATTCATCATTGTTAATGCATGATCGAACATTTGTCATTTTACCAAAAAATATAAATTAAATATTTTTATCGGGTTTTGACAATGACCCCTTGTGGTTTTCCAAATAGACAGATACACCATTGTGTTTTCAAAATATGCAGGTTATCCCCCTGTGTTTTTTCAAAATAGCAGTTTAGAATCATGTGGTTTGAAAATAGGTAGTTTACTCCCTATGGTTTGTGAAAATAGACAATGTACCCCCTTACAGTTTGTGTACCCTCTTATAGCTTTTGAATATGCGCAAAACACTCTACATATATATTTTGCAAATGCGGAAAAATGTTTTTTTTTAAAAAATGCCTACGTGAAGCTCCGCCGGAGAAAAAAATGGGATTCCCTGTTGGATACAGCGAACTTTGTCTCCCCAAAACGTTGGTTTACTTGCTGACAGTTCTGGGTTTCATCCGCAAACTTGTGGGCGCATTCTTTTCTCTTCTGGGTTTGGGAGATTTCCTGGAGCCTCAAACGGCGTCGTACCTTGAGCCCATGGCAGAACCCAGGGTCTGTGTCGGCAGCGCTTATCAGGGAACTGCTTCCAGTGGTGAAATTCTCGGAGATTTGAACACATGATATTGACTCATAAAGGCATTAGTCTAAACGGTAAATGTCATCTATACTTATGAAGGTAAAATGGTGTACACTATCGCAGTAAAAAAAAAAATACCTGGGAAATGCATACACTTTCATGGACTATCGAAATTTTATTAACCATGGTTGAAATGAATTTTGAGGTTAAAATGATTGGGTTTACAGTAAAATAAGATTATTCAATTGTTTACTAGCCATGCTGATGCTAGTATTATTGGTCTCCCTTTCCATCCAAGCTGGAGGAAGCCCTTTTCACTTCCAACAGTATAACTATCACACCCATAATCAGATACCATCACTTTAGCTTGGTTCAAACACTTTAATCCCACTACTTGGAAACCAGCACGACCAAGTTGTCGTCGCCACTGATCTGCCCTTTCATGCCTCTCAATCCTGTTAGATCCTTCATAGGCTACAACGTTTCGAATCTCCTCTGCGAAGTGAAATTTTTCGATTATCATCCTTTGTGGGCTATCTCTTGGAAGGCTAGCCTCTAGGGAATCGAATATGGCTGAATAGTAGTGGAGGGATTCTAAAAATCTTCCAAGAAAGAAAGGTCCATTGTGGTTGGCATCTTGCTCAACCACAGTGAGGAGGGCTGGATTCAGTTTCTTGATTGATTGTAGAATGGTCTTTAAAGAACCTCTACTTTCCTTAACATGCTTGTGCAAATGCATTAGGGCATTCACAAACAAGGCCTCGCCTTCTCTTAGTTCCAGCTTTTCTCGAGTTAACGACCATGGAGATACTTGCTCTGCCAGCAAGTGGTACTCAAGGCAAATGCCAAGAGAATTGGCTTCTTCAATAAGTCCCTTAACACTATTTTCGAGATCCGTTGGATCTTGATCCCCAATGATACCTGTTATTCTGATGAATTTTGGGCCGCCTTCGGTTCTACATGCCAAAGTTCTCACCAAAGAAGGCCATTGAAGACTATGCTCCACCCCTAAATCAATAATGTGTAAGGAGTCTTTCCCCATGGCTGCTTGATATATAGCATCATTTGCAGCCAAGAAACCGAAATGGATATAAGGAGTCATTTGGTGTAACAAGGAAAAAGCATCACTCTTCTCCTCTCTTGTGATCAAGGACAAGTCGCTAACCGTGGTAGTGAATGAACCATTTGGGTTAATATTCTGCAAAAATAATAGCCTAGAATCCAATCCCTTTGCAAAATAGTGTGAAACTCTCTGCAGAGAATCTCCCCAGGGGTCGATGCGAGGCCAAATTTGTGTTAATATCGAATTCGCTAGTTGAGTATCCCTGCACCCCACAGCCTCGGCACAAGCTAATAGCAAATGAACCAGTTGTAGCCCTTGATCCACTCTATCTGTCATCATATATTCCGCACTCTCACCAGGCATGAAAAGCCCAAAATCTTTGGTTTCATCCTCGCCAACCATGAATGGAACATCTGATTCATAACAAACATCATCAATAATGGAAAACTGTAGAGGAATCTTTTCTTTGAGTCCACCAAAAATGCCATTTTCCTCTTCATCTGAGGACTTGCTGGCATTATCTTTTTCGAAGCATTCAACGTTAAAGAAAGTGTCGACGATTTCCTCCACCTCAGTGGGGGGAAATTCAAGCGTTCCATCCATACAAGTAGGCCACATATCCATCTCTTCATCTTGTGATATTCCTCCCCATTCTTCTCCATGTTCTTGCTCGACGCGAGCGGGGCAAAACTGTCGAATGGCGGAATCTTGATCGAAAAATTCCAATGGGAAAGGGTGCCATCCGTTCATCATGGCTACTTATGATTAAATTTTCTCTTAAATTGACGTTTATTTAAGGTTGCTATGGCTTGCGCACTTTTAAAACTATCTCGGACAAGTCTGTCATGTATTTATTAAATTGTTTTTCAATTAATTCTTTTATAAACAAATATGATTAATTTCCATATACACACAAAAGTGAAGCATCGTATTTTATAAAATTATTTGAGTAAAGAAAATGATCGATCAATAAACTATAAGACAACGAATTTGTGAAAGATAAAATATTAATAATGGTTCTGTGTATATGAAAATTAGATGCATTTGGAACTCGAACTCTGATAAAAGCTTTATTTGATTTTATGTATTGGCCATTATATGATCTTAAGGCTTTTTTAGATATTAATAAGACGTTCTAATGACAGAACAACCAAAAGATGGTGTACCCAATAATCTTTTCATGTGCTCTTGGACGGAGGTACATTCATCTACCGTCTAAACATAACAAGCATATCTCATTGGAGCCTATATGGTGCAACCTCTTATGTCTACATTTAGTACCGTGATTCGTGATATCCTTGTATAATAAAATAAAGTTATGTCTCTGCTAATAAATATAACCTAGTGGTAAGCATTCTATCAAATTTAGGGAATGTTAACATGACAGATTACAGCTCGAGGAATTATTCTCCCATGAGCAATTCCCAATGTCTATAGCTAAGCAACAATAATTTTTGTTGATTAAGAAATTGTTCCCGATACTATTATATTTCAATTAATTTGTTAAATCAGAAAGCGTTATGTGACAAAATTCAAATATTACAAGAGAAGATATAACATCATATATAACAAAATCTTTGAAATAGTTAACACAATATATTTCTAATTCTGATTAAACTACAAATTAACTTAATCAATAGGGGTTCGATCGACCCCTTCTACTTTTTAGGAGGTATTTTATACATAAATCAGGGTGTCTGGGCAGTAATATATATTATTCCTTGGAGAACGATCGGAATATAGCAATTAAGTTGTTATACTGTTTAGAATGTTTTGAGTTGTATTTTAATCAGTAAAAAGCACTCGATCCAAAGTAATTGAGTCAACATCGTGTGCTTGATTTGTGAGTTACAAGTTACTGGGAGTAATAATTATCCATACTAGAAAAGTGATTGAAATATGATTTTGAGCTAGTATATAGTTAAAAAAATTTTGAGTTGTACAACTATCATCAACTATAAATTTTGGTAAAACGACAAACGTTTGATCCTACATGAACATGGGGTTTGATAACAATAAGGTCATCATAAATTCCTTAATTTTGCAAATAATAATAATTTCACATGTTTGGAAAATGATCGAACCATGATGATTATGCTACTATACAGTTCAAAAGATTTGAATTGTACCGTTGCCATCATATCTAGGTTTTTTTTAACAAAAAAACGATAAACGTTTGATCATATATGGTCATTAAGCTTGATAACAATATAGTTAACATATATGTCCTTAATTTTGCAAATAATGATGAATAAAAATAAAAAAGAATCCGGAGTTGAGATGAAAGAGACATTAACCGGCCTTGACTTGGAGCAAAAAAGAGGCAATTGGTCTATGAAGAATTTTGAAATAAAAGCTACACTTGAAAGTTGAAACCCTTTTTTCCTTAGTTTACATGAAATGGTGTTTCATGTGTTTGTCACAACTATCCAAGGTCGGCCAACAATAAATGAGACAACGTTGGTTGGCCTATGCTTCACAAACTCCATATTTGCTGGAATTCTTTAACTTTTTTTAAATACAATAATTAGTACTGAATATTTTTTTAAAGAGTGGAGAATATATATATATATATATATAGATATGATTAATTTAAAGAAATTTATTTTGTATAGTTGCAATTAGAAAATATATAACATAAATATAAACTAATTTTTATGTATTGTTTATTTACAAATATAGATGAAATTATATATAATTTGTGAGTAACTTTAATTTAGATTAATAATTTTAAGAATTGAAATTAAAAGAGAATAATCACTGAAAGTGTTATTATTAATTTATACTAAAAAAAATAAAGATAAAATGCATTTAAAGTGACCCCTATGAACATATCCCTTGCCATACATACACGAGGAAAGGTCCTTTAATCGAAAGTAGTTTAGGCCTTTTAAAAGCACGTGTACCAACTTGAGCTCGAATTGGATTTTCTTTTTTATTGAAAGCAACTTGGACCCATTGAACTTCATTCTTTGTGATATATTCCTTGGCATCCTTGCCATGCAAATACAAATATAGTATAACAATTTCAAGTATGTAAAGAATTTACTTGCTAAACAAAAAAAATAAGGGTCACTTGTACCATACATATATTTGTATTACTAGGGAATATAGTATAGAGCGAACTACAAGATTTCATTTCTTTTACTTGAGGACAAGTTGTCAATCCGTGACGACGAGCCCAATTCATAACCCAGCTTCATTTCAACTATACAACAACAACTAATCTTTTAATCCCAATGAATTATGGTAGGCTACATGAACAATAGAGAGAAACTTTTGGATAAGTGAACCTAGGTATCAAAACTTGCTGCTCATCGATACCTCTTGACCATCGAGTGCTACAACACCGGAATCCCGAAAGGTACGACCACTAAATTTATACTCCATATATTCCGTTTTAGACCTACTTAATCTAAAACCCTTTGATTCCAACGTCTCTCTCCATAACTATAATTTGCCATTTACCCCTGTCATTGTCTCGTCGATTAACACAACATCGTCAGCAAAAAGGTTGTTCCAAGGTAATTCAATCTGTATGTCTTTGGTTATCTTATCCATCACTAGGGCGAACAGAAAAGGACTCAACGCAGACCCTTGATGAAATCCAATAGTGATCGAGAACTCACTTGTCACTCCACTACACGGTCTCACATTAGATGCTACTTCGTTGTACATGTCATTGATTATATTCATATACTTGATGTGGAATTTTTTCTTCATCAAAGCCCATCATAATATCTCAATTGGTACTTTATCGTAGGCATTCTCCAAGTCTATAAAGATCATATGCAGATCTTTACTCCTCTCACGATAGCGCTCGACAAGCTGACAAAGTAAATGGATAGCTTCCGTAGTTGACCGTCCTGGCATGAACATCCAAATTGGTTATCCGATATCTTAACCTCCATTCTTAAACGACATTCAATTATCATCTCCCAAAGCTTCATTGTGTGACACATGAGTTTTGTACCACGATAGTTGGTGCAACTCTGAATATCACCCTTGTTCTTATAGATAGGGATGATAGTACTATTTTTTCATTCATTTGGAATTTTGTTACTCCTCCAAATCTTATTAAATATACCTGTTAGCCACTTTATCCCCGTCGGTCCTAAACATCTCCATACTTCAATAGGGATTCCATCATGACCAACTGCTCTTCGTGCTTTCATTTTGTTCAAAGCTTCTTTAACCTCAGATTCTCTAATTATGCGAGTAAAATCACGGTTTACATCATGTTGATGGATGTTAAGACCACCTAAATATTGGCTAAAACCACCGTTGAACAAGCTATTAAAATAATTCTTCCATCTTGTTTTGATGTCTTTATCTCTAACCAAGACTTTATGGTTCTCATCTTTTATGCATTTCACTGCACATCAAGAACTAAAAGTAGGTGTTGGGTAACTACATTCTCTCATGGAATTACCTTACAGTCCAAGCATTTAACTATATCTATCCTTCTAGCAAAAAAGAAATCTATTTGGGTTGCACTAAACCCACTTCTAAAAGTAACTAAATGATATGATCTCTTCTTAAACCAAGTATTCGCTAGGACTAAGTCATATGATATGGCAAAATCCAAAAGTGAATTACCTGTGGCGTTTCTGTCCCCAATGCCATAGCCACCATGAACATCTCATAACCATTCTGATAAGAACCTACGTGCCCATTGAAATCCCCCCGATGAAGATTTTCTCATTAAGGGGTATTTCTTGCACCATGTCGTCTAGATTTTCCCAAAATTTTTGTTTAATAGCCTCATCTAGACCAATTTCAGGTGCATATGACTAATGATATTAAAAATATCATTGTCTAAACTAGCTTAACTAATATTATCCTATCTTCATTCCTCCTAATGTGATGTCCCCGAAATGATTAATTGCAATAAAGGCATTAATTATGTTTATATGATTAATTATGTGGATAATTGATTTACGTGTTGAAATTAATCATCACGATGAAATGCTTAGTCACATGATAAGTATGACCCGGGGGGGGGGGGGGGGGGGTTACGTTTCAAGGTGCATGTTATGCATGATAGAAAATGAGGTGTTAACATGATTTAATTGTGTTGATTGTTAATTATGAGGAAAGTATGGATTTAATGAAGTTGGTTGCATTTTTGTAAAATGCTTTTAAAATATCATGTTGGGGTATTTTATACATCATGTTAATTTATGGGTACAATTTAATTCCCATATACCCCACTATACCCTCTTTCCCCTCACTTTACCTTTTTCACTCTTAAATCCCCAAATTCATCCCAACCCTATCATTTCATCCCATTTTCGTCCAAGCCAAGGAGGAGGAGGAGAAATCCTTGCACACTCTCCATTTGTTGAAATCTTAGCAAGATTTGGAGTCTTCAAGAGGTATGGAACCCTTCCTAAAGTTTTTATGAAGTTTGGATTTGAAATGGGATGATTTTGAAGTGATTTATATGGGTTTATTTTGTGTATGTGTTGTATGTTGTTGGGGTATGATTTTTTGAAGTGTTTATGTGGGTTTTGGTGAGTTATGATGATGTTGGTGTTGTTGGAAAGTTTGGGTTTGTATGGTATGAGATTGAGCTTTGAAAATGCACAAAAATGGCGAGAAATCGCGCACCAGCAGGTGGCGATCGATCGCCGATGGCCAGTAGCCATTTCACGTAGCAGGCGATCGATTGCCTAAAAGCGATCGATCGCCGCAAGGCAAAAGAGCGAGGCGATCGATCGCCTCAAGTAGCGATCGATCGCCACTGTGTAAAACATGGAAAATGATGATTTTTGTTGAATTTTTGGTATTTGGCTATTGTTTAGCTTCTAATATCGATTTGCATGGTTGTGTGGAACCATCCCAGGTGCCAACAACATCGAGAAGATAGAGTTCTTCAATTTCTCCACTTTTGGAATTAAGGTACGTAAGAAGCGTACGGGCATCGGACGGTAACACACTCCTAACTATGACTATGCATTGATTGCATAAGTATTTATGATGACTATGATGATGATTGTGATAAGTAAGTTTATGATGATGATGTATATGATGATGATTGTGATAAGTAAGTTTATGATGATGATGTTTATGAAGATGATATGATAAGTAAGTTTATAATAATGTTATACGATGTTTATAAAAGGGTAAGATGTCCATATGGTAAGATGTCATACAATGTTATTATGTGGTAAGATGCCACGGGGTAAGATGCCCATATGGTAAGAGGCCATACGATGTTATTATGTGGTAAGATGCCACGGGGTAAGATGCCCATATGGTAAGATGACATACAATGTTATTATGTGGTAAGATGCCACGGGGTAAGATGCCCATATGGTAAGATGCCATACAATGTTATTATGTGGTAAGATACCACGGGGTAAGATGCCCATATGGTAAGAGGCCATACGATGTTATTATGTGGTAAGATGCCACGGGGTAAGATGCCCATATGGTAAGAGGTCATACGATGTTATTGTGTGGTAAGATGCCATGGGGTAAGATGCCCATATGCATGAAGGTAAATCAGGGTCAACAAAAAGAAGTTAACGAACAACCAGCAAGTTACTTAACCAAGACTTCGTACATTTACTGTTATATTTTGTTATGATGTTATAAGATGATGATGTTATAAGATGATGAAGTTATAAGATGATGATACTATAAGATGATGATACTATAAGATGATGATGCTTATATGATGATGATGTTATGAGATGATGATATTATAAGATGATGATGCTTATATGATGATGATGTTATGAGATGATGATATTATAAGATGATGATGCTTATATGATGATGATGTTATGAGATGATGATATTATAAGATGATGATGCTTATATGATGCTGATGTTATAAGATGATGATATTTATAAGATGATAATGCTTATATGATGATGATGTTGTAAGATGATGATATTTATAAGACGATGATTTTAATCATTCATGTCAAGAATTAATGATTATATGCATGACTATGAAACAGGGACAACCAAAGAGGGTTAATGCAATTAACCAAGAAGTATATGTTACCAATTATTTTTCATGCATTTATTTATATGCCATTGCCTTATGATGTTAAGTAACGATGTACATGCTCATGATGGGTTGTTCCTGTAGGTACACTTTTGGACCGAAGGGCTAAGGGTCGGGTTGAGGCAGTGAGCTAAAAGGAGCATGAAAGAAGATAGGACACATGACTTTTGGATAGTCTCTACTCTAGGAGTAGTATAATTCTATCGCTTTAACATTCATTATTGAGAATGTAATTAGTTAAGTTTTGAAATTTCATTGTTGGCCTGAAATCTTATTAGCTCAAAACTACAACCGGGACCCCAAGACGTTATTAATGCATGTTTAGTCCATTATATGTGTTTAAGATGATGTTAAGGTAGGAAGACCCTACACCTAACTTCATACTCGAGTAGTTTATTTTCTACGATTACACATACCCCATTACTATTCTTATCCTTACATATGTACCAAAGTTTATAGCCACAAGGAGCTATAGTCCTGGCTTTCTCACATACCCATTTGGTCTCCTATATACTCATAATACTATTTTTTCTTATTCTCATAGTCTCTACTAACTCTGCTAATCTACCAGTAAGGGAACCTACATTCCAAGAGGCTAAACGAATCTGATGATCTTGGTTTCGAGCTATCTTCTTTACTCCCACTCGTCGAGGTGAGAGAACCCTTCCTCATTTGAAACCACACACAGGCGTCGATGTGGCGCATTGGTTTATGACGACCTCATTTATTTTGAGGGTAACGAACTGAGGACAGACTTGATTGTTCTGGGAATGTCAGACTTCGAATGCATTGTGGGCATCGATGTGCTGAACAAGTATCAGGCAGTTGTGGACTGCAGGCAGAGGACTGTCTGATTCAGATCTGATATGGGAGCCCAGTGGACATTCTTTGGGGATGGTTCTCGTTCTAAGATCCCGTTGATATCTGCTGTCAAGATGGCTCAGTTGTTGGAATGAGGCCATACAGGATATCTCACATATGTCGTTGATGTTACGGAAAAGAAAGAAAAAGTAAAAGCTGAGGATGTACCCGTAGTGGCGGAGTTCCCTGATGTCTTTTCGGAGGAAATTCCCGGATTCCCACCGACGAGAGAGGTCGAGTTTGGGATTAAGTTACTACCAGGGACGTCTACCATTTCTTGTGCCCCGTATAGGATGGCACCAGCGGAGCTAAGGGAGTTAAAGCTTCAGTTGCAAGAGCTCCTTGATAAGGGCTATATACGCCCTAGCGTATCGCCCTGGGATGCGCCAGTTCTGTTTGTTAAGAATAAAGATGGTTCGATGCGGCTGCGCATCGATTACAGACAACTGAACAAAGCTACTGTAAAGAATAAGTATCCGCTTCCGAGGATTGATGATTTGTTTGATCAGCTGCAGGGTACGAGGCTCTACAGTAAGATCGATCTGAGATCGGGGTATCATCAGATTCGAGTTCGAGAGGATGATGTACAGAAGACAGCTTTCAGGACTAGATATGGACACTACGGATTCTTAGTCATGCCCTTTGGGGTGACGAATGCCCAGCTATTTTTGAGCCTGATGAACAGGGTGCTCCAACCATATTTGGATCAGTTCGTCATAGTTTTCATTGACGATATGCTTATTTACTCTCGAACTGAAGAGGAACACGTGAAGCACTTGAGAATAGTACTCCAGATCCTTAGGGATTGCCAGACCCCTGACACAGCTGACTCAGAAAGCAGTGCCGTTCTATTGGTCCGAAGCTTGCGAGGAAAGCTTCCAAGGATTGAAGTGTCGTTGACTACGACACCTATATTGGTGATTCCTTCTGAGAATAAGAGGTTTGCCTTGTACACGAATGCATCACTGCAGGGTTTGGGCTGCGTGTTGATGCAAGATAAGCATGTGGTGGCTTATGCATCGAGGCAGTTAAAACCACATGAGGCTAGGTACCCAGTCCATGATTTGGAGCTGGCAGCCGTTATATTTGCCTTGAAAATTTGGAGGCATTACTTGCATGGTACGTCGTTTACCATCTACATGGACCATAAGAGCCTGGAGTTTTTGTTTACACAGGCTGAGATTAATATGCGACAAAGAAGATGGATGGACTTACTCAAATATTTTGATTGTGAAATTAAATACCATCCAGGTGAAGCGAATTTGTTAGCAGACGCCTTAAGCAGGAGGGTGAAGAGTACTTCTGAGGATGTCATGAATTTATCAGCTATGATGACCTCTTGTTGCCATTTGGGCTATGAATTTGATGTGGACACGTCGCCGGTGCGAGTGTCGACCTTATTGGCTGAGCCGGACATATTTGAGGCTATTAGGAAAGCCCAGAGGTCAGATGATGAGGTTCAGAGGTGGTCGTTTTTAGTACTTCGAGGTCAGCCATCAAAGTTTAGAGTGGCTGAGGATGATTCCTTAAGACTCGGCAACCGCTGGATGATCCCAAATACGCCGGAGTTGCGTAAAGGAATATCGGAACGGGCTCATAGTAGTCGGTTCAGTATCCACCCAGGAGGAAGTAAAATGTATAAGGACCTCAGTGGTCAGTTCTAGTGGAGACGCATGAAGCGCGATGTGATCGCTTTCGTTAAAAGATGTTTGATCTGCCAACGGGTAAAGGCAGAAAGGCAGAGGCCTGGTGGCGAGCTGAAGAGCTTGAAGGTACCTAAGTGGAAGTGGAGGCATATCACTATGGACTTTGTGACCCACTTGCCAAGGACGGCCTCTGGATTTGATGCGATCTGGGTGATCGTGGATAGGCTAACGAAGGTAGCTCACTTCATCCCCTACTGTATGACTTTCACGTATCTAAAGATGGCCCAATTATATGTGTGGGATGTGGTGAGGTTGCCTGAGGTTCCAGTCTCAATTGTGTCTGACAGAGACCCAAGGGTTACTCCACATTTCTGGGAGGGTCTTCGGACAGCTTTGGGCACAGATGTGAGACTGAGTACAACTTATCACCCTCAGTTAGATGGCCAGACAGAGCGTACCATTCAGACGCTCGAAGATATGTTGAGGGCATGTGTTTTGGAGTTCGATACTCCATGGCAGGATGCAGTGCCATTGGTGGAGTTCTCCTATAATAACAGCTATCAGGCGAGCATTCAAATGGCCCCTTTTGAAGCTCTTTACGGATGACGATGTAGGTCACCGCTGTATCGGGAGGACTTGACTAGTAAAGCGGTCGGAGGACCGGATATGATTAAGGAAATGGAAGAAAAGATTAAGTTGATACGCTAGAAGATGAAAGCGGCCCAGGATAGGCAAGCATCCTATGCCAATAAGGGACGACGACCGCTAGAATTCCGAGTAGGAGACAAGGTCTTCTTGAAAATCTCACCCTTCAGGGGTGTAGTTCGTTTTGGTAGGCGGGGAAAGTTATCCCCGAGGTATGTTGGGCCATATGAAGTATTGCAGCGTATCGGTATTTTGGCCTACCGTTTGGCTCTACCCCCGTCTTTATCTGGGATTCATGATGCTTTCCACGTTTCTATGCTACGGAAGTATGAGACAGACCCGTCTTACGTTTTACAGCCTACTGAAGTGCAGTTGGACTCAGATGTATCCTGCGTTGAACGACCGGTCAGAATTATGGATCATGAGGATCGCAGATTACGAAGCAAGATTATACCGATGGTCAAAGTTCAGTGGGATCGTCGGGGTGTCGAGGAGGCTACGTGGGAGACGGAGCGGCATATGGTACAGCACTACCCGGAACTATTCTCTGGTATGTGATTTATGTAGTTTCATTTGGGGTAAGTGCATGCGATTTCGAGGACGAAATCTTATAAGTATGTCCCCGAAATGATTAATTGCAATTAAGGCATTAATTATGTTTATATGATTAATTATGTGGATAATTGATTTACGTGTTGAAATTAATCATCACGATGAAATGCTTAGTCACATGATAAGTATGACCCGGGGGGGGGGGGGGGGGGGGTTACGTTTCAAGGTGCATGTTATGCATGATAGAAAATGAGGTGTTAACATGATTTAATTGTGTTGATTGTTAATTATGAGGAAAGTATGGATTTAATGAAGTTGGTTGCATTTTTGTAAAATGCTTTTAAAATACCATGTTGGGGTATTTTATACATCATGTTAATTTTGGGTACAATTTAATTAACCCATATACCCCACTATACCCTCTTTCCCCTCACTTTACCCTTTTCACTCTTAAATCCCCAAATTCATCCCAACCATATCATTCCATCCCATTTTCGTCCAAGCAAAGGAGGAGGAGGAGAAATCCTTGCACACTCTCCATTTGTTGAAATCTTAGCAAGATTTGGAGTCTTCAAGAGGTATGGAACCCTTCCTAAAGTTTTTATGAAGTTTGGATTTGAAATGGGATGATTTTGAAGTGATTTATATGGGTTTATTTTGTGTATGTGTTGTATGTTGTTGGGGTATGATTTTTAAAGTGTTTATGTGGGTTTTGGTGAGTTATGATGATGTTGGTGTTGTTGGAAAGTTTGGGTTTGTATGGTATGAGATTGAGCTTTGAAAATGCACAAAAATGGCGAGAAATCGTGCACCAGCAGGTGGCGATCGATCGCCGATGGCCAGTAGCCATTTCACGTAGCAGGCGATCGATCGCCTAAAATTAAGCGATCGATCGCCGCAAGGCAAAAGAGCGATGCGATCGATCGCCACTGTGTAAAACATGGAAAATGATGATTTTTGTTGAATTTTTGGTATTTGGCTATTGTTTAGCTTCTAATATCGATTTGTATGGTTGTGTGGAACCATCCCATGTGCCAACAACATCGAGAAGATAGAGTTCTTCAATTTCTCCACTTTTGGAATTAAGGTACGTAAGAAGCGTACGGGCATCGGACGGTAACACACTCCTAACTATGACTATGCATTGATTGCATAAGTATTTATGATGACTATGATGATGATTGTGATAAGTAAGTTTATGATGATGATGTTTATGATGATGATTGTGATAAGTAAGTTTATGATGATGATGTTTATGAAGATGATATGATAAGTAAGTTTATAATAATGTTATACGATGTTTATAAAAGGGTAAGATGTCCATATGGTAAGATGCCATACAATGTTATTATGTGGTAAGATGCCACGGGGTAAGATGCCCATATGGTAAGAGGCCATACGATGTTATTATGTGGTAAGATGCCACGGGGTAAGATGCCCATATGGTAAGATGCCATACAATGTTATTATGTGGTAAGATGCCACGGGGTAAGATGCCCATATGGTAAGATGCCACGGGGTAAGATGCCCATATGGTAAGATGCCATACAATGTTATTATGTGGTAAGATACCACGGGGTAAGATGCTCATATGGTAAGAGGCCATACAATGTTATTATGTGGTAAGATGCCACGGGGTAAGATGCCCATATGGTAAGAGGCCATACGATGTTATTGTGTGGTAAGATGCCATGGGGTAAGATGCCCATATGCATGAAGGTAAATCAGGGTCAACAAAAAGAAGTTAACGAACAACCAGCAAGTTACTTAACCAAGACTTCGTACATTTACTGTTATATTTTGTTATGATGATGTTATAAGATGATGATGTTATAAGATGATGAAGTTATAAAATGATGATACTATAAGATGATGATACTATAAGATGATGATGCTTATATGATGATGATGTTATGAGATGATGATATTATAAGATGATGATGCTTATATGATGATGATGTTATGAGATGATGATATTATAAAATGATGATGCTTATATGATGATGATGTTATGAGATGATGATATTATAAGATGATGATGCTTATATGATGATGATGTTATAAGATGATGATATTTATAAGATGATAATGCTTATATGATGATGATGTTGTAAGATGATGATATTTATAAGACGATGATTTTAATCATTCATGTCAAGAATTAATGATTATATGCATGACTATGAAACAGGGACAACCAAAGAGGGTTAATGCAATTAACCAGGAAGTATATGTTACCAAATATTTTTCATGCATTTATTTATATGCCATTGCCTTATGATGTTAACGATGTACATGCTCATGATGGGTTGTTCCTGTAGGTACACTTTTGGACCGAATGGCTAAGGGTCGGGTTGAGGCAGTGAGCTAAAAGGAGCATGAAAGAAGATATGACACAGGACTTTTGGATAGTCTCTACTCTAGGAGTAGTATAATTCTATCGCTTTAACATTCATTATTGAGAATGTAATTAGTTAAGTTTTGAAATTTCATTGTTGGCCTGAAATCTTGTTAGCTCAAAACTACAATCGGGACCCCAAGACGTTATTAATGCATGTTTAGTCCATTATATGTGTTTAAGATGATGTTAAGGTAGGAAGACCCTACACCTAACTTCATACTCGAGTAGTTTATTTTCTACGATTACACATACCCCATTACTATTCTTATCCTTACATATGTACCAAAGTTTATAGCCACAAGGAGCTATAGTTCTGGCTTTCTCACATACCTATTTGGTCTCCTATATACTCATAATACTATTTTTTCTTATTCTCATAGTCTCTACTAACTCTGCTAATCTACCAGTAAGGGAACCTACATTCCAAGAGGCTAAACGAATCTGATGATCTTGGTTTCGAGCTATCTTCTTTACTCCCACTCGTCGAGGTGAGAGAACCCTTCCTCATTTGAAACCACACACAGGCGTCGATGTGGCGCATTGGTTCTGGGCGATGACCTAGCAGCCCTTGCCCACTTACACTACATCCAGGATCCGATGCAGCGCGTCGCCGTGTAGGAAACACCCTAACACAATTCATCTTATAGTTCATGTCATTGAGATGTGACTAATATATCTGGCTGGCTGGCTACCACCACCCTTCTCCTTTACCCTGGCTTGGGGCAGGCAGTGATACATATAAAAAGTGATCCAGATCACAAGTGATGTATATCACTGGTGGAGTTAGCTTCATTTCAACTATGATTATTAATAAAGGGATGGGTGGTTACTAACTACAGTGCCCTGTGTATAACCATTATTGGATGTGAATATTCATATCCAAGGGTTTGATGTGCACTAAATGTAAGGAATCCGATATAGGCACGCAACGAAAATACAAAACTTTATCGGATTCCACAAGTTATCTATACGAAGTGAAACCTATCGCTGTTAAGAGTTTATACCTTTGAAGCGTGTTTGAAGCAGATTGCCAAGCGCGATATGTCCACGAGCAAAACATTCATGTTATGCTCTACGGTATCCACACGATCAAATCCTTTAAAGGGTTCGAAACTTTCAAAGTGCTAGCCTTGAAAGATCGATCTGCACAAGAATAATTTTGGGTGCCAATATTTTGTGACGGCTAGTGTTATCAGTCAATGAATGAAATCCTATGTCCACTTCTCTATGTATATATAGACTTTTTGAGAGGTCCAACTCTTAGGGTTTGTGACGGTTGGTATCCCAACCAGTTCAAAATCCTAGACCCATCATAATATATATAACATTTATATATACATATATGTCGGCCCATAATATATAACATTTATATACCGGTCCATATACATAACTTTAAATGTTTATTATGACTATTCCTAATTTATTAAATTCATCAAATTAATTTAATCTCCCTTTATCGACTTAATCTTTTGTGCGACCCATTAAGATCTTGTAATGTTGGCAATGACATAAAATCTTATTTTATGTCAAAAGCAATGAGCGGTATCTAGCAACACATCAAGGCTTCCCAATTTACAAGAATGTCATTGACTCGACATTAAATATTGGTCTGTGATAATATTTCATATGTAACTTAATCCATTTGTCCTAGATGTTTAGATTGAACACGGGTTATGTAATGTGTCACACTCGTAAAGTTCAATCCTTTTATTTCTTGATTCCCGAGTAGACTAGATTTAACAAATGAACTCGATATCACATATCGACTCATTCGAGCATGACCATGCATATTTAGTATCACTCGATCAAGGGCCTAAAACACCACTCCAGTTATATGGAAGGGACAAATCCTATATTGACCACTCAACATTCATCTACACAATTCGTAGTATATCCAACGATTGCCTTTATAGCTCACCCTATTACATGTAACGTCTGACAATATGAAGATATATAACTTCTTATATTGGGATCTCTGGTGATCTCAAATCGTAAAGATCATATAGATAATTATCACTATGAGAATCGCTTATAACTTTCATATAACAATCCATGTAGGTTTTTTAGGTGGGTCGTAAGCATCGATGCCAAACATTAAATATTATAAACTTAAGCTTGATTAATCAAACATAAAAATATATTTAGTTTTTAATATAATTTTAATTATATCAAGCCAGATATCAGGTAAAATAATGTATAAATGTAACAAATTTAGGTAAACTGGCCAAATTCGTTCTAAAATTGTCTACTTTAGGTTTTGATTCTTTAAGTAATCAAAATTAGATATTAGATCTGGAACTCTCTATTTTTTTGTTTCCTTTCAGTCCTATTTCACCAAAGCACTAATGTGACCAAAAAAACATTGATATATTTGATGTCACGTCCTCACTCCCGCAAAACATGACATAAATAAAAAAAAACCAACCAAAATCGGCCAACTTACTAGACCGTTTCGGAAGTTTTTCCATAAATTTAATAATAAAATTCATAAAATGTAATCATCACTTAATCTCTTTTTTTTTAGAACACTGTTTTATATAATTCATTTTGATATTTGTCATATATTTCACTTCCAATTTTTATTTTATTTTCCAATTATATTTATGCAGCCACCCCATTGAAATATGCAGAAACTTGTGAAACTTTATATATCAATACGTTTCGGTCAATAACTTGAGTCCACTCCCAAATAATGATGCATTCTATTGGGATCGCTTGGAGGATCAACTCTGTTATTGTAATGAGAACAAATCAGCGAAGTTGTTTGTTGGTACTTGGTATCTTGCTCATTGTTACTAAGTTGATCTCCGTCTTATCTGCTAAGGGTTATTCATCTAGTCTTCATATATATCACATTAGTTGACTACTCAACTGATTTCTTCTGTTAAGCGAGGTAGATACTCAGCAGATCTTCATATGTTCAACGAGATATGTTGGATTTTAGATCCACCGGTCAGTCAAGTAGTGCGCTCTGCTAACTAATCTGCTAACTTGACGTAGATTAGTTTTGTTAATCCTCAGTTGGCTCGGGAGATTATTTATTCTAATACTCAACTGGACCCAGACAACTGACATGAAGTGGTTGATTCATGCTGCTGATCATTCTGTTAGTTTGACTCCACTGGATTATACTTCCAACATCGACGACTTTGCTACACACTTGATAAATTTATTAGTAACATAATTACAAGTTCCGTTAAAATCAAAATTAAGATTATTAAGGTTCTGTGAACCCAAACACATTCGTTCCTTCCTCACACGTGTGTCTAACAAATGCTTTTTCACGTTGGACTCAACATTGGTTTTGAATTTATTGTGATTTTTTTTAAAATAAAGTACTATAATTTTTTGTTAAAAACATCTGTAGTCAACATTGGTCAAGATTATGTTTCTGAATGAATTGTATTTATTTTCCTACAAGAAATTAGGTTGTTTGTCAAATGTCAAAATCCTTCGACCAACTGTTAATTATGTGTGATCTTGAAATTTATTGATTATCTATGCAATCTTATGTACTATATTATTATACTATATATAATGCGTGAGGGTCTTAGTGGTCCGATAATTTCAGACCAATGTCTAATTACACTCATACCTCTGTCAATCTAAAATATTATCATTATACACACTATCTATGTGTCCACCAATTTAGGTTATGATATTCACAATCTTACAAATAATCATCACTACTGTATAAAGTACCATATTACCCTAAAAAAATTACTAAAATCCAAAAAAAATTAAATATAAAAATATAGTATAATCATTTCATAATTTAAATTAATAAAAAACTAAAATAAAAATAAAAATAAATGTGCATAAAGGAACTAGTTATTAGTATGCATACAATATGTGCATGTGCATAAGGGAACTAGTTATTATTAGGGAAAATTTCGGGTCGGTACTATTTGGTAAAAGATTTTTCGGCCCAGTCACCCCAAATAAATTCTTTCAACTAGGTCCAATTTTGGTCAAAATGACCAAAATAGTCTGCTGCCTTCCTTGGATCACATCCTTCAACATCAAAACCCTAGTCTCCAACCATCACATCAGCCACATGTCCCAACCATCAACGCCATCGTCGGAAGTTGTCGCTTCTCCCATGGTGTCGGAGCTGCGCGCACTGGTCAAACGAAAACAAAAAGGTTGTGCAAGAAGATAAAATCATCGCATTCTTCTATTTATCATCTATTTACCGATTGTGTTGATTTTGTTTTATATTTCTTATGAATTTCAATTTTTTTATAATGTCTGTACGTAGATTTTTAATGTGAAACGTAAAAGTATAACGTATTTGAATTCTTCGATCAATGTTTGAATGAAAATTTTATATTTATTATGAATTTCAATTTTATTGTAATGATTGTTTGTAGATTTTAATGTAAAACTCAAAATTATAATGTATTTGAGATGTTCGATCAATTGTTTGAATGAAAATTTTGAGAATGTAATGATATTGAAACCATTGGTGCATGTATTTTACATGCACCGACATTTCATGAGTCTATCGGTGCATGTAATTTACATGCACCGATAGACTCAGTGGTGCATGTAATTTACATGCACCGGCAGTTCATGAGTCTATCGGTGCATGTAATTCACATGCACCAATAGACTCATTGGTGCATGTAACTTACATGCATCTTTAGACTTAGGCGTTGCTTTCTTATTCAGTTTGTTATTTCACATCTCAAGCCTTCTATTTCAGCTTGCTATTAATTAAAAAATAATAATGAGGAAAAATGTTACATATTCAAAATTATATATAAAAATGCTATGTTTTTGGTTAAATATAGTATAAGTCTATACATGCACCAAAATAGACTTAGCGGTGCATGTAATTCACATGCACCGACTTGCTAAAATCTATCGATGCATGTAATTTACATGCACCGATAGGCGGTGATGCACTAATATACGATTTTTTTTATCTAATTACTAAATAACAATGATCAAATAAAAAAAAATGTGAATTAATATTTCATTCTATAATTTTTACAATTGATCTTATAACAAATTAAAGATACAATATATTACTTTAGAAATTAAATTTTTATTATGGATGAGTATATACAATATGATAAATTATTGAATAATCTCATAACAAAATTATATTATTTTTCAAATTATATTACACAAACATGTTTTAGTTTTAAGTGTTATTTGTGATCGTCATTAACACTTACTATATGATAATTATTTATTATGTAATTTGAGAATCAATGCAAATGTTGAGTCTACCGATGCATGTAATTTACATGCACCGGTAGACTAGGGGCGCATGTAATTTACATGCACCCCTATATATTGCTTTACATGCGCCCCTATATATTGCTTGCTTGTTGATCTTATAACAAATTAAAGTTACAATATATTATTTTTAGAAATTAAATTTTTATTATGGATGAGTATATAATATATGTAAATTATTGAATAATCAAATAACAAAAGTATATTATTTTTCAAATGATAATATATTACACCAACGTGTCTTAATTTTTAAGTGTTATTTGTAATCGTCTTTAACAATTATTGTATGGTACTTATTTATTATGTAATTTGAGAACTAATGCAAATGTTGAGTCTACCGGTGCATGTAAATTACATGCACCAGTAGACTTGCGGCTAGCGGTGCATGTAATTTACATGCACCGCTGTGCGTTGCTTGCTTGTTTAAGATTGTTAGTTCTTCTACTTTGATTTGGGAAGATAAGATAGTGCTACCTCACTGATATATTGTCAGGAATTTGATTGTTTAAGATTGGTAGTTTTTCTACTTTGATTTGGGAAGATAAGATAGTGCTACCTCACTGATATATTGTCAGGAATTTGATATATGCATCATTTATGTTATTATAGATCCTTCCACTAATGTAGTGACATGATGTCTGAAAGTTTAGAAATGAAAACAGTATGTAAACGAATGAAAATGAAATTTTAGAGTAATTTTTACTTGGTATGTTGTACATAAACAAATGAAAGTTGAAAAAAATAAAAATCAAAACCTTTGGAAGGAGATGATATGTTGTTTATCTTTTTCAAATTTGCTACAAAGTTTTTTTTTTACCTAAAGAGACCTTTTAGCAAACACATAATGTGCACAAAAATTGAAATAAGTTCAATGTTAATTAAATCCAAAATACCATAAAAACAGCAATCAAAATAGAAACGAAACATATGTTTTCTGTGGTTGGAGAAGAATGACGTTTGGTTAAACGAAAAGGAGTCACTGTCGCATCCACCACAACGCCGCCACCGCTCCATACGCCTCGCATAACCACCATTGCTGATTTCCCAGAACACCCGACAATCATCAACTCTCACGACGAGGAAGAGATAATTCATATGTTATAAATTGGTTTTTAGAACAAGGGTGTTATAGAAATAACAAATGACTAATTAGATTAGGGTTTCATAAAAATTGACTTAGTTGAAAGAAGATTCCCACAAGATGTATTTAGTTAAAAAGAAAATATTTTACTAAATTTAGTTGAAACATATTTTCAAAAGTGGTATCTATATGTAATTTCCTCTTATTATTATGCACGAGACCTTAGAGTTTGAATTTTGGTGTAATGGCCCATCTTTATTTTACGTGGACAAAATTGACCCGATTCATAATGATATATAATAATTAATATTTAAAAAAACTAAGTTATAATAAATTCACTAAACTACAATATTGTTGCAGTATTATCCAAATTTGGCTGCATGATATTTCAAGCTTATCCACATTTAAATAACCATGGCACTCCCACCATAAAAAAATCACTATAAAACATTAATTATTAGAAGCTCCTATTCTAAAGTTTTTAACATATCTTGATTTTTTTCAACAAAAATTACTCAAGCTGAATATAATCACCTAAATATTTTAATGTATTTATACGCATTATGTGCCGAACAGTAAGATAGTATCACACATGGTTCGGAACAGTTGGAACTACCATTTTCTAGCGGGAACAACAACCGCCGATGTATATAACATCATTTTTTATGGAATATTGGTGATTTCACATTCATCGCAGAACGGAACAACCAAATTTTCCAATTTTTTTTTTTATTGTTTTAAAAGTTTGTCCAAATTTTTTCAAATCTTCTAATTATTTTTGTTTTAATTTAAAAAATTTAGTGATAATAACAATGATCGTTCCATAGGTAAGATGATTGAAATAAAATTAAATGAACTGCAATATTAATAATAATAAAATATATCACTAAGTAATCATTTGTCGATGTTGAATAATATATTTCAAGAAGTCAAGCTAGTGGCAACAATTGGACTCCTAACTTCACGATTGCCACCGGACTGGACCCAAGTCAGGGAACCGTAAACCAACGAATCTTTCATCAGTTTTGGACCTTCTATACTCAACTTGTAGCTTTTCTTCTCATATTTCCTAGTGAACTCCAGTCTGTTAGGCGAAACGCTAACTTTTAATCCATTTAACGCAGTTAAATTCGCAATATAAACTGAATTTTCATCTCCAATGTTGGTCACGGTTCTGTAAAATTCTTGCACTGTTTTGACATTTGATTTGGTATTGTTTTCGTTGAAGTAGGCAATGAAAGAAGGGTAGTTCAAGTCGAGTGACTGAAATGAACAGTTATAAGAACTCGCCCTTGTGATTGTTTTAATCTGGCTAGAGTTGAAGTTCAATGCACAGAGAAGATTAATATAATCTTGTGCAGTTGCATCATATATCAATCCAGGGTCTAATGCCTTGTTTGGATCGATATGTCCAGCTCCCATGGCTAAAGGAGTTGCGGGTTGGTTCTTGAATCCGATATCCTCGATGGGATTCCCGGTGTTGTCGAAAATATAAGCAGTGGTCATCATGGCAGAACGAATGGCTGCAGGGCTCCACTCGGGGTGCGCCCCTTTTAGAAGAGCCGCCACTCCAGCAGCGTGTGGGCACGCCATCGATGTCCCAGAGATGATGTTGAATGCACTGAAGAGCTGGTGTGAATTCAAATTTGCTACCCAAGAATTTGGAGGCACGAGGCCAAGATCAGATCACCGGGAGCCATGATGTCGGGCTTTAGTACAAATGGGCAGCTCTGTGACGGTCCTCTCGAGCTGTAGCTCTCCAGTTTTGGAGCCGGTTTGGTCCCAAGGTGCGTTACTCGGAAGGTTAATCTTGCTTTAGGATTTGAGTCATTCTTGATGTAGTCTAGGATCTTTTGGCCTTCTTCAAGGCTTACAAACAGTGCTGGAAACGAACTTTTAATGTAGAACTCGATATCCGTGCTGTTTGATATGAAAATTCCACCAGCAAGTTCGGCGTTTTTGACATTGTGAACCTGTTCGCCGACAAGATCAGTGTTGTCCACGCATACAACAATCTTTCTCCCTAATTTCTTGAGTGATTCCTCATCATCACAGGCACCCATAAGGACGATTGGGATGAAATGCGAGGAAACGTTCCCAGGGTAGAGAGACGAACCGAAGGTTGAAACTCCACTGCCGAGCGTCACAGTTCCTTGTAGCTCTCTATCAATTGTGCCAGCAGCAACGGTGAGAACCCATGGTGTCCCATTGTGCAGTGTCTCATGACTTGGCCCATCATTCCCAGATGACGTCGAAACAAAAATACCCTTTTCCATTGCCGCAAATGTGGCAATAGCAACAGGATCTTCATACAAGTCTTTCACGTCGAGGCCAAATGACAAAGATAACACGTCAACACCATCCGCAATCGCCTGATCAATAGCAGCAAGAATATCAGAAACGTAAGTCCCTTCATCCCAAAGGGGTTTGTACATCGCAATCCGAGATTTCGGGGCAACTCCTATCGCAGTCCCTGGTGCATATCCAAAGTATGATATGTCCTCGACACGGCTCCCAACTGCAGTTGATGAAGTATGAGTCCCGTGTCCATATGTGTCACGAGCAGAATTCATCGATAAGGTTAAGCTCGGATACTTAGCAAGTAAACCTTTGTTAAAGTAACGAGCTCCTATAAGTTTCTTGTTGCACAAAGAGGAGTCAAACTGGTCTCCACTGTGGCATTCGCCTCGCCATCTCGATGGAACCGCACTCATTCCATCATCGTTGAAGCTTTTGCTCTCCGGCCAAATACCGGTATCCACCACACCAATGATAACATCTTCGCCATATTTTGAAAGAGGCCAAGCCCCTTGATTCGAATTGAGGCCAAGAAACTCGTATGAATGAGTTGTGTCAACTTTGACAGTCGAGTCTTTTGTATAAGAAAGGTAACCTTTCGAGTTCTTGATGGCCTCCAACTCAGAAGACGAAAGAACCGCGCTGAATCCATGGATAGAATTCGTGTAAGAATACACAAGTTTATTGGATGACACAGCGTCTCTGCCGGTTTCCAACGTATCGGATATGGAGGCGAGGGTGTCTAAGTACCAGTTCTGGTGGGTGGAGAAGGCTTTAGGCATGGCGGATAAGTCCATATGGATAATATAGGTGTCGGATTCTGCAGAAATGGACATGAATGGTGGGGTTGTGATTGTGAAATATAGAATACATAAAAATGAACACAAGTTAGAGATGTGGATTTTCATGGTCTTGCAATGAAATGGGATTTTCAGTATCTTTTTATCATATGGAAAGTGTATGTAGTGCGGCATGGTTCGCAGTTTCGGTATCGGAACGGCCGTTCCGGCCGTTCCGACACCGGAACGCCACTCACCGTTCTGGAGTTCCATGACGTAAAGGATAATGTTATGTAAAGGCGTTCTTCACCCCAAAATCGGTTATATAAGGGTTATAGTGCACAAGAACGGTGGAAAGGCGGTTTCGTGGGTTGGAACGGCCGATCTGTTCTGTAAAAAAATTTCGATTGTGTAACTGTGTGTTATTGTGTGTGAAGAAGATGGGGGAAGGAGAGAGATGTGCTAATTTAAACAAATAATAAAAATTAATAAACAATTTCAAAAAAATGGTATAAAATAAAAGTTGTCAAACTCTTTTGAGAAACGTGCACACTGACAGTGTGACTTTTCTTTTTTCTTTTCTTAAATTTTTTATTCACATTTTATTTTTTATAAAATCGTATTTGATTTGAGTAATTTTTAAAAAAAATTAAAGTAACAAACGTGCACAATAATTCATATTATTTTTTTCAATAACACACTTTAAGAATAATTAAATGATTTATGAAATAATTTAATTTTTGTAAATAAAATAATTTAATTTTAAGAATAATTAAATTCAAAATATTCAATTTTTTAATATTATTTTTAAAAAATCCGCGCCGTGACCGTTCCGTGAAATGTTATTGGAACTGGAACGGTAACCTCCGTTCCGGGCACCATTCCCACGCCGACGAACCATGGTAGTGCCTATATATACAGGGAGAGGCAAGGCCGCAAGGTAGCTAAGGTGGGTTAATTTAATAAAATAATATAAAAAATAAAAAAATTCAACAATAAAGTAAAAAAAAAAGATTTACAGTTATAAAGTAAACGTCGTGATTACTGTTCATGTTCTTTTTTTTTTTACAAATTTTTAAATTTTTTGTAAAAAAAAATTGATGCTCGAAAAATTTAAGTAGATCAACGAATCCCCTAACCCGGATTACTGTTTATGTCTATTTAACGACCTTATGAATAATTCTCTCGGATGAGGCAAAGTGAAAGCCGTACTCTTTTTGAGACTTTTCTACCATATTTGAACTTAGGCTTGCTGTTATGTATCACGACCTTATCAATAAAAAAATATTCTTGATCAAGCATTTTTTTAGGTTTGTTATACAATTTAATTACAAATATATTTTCTGAATTTTATTTTTTTAAGTACGAATTCTATACTACCGGGAGAATTTTAGAAGAGATATAGTTTTTGTGAACTAAAAGGTTTTTTTTATAATAAAAAATAGAATCTTTTAGTCCATAAAAAAATATAGTTTGTGGACTAGTTTTTTTTAAAAGAATCTTTTATTTCACAAAAACAAAATCTCTTCTAAAATCTTCCAGGTGTGTAGAATTCCCACTTAAAAAAAATAAATTTCAGGAAAGATATTTGTAATTAAACTATACAACAAGCCTAAAAAAGACTTGATTAAAAATATTTTTTTATTTTAAAAAAATAGAATCCAAATAATGGTAGAAAAGTCTCAACAAGCGTACAAATTTTACTTTACCTCCTCCGATAGAATTATTCATAAGGTCGTTAAAGATACATAAACAGCAATCCAGGTTAGAGGATTCGTAGATGGACTTTTTCGAGCATCAATTTTTTTTTTATAAAAAATTTAAAAATTTGTAAAAAAAAAAACGTAAACAGTAAAAATCACGAACCGAGTTTGCAGTTCTTACTGTTCACAGTAAAAATCGCGGCATTTCATCTTAGAAACATAAATCTTTTTATTGAACTTTATTTTTGAATTTTTTTTGTTTTTTTAAATTAGCCACTAAGGATGGTGGTGGAATGTGGAAGATAAATGGACATCCAATACACGTTTCATAACAACTATGATATTTAATCATCTTACGTTTCTCACATGCATTAATACATGCATTTATTGTAATGAAACATTTCATAACACTCCCCCTTGGATGTCCATGCACTGTCTCGTTAACCTTACCAGGAAAAACCCATTGGGAAAAAACATGGTTAAGACAAAAAGAGTACATTGTGAAATAATCCTACTTCTTGAGCTCATCATTTGACATCTTTTAATCGTCGCATCCCAATCTTCTGAACCTACTTTTCAAATGTTGAAGTCGGTAGAGACTTTGTGAATAAATCTGCCAGATTGTCATTTGAACGAATTTGTTGAACATTGATCTCACCATTCTTTTGAAGATCATGAGTGAAAAATAATTTTGGTGAAATGTGTTTCGTTCTATCACCTTTGATGTACCATTCCTTCAATTGAGCGATGCATGCAGCATTATCTTCGAACAAAGTTGTAGAAATATATTTGTCCAAATGCAAACCACATGTTCCTCGAATATGATGGATTACAGATCTTAACCAAACACATTCCCGACTTGCTTCATGGATCGCCAATAATTCAGCATGATTAGAAGAAGTGGCAGTTATAGTTTGTTTCATAGAACGCCAAGAAATAGTTGTACCACCACATGTGAACACATAACATGCTTGTGACCGAGCACTATGAGGATCAGATAAATATCCAGCATCTGCATAACCTATGAGATCAAATTTGGGTGCCTTAAGATAATAAAGGCCCATATCCATCGTTCCTTGAAGATAGCGAAATATATGTTTAACACCATTTCAATGTCTCCGTGTAGGTGAAGAACTATATCTTGCTAGCAGATTCACTGATATATCAGGGCGTGTATGACTAGCAAGATATATTAATCTCCAATAGCACTAAGATATGGCACTTTTGGGCCTACTAGTTCTTCATTATTTTCATGAGGTCGAAAATGATCTTTTTGCACATCAAGTGATCTTACAACCATAGGTGTGCTTAATGAATGTGCTTTATCCATATAAAATTGTTTAAGCATTTTTGTTGTATAAGCAGACTGATGTAACAAGATGCCATTTTCTAAGTGCTCAATTGCATGCCTAGGTAAAATGTTATTTTTCCAAGATCCTTCATTTCAAATTCTTGCTTCAAATAATCCGTAACTTTCTTGAGCTCCTCAGGAATCCCAATAATATTTAAATCATCAACATATATTGCAATGATTGCAAACTCAGTTCCAGATCTCTTAATAAAAATGCATGGACAAATATGATCATTCATATAGCATTGTTTCATCAAGTATTCACCAAGACGATTATACCACATGTGTCCAGCTTGTTTCAAGCCATATAACGATTTATACAATTTGATCGAGTAAAGTTCTCTAGAACCGTGGTCATGTCCCTTAGGTAATTTTAAACCTTCATGGATTTTTATATAAATGTCATTATCAAGTGAGCCATACAAATAGGCAGTAATAACATCTATAATACGCATTTCAAGTTGTTCATTTGTTGCCAAATTAAGTAAATAACGAAAAGTTGTTGCATCCACCACATGAGAATACGTCTCCTCATAATCAATACCAGGTCTTTGGGAAAAACCTTGTGCAACAAGTCTTGCCTTATAACGCACAATTTCATTTTTTCTCATTTCATTTTCGCACAAAGACCCATTTATAACCAACTGGCACATCTTCATGTGTGCGTATTACTGGTCCGAAAACTTTACGTTTTGCCATCGAATCCAACTCTGTTTGAATTGCATCTTTCCATCTTTGCCAATCATTTCTAAGTCTGCATTCATCAACAAATTTAGGTTCATGATCCTCGTTCTCATTCATAATAGTAATTGCTGTAGTAAATGCAAATTTATCATCAACATTAGTTGTATATCGGTTCCATCTTTTCCCAGTCATGACATAATTTGTTGAGATCTCATTATTATTAAAATTTGCAGGTACCTGAACTTCTTCTGGAAGTTTATTATTTGTCATGTCTGGATACTCTTCAAGAGTTTTTGATTTTGAAAATTCTTCTGGATTTTTAATTTCCTCGATTTTACCATCTTCATTATTAACTTCTTTTCATTTTCGAGGATTTTTATCCTTAGAACCGACTGGTCTACCACGGTTCATAGGCGCCTTTAATTTACTAATAATGGTAGAAGGTCCTTCAGGGACATTAATTCGAATCGGAGCATTAACAGTCGGTACATGTGACTTGGTCACACGCTTTAGGTCAGAAAAAACATCTGGCAATTGATTCGCTAACTGTTGCAAATGAATTATCTTTTGAATTTCAAGTTCACATTGTCTTGTGCGAGGATCAAAATGAGATAATGACAATTCATTCCACATAATTTTATCAACCGACTGTTTATTTTCTCCCCCTAATGTTGGGACAAATGATTCATCAAAATGACAATCAGCAAAACGAGCCGTAAATAAATCTCCAGTTTTTGGCTCAAGATATTTTATTATAGAAGGTGGTTCATACCCAACATATATGCCCAATCTCCTTTGAAGTCCCATCTTTGTGCGTTGTGGTGGAGCAATTGGAACATAAACTGCACATCCAAAAATTCTAAGATGGGAAATGTTTGGTTCTGACCAAAAACCAATTGTTGGGGAGAATATTCATGATAATTCATTGGCCTTATGCGAATTAATGCAGCTGCATGCAAAATAGCATGTCCCCACGCAGATATTGGGAGTTTAGCTCTCATGATCAATGGTCGTGCAATATATTTAAGACGCTTAATAAACGATTATGCAAGACCGTTTTGTGTATGAACATAAGCGACATGATGTTCAACAATTATTCCAACAGACATACAATAATCATTAAAAGATTGTGATGTATATTCACCAACATTATCAAGACGAATTTTCTTGATAGTATAATCTGGAAAATGTGCTCGTAACAAAATTAACTCCGCAAGTAATTTTGCAAATGCCAAGTTGCGAGTTGACAATAGGTATACATGTGACCATCTCGTTGATGCATCAATTAAAATCATAAAATATCGAAATGGTCCACAAGGTGGGTGAATAAGCCCACAAATATCTCCAGGTATGCGTTCTAAAAATGCAGGAGATTCATTTCTAATTTTCATCGGTGACGGCCTTATGATTAACTTACCTTGAGAACAAGCTACACATGAGAATTCATTGAATTGGAGAATCTTCTGGCTCTTCAAAGAATGACCACGTGAATTCTCTAAAATTCTTCTCATCATTATAGAACCGGGGTGACCCAACCGATCATGCCAAATGAGAAAAATCATTATGTTAGGATCGGTCCGGAGTGTTTAGAGGGGGGGTGAATGAACACTCCTTCTAAAATTTAATCCCTTGTGATTTCTTTCGGATTAGTGAAAGAAATCTATTTCTTAATCAACTCTTTTATAGAACAGACCACTGAATGTATAAGTGCGGAACGGTCTGATCTTATATTTGTAAGAACGGCTCGATGGCTTGAATGAAAGAACGAGTGCAGAAAGATAAGAACACAAAATATGTTTCTGGAAGTTCGAAGGTGGTGTAATCCTTCTACGTCTCCCCTTCTTCCAATTAAGGAAGGTTTCTACTAGAAGACTTTGATTTATACAATCCTGTTGTACAAACCCGATTCAGGATGGATTTACCCCACTACCAGTCTGAAACTCTTAGTCACTCGATCTGTTCAGACACTCTCTGTCTGACAGTTACAATTTGTTTCTTACTTCAGTTTTTCAATACAGAATACACAAGATGCGCACAGTGATCCTAAATGATCAAATATTACAATGTAATCGTGCTAAGAATAATTTCAGCTCGAGAGCTTCTGAGCTTGAAAGCTTGTGCTGTTTTTCGATTGATCAGCAAGAGTCTTGTTTCGTTGTGTCACTCGTGTCTCTTTTTCTGTATTGTTGTTGCATCCTTTTATAGTTGCATGTACCAACGACATTATTTCCCTTAATGTGCAACTCTTGACTCTGCTTGATCTCTGAGTAAGCTGCAGTCTTCTTCTTCAGGATACTTGCCGTTCTGGTTCATGCTTTCGGCGACTGTCAGGTAAGCTCTTCTTTGTCTTCTTACCTTTTATGGCAATCTTCAGTCTATGGTCCTTTGTAGCATTAATTACGACATTAAATGCTACAATAAATAGCCGTTAATGATTCGGACTGAAGAGCCAATCTTTATACATCCTTGACTGCTCTGATCTGATAAAGATTGAGATCGATCTGAAGCTTCGATCTAGTCAGTCTGATATCCATCGATCCGGTCTGATATGTGACATGCCTTATCAGCTTGTTCTATTTTGAGCTATCGATCTGGTCAGTCTGATTACCCTCGATCCGGTTTGATATGCTTTGTCATCTTATCAGCTTGATCTGTTTTGGGCGATCGATCTGGTCAGTCTGATTTCTCTCGATCCGGTCTGATATGTTTTGTCATCTTTAAAATCTCATCGATAAAGTTCGGAACTAACAAATTCCCCCTTTTTGATGATGACAAAACCTAGCTTCTAAGTCTTTTTAACCAGTCTGATAAGAACTCTGAAGCGTATACTTTCGGATCGATTACTTCTTCTTGTTCAAAATAAATGAACATTATTAAGTTGGATCGATTAAGCCTTTTATTATTAAACCTTTTATTTTAGTTCAAAATAAATGAACAAGGACTTAACAAAGAAAGATTTCTTTATTGATCAACTATCTTGCATACAGATAGTCTGAATATTTAAGCAACTATTTTCTTGAAGACTGAGACTGATGCGGCTTGAAGTCTTTTTTCTTTTCCCCCTTTTTGTCAGCAGCAATCTCTTGGAGAAAATCTACAACTTGTGCTAACTGAGCGCTGATAGCGTCAAGACGAGTATCTTGAGCGCGAAGGGAGTTGGCGACGGATGCTCTGACTTCAGTGGCCAGCTCGATCTGCTCTTTTCTCAGGCTGTTCTTATAAGTGGCTTGCTGAGATAACAAATCGTTCAGTCCTCGCTGAAGGCTGCCGATACTGGTTGTCATCTTCTCTTTGAATGAATCAAAGTCCAAAGCTGTAAGCCTCTGACCTTGATGAACTTCTATAACGCGTTGAGAGAGTGACAGGCAGTTGTCAGATAGGTGCTGAAGAGTCCTTGCCAGGAATGGAGGTGCATCAGATAGTCGGCTTGGAGAGTGATCTGATGATGACAATGCGTGATCATCTTCTTCAGCAAGCGGCATAATTGAAGATACAGCAGATTGGTGACTTTCGGACCGGATCAAGGTGACCAGATCCGAAGAAAATGCTTGTATGAAAGCTATATCTTCATCTGATTGAACTGGAGGAGTGCTGGGTCTGGAGGGCTCCTCAATTTGTAGAGCTGCAACAACTGTGGATACCACCAGATCCGGATCGACGAACTCTGGTGCGTCAACTGTTGCAAGTTCTAAGGTTGGACTGATTTGAACGTGTGAGTTTGACGATCCAAAAGGAATAGATGTTGTTGGAGAGTCCAACAAGACATTTAATGGTTCATCTTCTGTAGCAGACGGAGCATTAGGCAATGGCTGCTCCGCTGTCTGATCTGCTACTATGTCTGCAATCTGATCTGCTTCGCGGTCTGCAGTCTGGTCTGCTGCTCGATCTGCAGTCTGTTCTGCTGCACGATCTGTAGTCTGGTCTACTACTCCAGAGGGAATAACCTCAATGAAATGTTCTGCCAGAGTCTTGCTTGCAGAGGGATGATCCGGGCTGGTTACTGGAGTGGATATGCTGATTTTCTGTCGTTGAAATCAGACAGCTAACTGGAGAGCATGAATATCCATCTCTAATTGAGCAATAACAGCCCCATCATCTCTGACAGTTGGAACATTCAGATCGAAGTTCTCTTTCTTTGCAGCTAAGAGCAGAGACGCCAGTCTGAATCTTTGATTGGCCTTAAATAGCTCTTTGCGCTGCACAGCAATCCGAACATCATTGGTCTCTGTCCCCTTCAGAACTTCTTCTTCCATTTTCTGAAGGCGTTTGAGTTTGCCGAAGAACTTCTCAATGTGGTTGATCGTTCTGTACTCGACGTACTCATCAAAAACCACAATGAGCTCCTTCACTTTCTCTTCAACGTCCTCCATAGCAATGTCAATTGCTGTCTGTGCTGCAGATTTGGGCTTAGAGGAGAGTGGTTCGGAGAGAATGGTTTTGCCCTTGCCGGTGGAGGGAGGGGACTTGATCCCTGATTGGGTATAGTCTCCCAACTCAGTGATAACAATCCCTTTGACCACGGGAATGGCAGAGGGGACTCGGATGGTTACAATGGGTGCAGTGGTTGAAGTGGTTGAAATTTGGGTTGTAGGTTGGGGTGTAGGGGTGGCTTTTGTTGGAGGCAATATGGGTAAGGCTTTGAGAGGTAAGGTTTTTGGTTTGGTAATCTGGGTTCTTGGCTTCTTGGGAAGGGGCTTGGCTGGTGGCGAGGGAGCAGACTGAGTTTCTTCAGAGTCAGTCTGGATAGTTAACTTTCGCTTGACTCGAGGTTTGCGAGCAGCAGCCTGTTCTTCTCCCTTCTCAATCTTGACTGTCACCAGATCGGTAGGGGTAGGTGGAGCACTCTTGGACTTCAGCAGTGCGAGCCCTTTGGAGTTGAGACTTTTGAAGGGACTCAGAGCAGACTGCTTCCCCAGCTCAATGTCCAAAGTTTCCAGTAGCTTGTGAGAGGAACAGCAAAGCAGACTGCCTGTTTGGAGGCAATCACTGTTTCCATCAGAACTCCAAATAGAATCACGGACCAGTTCATCTTCTGTCCGGAAACAATAGCAGCCATGGCCCTTAACTTCTCGGTAGTGACGGCGTCAAAACTCCCAGCTTTGCCCAATAATGGCTTGCCCACAATTTCGCACAGCACCTGGAAATGAAAGAGCATTTCCTTCTTTTTGAATGAGGGCTGCAGGCGGTGGCCAAATATAGAAATCTTCCCCTGAAGAGCTGTGAGAGAGGCTTGAGGAATCTGCCCAAACTCAGTCAGTCCGGAGTTGGGTAGACCAAAGGTCGTGGCCAGCGTCATCGACGAGATTTCAAATGAGTTGCCCTTGACAGAGGTGGAGATAGATGTCTTCTGGGATACATCATTGGCAAACATTTCACGAATCTCTGATTAGTAAACCACCGTGCCACACTCCAGAAAATTCCGTAATCCAGACGATTCCAAAGCGCGGAAAATGGAGACCATCTCTGCATCTTCAGCCCTGTAAATATCATTGAACTCCATGGAGAGAGAGTTGTGAGTTATGGTAGCCATTGTAGTAAAATGGAAAAAATATACGAAGAGTTTTGAGAGATTATGAGAGAGTTAAAAAGCAGACAGGCGGTAAATGGTAAATAGTGAATAAAAATGAAATGTTCAGCCCGCTAAATAAGAGAGAGAAGACACGTGTCTTTATCTCGAAGACTGATAAATAAATAATTCAAAATAAACGGTCAGGATAAAAGAAAGATAGGCGGTTAAAATGAGCAATCAGTCCGGGCTGTTTTTGTTTTAAATAAATACAAAATAAAAGATTTATTGTCCAGACAGATCATAGGATAACATCAGATTGACATAGATCGGTCTGAAAGTTCGGACCGGTCTGTGTCTTTCTAAACATTGTATTATCGATCTGTGCCAACAACAATCTTTAAGCACGGAAAGAAGAGAACATCTAAACTATCAAGATAAGTCAATTAATCCAAGAATTTTTGACGGAAATTATTAAACTTAGCCTCAGGGAGCGGGTTGGTGAAGATGTTTGCTGCTTGCTGCTCTGTTGAGATGTGCTCGATCCGAATCTCCTTTTTGCCAACATGATCTCGAATAAAATGATGTCTTATATCAATATGCTTTGTTCGAGAGTACAGAACTGGATTATATGTTATAGCGATTGCACTTGTGTTGTCGCAAAATATCGGAGAGTCAACAGCTTGGATGCCATAGTCTTTGAGCTGGTGTTGAATCCAGAGCATTCGAGCGCAACAGCTTCCAGCGGCAAGATATTATGCTTCAGCTGTAGATGTGGCAATTGATGTTTGCTTCTTGCTGAACCAAGAGATCAATCTTTCACCTAGAAATTGACATGTTCCACTGGTGCTTTTACGATCAATCTTTCAGCCAGCGTAGTCTGTGTCTGATTATCCGATCAAGCTGAAGTTAGAATCTTTGGAGTACCAAAGACCAACGTTTTGAGATCCTTTCAAGTATTTCAGAATACGCTTAGCAGCAATAAAATGTGATTGCTTTGGTTCTGACTGAAATCTGGCGCACATACAGACTGAGAACATAATATCAGGCCGGCTCGCTGTAAGATATAAGAGCGATCCGATTAGTCCTCTATACATAGTCACTTCGACTGCCGTTCCCCCTTCGTCTTTGTCTAACTTGATTGTAGGACTCATTGGAGTGGATGCAGTTGAGCATGTTTCCATTCCGAATCTCTTAAGCAACTCTTTGGTATACTTGGTTTGGTGGATGAAAATACCATTGCTGAGCTGTTTGACTTGGAGACCCAAAAAGAAAGAGAGTTATCACATCATGCTCATCTCAAACTGTTCCTGCATCAACTTGGAAAATTTCTTCCATAATTTGGGGTTAGTTGACCCAAAGATTATATCATCAACATAAATCTGAACTAACAGGGTATGTTCCCCCTTAATGAATTTAAAGAGAGTTTTATCTACTGAGCCGATCTGAAAATCATGGTTCAGCAGAAATTGAGATAGAGTGTCATACCAGGCTCTTGGTGCTTGTTTCAGACCATATACTGCTTTATTTAGTAGGTATACATGATTAGGGAATGAGTGGTTCTGAAATCCAGGAGGTTGCTCAATGTAAACTTCCTCCTGAAGCTTACCATTAAGAAAGGCGCTCTTGACGTCCATCTTATATACCTTGAAGTCTTTAAAGGCAGCATATGCAAGAAAGATTCCGATTGCTTCAAGTCTGGCGACTGGTGCAAAAGATTCATCGAAGTCAATTCCTTCTTCTTGTCGGAATCCTTGTGCCACCAGTCTGGCCTTGTTTCTAACCACAGTTCCATCTGCGTCCAGCTTGTTTCTGAAAACCCATCTGGTTCCAATAACAGGCAGATCGCTTGGTCTGGGTATTAGACTCCAAACTTGATTTTGTTCGAATTGATTAAGCTCTTCTTGCATGGCCTTAATCCAGTTGAAATCAGTCAGAGCTTCATCGATCTTCTTAGGTTCCAGAGTTGAGATGAAGGCAGCATGAGTGAACTCATCCATCATCCGTCCTCTGGTTCTAATCGGTGCAGAGGGACTTCCAATCACTAGATTAGGTGGATGCCTCTTAGTCCATCGATAGCTTGACTCTGGATTATCTGGTCCAGCCGGATGAGTAGTAGTAGAGGTATGATCAGCATCTGCTTTGATATGAGAGTTTGGATCATCCAGACCGGCTCGATCTGAAGAAGCTTTAATGCCTTGATCCGATCTGGCTGGTACTTCAGGTCTGGTGGGTTGTCTCTTGACCTGTTAGCTACAATCTCATAATCACTGTTAGCTTCGAGATGGATGTTTTCCATCTGATTTTGAATTGATTTTTTGTTACCCTCAACACACAAAGATTCATCAAAAACTACATGAACTGACTCTTCTACAGTTAAGGTTCGATTATTAAAAACTCGATAAGCTTTGCTAGTTGATGAATATCCTAAGAATATTCCATTATCTGACTTAGCTTCAAATGCTGTAAGATGATTCTTACCATTGTTGTGAACGAAGCATTTACAGCCAAATACATGAAGGTGAGAAATAGACGGTCTGTTACCAGTCAATATTTCATATGGAGTGAGATTCAGCTTCTTGTTAATCATAGACCGATTTTGAGTGTAGCATGCAGTATTTACAGCTTCTGCCCAGAACTTTTGTGAAATTCCAGAATCAGCAAGCATTGTTCTTGCTGCTTCTTTGAGCGTTCTGTTTCTTCGTTCTGCAACTCCATTCTGTTGAGGAGTTCGAGCGGCTGAAAACTCATGCTTAATTCCATGATCTTCTAGAAATGATTCAAGATTCTGATTTGAAAACTCAGTGCCTTTGTCACTTCGAATCCTGTCTATGCTGGATGATTTCTCATTCTGAGTGCGTTTCAGCAGCTTGATCAACTTCGGACCGGTCTGATCTTTACTGCTCAAAAATATAGTCCATGTAAAGCGTGAGTAATCATCAATAACAACAAGAGTATACCGCATTCCCCCTAAACTTGTTATTGGTATAGGACCAAACAAGTCCATATGCAATAGTTCTAAACAACGGGAGGAGGATTTGGCATTCTTGTTTTTGAAGGATGATTTGATCTGTTTGCCCATTTGGCAAGCTTCGCAGATCTTAGCCTTAGCAAAATCGATCTTGGGCAGACCGATAACTAAATCATGATTACACAGGCTAGAAATAGTCTTAAAATTGATATGATTCAAGCGTTTATGCCATAGCCAGTGTTTATTATCATTGTTAGCGATGAAGCAAGTAGGATTATCAGGTTGAGCATGATTCCAGTTAATCTTATATGTATTTCCATTCCTGATTCCTACAAGCATGGTTATACCGTCTGATGATTTAACAGTGCAAGTGTGTTTGTGAAATTCTACAGCATAACCATTATCACAAAGTTGACTTATACTAATCAGATTATAGCACAGATTTTCAACTAACAGCACATCATTGATAATAATGTTACCATGGACAATCTTACCCTTGCCCACGGTCTTACCCTTCGAATTATCTCCGAATATGATTTTGGGTCCAGTACATTCTGTAACTTCAGACAACAGCTCGATGTTTCCAGTCATGTGACGAGAACACCCACTGTCCAAGTACCAGTCTGATGCAAGTTTCTTCGGTACCTGTCATCAAACATATTTATTGTTGGTACCCAATCCTATTTGGGTCCAGAACGGATTAGCCCTTTGGGAACCCACACCTGTATCAGCTTTAGTGGCTTGTGTGTGTGTGGTGTGCTGTGAGCTGGTCTGTTTCGATGTTGTGTGTGATAATGTGTGCGATATGTAAACCATTGATTCTCATGGGGTAGTCTATATCTTCTTTGAACTGGTTTTGAATTATAGTAATTGTATTGTCTTCCTTGCTTCGATCTTGCACCCTTAGATTTGGTCTGAAAGACGCAAAGCTTGCTGGTGCCTTTTCTTTGGCTTGGTTGACATATCCAATTCCTTTTCTCAAACCTTGATTCACGAAAGAGACTCCCTTTTGAATCGTAGGTGCTTCAGTCTCATATACTGTGCTGGATTTAACAAATGTCATTTGTTTGATTTTGTTCTTTACCAGCAACAGTTCAGATTCATCTTTGGTGGATTCTTTGGTGTTAAAGCCTATGCCGGTGAAATCACCAACGTTTCTTTGTACCTCTTGTAATTCTTCCAAAGATGTTCTGGATTTTGTCCATGTTTTGAATATATGAGAAAGCTTAGCATTTTGTGTGCTAATTCTCTTATTTTCTTCATGGAGCTGATCATAGGAGATTTTCAGCTTATTCAGCTCGATCTGGAGATTGTTGCACTCACCCTGCTCAGAGCAGCTTGGTTTGTTGTGCTCATCCATTTGATCATTGACTTTAGCTTTATTTTTCTCAAATGATTCAGCTAAGATCCTATAATAATTAGCCATGTCTTGTAGTGCGGACATGAGCTCTTCACGTGTAAATTCATTTGAGTCAAAATCAAATACCTCGTCTGTCTGACTCATCTCTTCGTCTGCCATTAGACATTGAATATCTTCTTCGCTTTCGCTGGAAGAATATTCGGAGCTTTCTGAATCGGAGTCAGTCTGAGCCCACTTGCTGTTTTCTTCTTCAGCTACTAGGACCTTTTGGGATTTTCCATGATTTTTGCGGTCTTTGTAGTGCTTCTTTTTCCTATCATCGCGATGCTTCTCCTTCCGTTCTTCTTTCTTCGGTCTGGTGCAATCTGCAATGAAATGTCCGGTCTTACCACAATTGTAGCAAGCCTGATCATTAACAGCATCGTCCTTTCTTGACTTATAATGATGAGAGGGTTTAAAGTTCCTCTTATTTTTAGACATGGATTTACCAAATTTCTTGATAAATAATGACATAGCATCATTACTTATCTGTTCGATAGATCGATCTGATGTGGAGGCGATCTGGTCTGGAATAGCTGCCAGTGCTTTGTTTGGTTGAGAGATGAATGACTCTGCTTCACCTCTGCTTATCAGTTCGAACTCATATGCTTTAAGATCTGCGAACAGATCATGAAGTTCAACCTTGTTCAGATCTTTGGACTCTCTCATTGCAATGGTCTTAACATCCCATTCTTTTGGCAGGGCTCTCATAACTTTCAGAGCGATCTCTCTGTTTGAGTATTCTTTGCCCAGACCATTCAGTTCATTAATGATGCCAGTGACTCTTTCATCAAACTCGTTTAGAGTTTCTCCACTCTTCATCTTTATGCTCTCAAATCTTTGAAGAGCAACAGTCAGCTTGTTTTCTTTGGTCTGGTCGTTGCCTTCACATAGCTGTGCTATCTTCTCCCAAATTTCTTTGGCAGTAGAGCACATTTTGATTTTGCTGAACATGTTCTTGTCCAATGTCTTGAACAAGATGTCTTTGGCAACGTTGTCGAGATTTGCTTTCTTTCTTTCCTCATTCGTCCAGAGGGATCTGTCATTCTCTACCATTTGTGGTTCTCCGCCAGTAATGGCGACTGTTGTATTGACTTTCAGAATCTTCATTGGTCCATCAGTGATGACGAACCACATATCGTCATCCTGAGCTGCCAGATGAGCTTGCATTCTGATTCTCCAGTCATCATAGTCTTCTTTTGAGAACATAAGAATTTTGTTGAATGATGCCATCAGCTCAAGTGTCTTTGTGTTGATTAAGATAACCTGGCTCTGATACCACTTGTTAGGATCGGTCCGGAGTGTTTAGAGGGGGGGTGAATGAACACTCCTTCTAAAATTTAATCCCTTGTGATTTCTTTCGGATTAGTGAAAGAAATCTATTTCTTAATCAACTCTTTTATAGAACAGACCACTGAATGTATAAGTGCGTAACGGTCTGATCTTAAATTTGTAAGAACGGCTCGATGGCTTGAATGAAAGAACGAGTGCAGAAAGATAAGAACACAGAATATGTTTCTGGAAGTTCGAAGGTGGTGTAATCCTTCTACGTCTCCTCTTCTTCCAATTAAGGAAGGTTTCTACTAGAAGACTTTGATTTATACAATCATGTTGTACAAACCCGATTCAGGCTGGATTTACCCCACTACCAGTCTGAAACTCCTAGTCACTCGATCTGTTCAGACACTCTCTGTCTGACAGTTACAATTTGTTTCTTACTTCTGTTTTTCAATACAGAATACACAAGATGCGCACAGTGATCCTAAATGATCAAATATTACAATGTAATCGTGCTAAGAATAATTTCAGCTCGAGAGCTTCTGAGCTTGAAAGCTTGTGCTGTTTTTCGATTGATCAGCAAGAGTCTTGTTTCGTTGTGTCACTCGTGTCTCTTTTTCTGTATTGTTGTTGCATCCTTTTATAGTTGCATGTACCAACGACATTATTTCCCTTAATGTGCAACTCTTGACTCTCCTTGATCTCTGAGTAAGCTGCAGTCTTCTTCTTCAGGATACTTGCCGTTCTGGTTCATGCTTTCGGCGACTGTCAGGTAAGCTCTTCTTTGTCTTCTTACCTTTTATGGCAATCTTCAGTCTATGGTCCTTTGTAGCATTAATTACGACATTAAATGCTACAATAAATAGCCGTTAATGATTCGGACTGAAGAGCCAATCTTTATACATCCTTGACTGCTCTGATCTGATAAAGATTGAGATCGATCTGAAGCTTCGATCTAGTCAGTCTGATATCCATCGATCCGGTCTGATATGTGACATGCCTTATCAGCTTGTTCTATTTTGAGCTATCGATCTGGTCAGTCTGATTACCCTCGATCCGGTCTGATATGCTTTGTCATCTTATCATCTTGATCTGTTTTGGGCGATCGATCTGGTCAGTCTGATTTCTCTCGATCCGGTCTGATATGTTTTGTCATCTTTAAAATCTCATCGATAAAGTTCGGAACTAACACATTATGATCAGTAAACTTCTGGTTTACTGTTGCATATATTTCATTTGTAATTATATATGTGTAGTATAATCCAGAGGAATAAGAATCTAATTTTTCCAAAACAACTTTCTTTCCAAAGTTAGTACTTGTAATATACAAGTATTCATTATTATCTTCACTTTTAGTCTCAATATGATATCCATTTTTACGAATATCTTTAAAGCTTAATAAGTTTCTTTGAGACTTTGAGCAAAATAAAGCATTATCAATGCAAAATTTGTTCCTCCAGGCAAAAATTTAGTTGCTCTTCCTGAGCCTTCAATTAATTTTGCATTACCAGATATGGTACTAACATAAACTTCTTTCATTATTAGATATGAAAAATACTTCTTATCATTAAGTATAGAGTGTGTTGTTGCACTGTCTGCCAAACATAATTATTTGTCAATGATCATTAGAACGTCCATTTTCTTCAAAAAAAAATTAAATTTTCAAAATGAGATTTTTCTTCTTCTTCTTCTGTTTATTATAAATAAAATATTTGTATAATAAAGCAATACTGAGAATCAAAATTTATTATAAATATTTATTTGCAAACATAAAAATGAAATATTTATTTGCAAACATAAAATGAAAATTCTTATCATTTTCATGACTAGTATCACCTTCAAGGTGATTGACAAAGAAATCAGCAACATCAAAAGAAGTAAAATCATTAAAACCATTGTCAACAAAATTATGGTCCTATCATTTTCTCTTTTTTCTTCAATGATTCTTGATAGAGATCAGCAAGATGCTTTGGCATATGACAAGTACGAGTCCAGTGGCCTTTCATGCCACATCGATAGCACTTATTCTCCTCCCTTTTATTTTGGTTTGCACCTTTCTCATCATTATGCTCACATTTCTGGTGGTGCGTAATGTTTTTGATATGATGTTGGGGTTCAACAATTGCCTCTGCTTTGTGATCGATCGAACATGTGGCGCTTGTGCCAGTGTATGGTTGAAAAGATTGATGTTGCGCCATTACCCTTAACTATAGTTATTGGTAAAGCGGTAAGCGCTCGATCTAACAAGTGGTATCAGAGCAGGTCATCTTAATCAGCACAAAGACACTTGAGCTGATGGCATCATTCAACAAAATTCCTATGTTCTCAAAAGAAGACTATGATGACTGGAGAATCAGAATGCAAGTTCATCTGGCAGCTCAGGATGACGATATGTGGTTCGTCATCACTGATGGACCAATGAAGATTCTGAAAGTCAATACAGCAGTCGCCATTACTGGTGGAGAACCACAAATGGTAGAGAAGGAAAGATCCCTCTGGACGAATGAGGAAAGAAAGAAAGCAAATCTCGACAACGTTGCCAAAGACATCTTGTTCAAGACATTGGACAAGAACATGTTCAGCAAAATCAAAATGTGCTCTACTGCCAAAGAAATTTGAGAGAAGATAGCACAGCTATGTGAAGGCAACGACCAGACCAAAGAAAACAAGCTGACTGTTGCTCTTCAAAGATTTGAGAGCATAAAGATGAAGAGTAGAGAAACTCTAAATGAGTTTGATGAAAGAGTCACTGGTATCATTAATGAACTGAATGGTCTGGGCAAGGAATACTCAAACAGAGAGATCGCTCTGAAAGTTATGAGAGCCCTGCCAAAAGAATGGGATGTTAAGACCATTGCAATGAGGGAGTCCAAAGATCTGAACAAGGTTGAACTTCATGATCTGTTCGCAGATCTTAAAGCATATGAGTTCGAACTGATAAGCAGAGGTGAAGCAGAGCCATTCATCTCTCAACCAAACAAAGCACTGGCAGCTATTCCAGACCAGATCGCTTCCACATCAGATCGATCTATCGAACAGATAAGTAATGATGCTATGTCATTATTTATCAAGAAATTTGGTAAATTCGTGTCTAAAAATAAGAGGAATTTTAAACCCTCTCATTATAAATCAAGAAAGGACGATGTTGTTAATGATCAGGCTTGCTACAATTGTGGTAAGACCGGACATTTCATTGCAGATTGCACCAGACCGAAGAAAGAAGAACGGAAGGAGAAGCATCGCGATGACAGGAAAAAGAAGCACTACAAAGACCGCAAAAATCATGGAAAGTCTCAAAAGGTCCTAGTAGCTGAAGAAGGAAACAACAAGTGGGCTCAGACTGACTCCGATTCAGAAAGCTCCGAATATTCTTCCTACGAAAGCGAAGAAGATATTCAATGTCTAATGGCAGACAAAGAGATGAGTCAGACAGACGAGGTATTTGTTTTTGACTCAAATGAATTTACACGTGAAGAGCTCATGTCCGCACTGCAAGACATGGCTAATGATTATAGGATCTTAGCTGAATCATTTGAGAAAAATAAAGCTAAAGTCAATGATCAAATGGATGAGCACAACAAACCAAGCTGCTCTGAGCAGGGTGAGTGCAACAATCTCCAGATCGAGCTGAATAAGCTGAAAATCTCCTATGATCAGCTCCATGAAGAAAATAAGAGAATTAGCACACAAAATGCTAAGCTTTCTCATATATTCAAAACATGGACAAAATCCAGAACATCTTTGGAAGAATTACAAGAGGTACAAAGAAACGTTGGTGATTTCACCGGCATAGGCTTTGACACCAAAGAATCTACCAAAGATGAATCTGAACTGTTGCTGATAAAGAACAAAATCAAACAAATGACATTTGTTAAATCCAGCACAGTATATGAGACTGAAGCACCTACGATTCAAACGGGAGTCTCTTTCGTGAATCAAGGTTTGAGAAAATGAATTGGATATGTCAACCAAGCCAAAGAAAAGGCACCAGCAAGCTTTGCGTCTTTCAGACCAAATCTAAGGGTGCAAAATCGAAGGCAAGGAAGACAATACAATTACTATAATTCAAAACCAGTTCAACGAAGATATAGACTACCCCATGAGAATCAAAGGTTTCCATATCGCACACATTATCACACACAACATCGAAACAGACCAGCTCACAGCACACCACACACACACAAGCCATTAAAGCTGATACAGTTGTGGGTTCCCAAAAGGCTAATCCGTTCTGGACCCAAATAGGATTGGGTACCAACAATAATTATGTTTAATGACAGGTACCGAAGAAACTTGCATCAGACTGGTACTTGGACAACGGGTGTTCTCGTCACATGACTAGAAACATCGAGCTGCTGTCTGAAGTTACAGAATGTACTGGACCCAAGATCATTTTCGGGGATAACTCAAAGGGTAAGACCGTGGGCAAGGGTAAGCTTGTCCATGGTAACATTATTATCAATGATGTGCTGTTAGTTGAAAATCTGTGCTATAATCTGATTAGTATAAGTCAACTTTGTGATAATGGTTATGCTGTAGAATTTCACAAACACACTTGCACTGTTAAATCGTCAGATGGTATGACCATGCTTGTAGGAATCAGAAATGGAAATACATATAAGATTAACTGGAATCATGATCAAGCTGATAATCCTACTTGCTTCATCGCTAACAATGATAATAAACACTGGCTATGACATAAACGCTTGAATCATATCAATTTTAAGACTATTTCTAGCCTGTGTAAACATGATTTAGTTATCGGTCTGCCCAAGATCGATTTTGCTAAGGATAAGATCTGCGAAGCTTGCCAAATGGGCAAACAGATCAGATCATCCTTCAAAAACAAGAATGCCAAATCCTCCTCCCGTTGTTTAGAACTATTGCATATGGACTTGTTTGGTCCTATACCAATAACAAGTTTAGGGGAAATGCGGTATACTCTTGTTGTTATTGATGATTACTCACGCTTTACATGGACTATATTTTTGAGCAGTAAAGATCAGACCGGTCCGAAGTTGATCAAGCTGCTGAAACGCACTCAGAATGAGAAATCATCCAGCATATACAGGATTCGAAGTGACAAAGGCACTGATTTTTCAATCAGAATCTTGAATCATTTCTAGAAGATCATGGAATTAAGCATGAGTTTTCAGCCGCTCGAACTCCTCAACAGAATGGAGTTGCAGAACGAAGAAACAGAACACTCAAAGAAGCAGCAAGAACAATGCTTGCTGATTATGGAATTTCACAAAAGTTCTGGGCAGAAGCTGTAAATACTGCATGCTACACTCAAATCGGTCTATGATTAACAAGAAGCTGAATCTCACTCCATATGAAATATGGACTGGTAACAGACCGTCTATTTCTCACCTTCATGTATTTGGCTGTAAATGCTTCGTTCACAACAATGGTAAGAATCATCTTACAGCATTTGAAGCTAAGTCAGATAATGGAATATTCTTAGGATATTCATCACCTAGCAAAGCTTATCGAGTTTTTAATAATCGAACCTTAACTGTAGAAGAATCAGTTCATGTAGTTTTTGATGAATCTTTGTGTGTTGAGGGTAACAAAGAATCAATTCAAAATCAGATGGAAAACATCCATCTCGAAGCTAACAGTGATGATGAGATTGTAGCTAACAGGTCAAGAGACAATCCACCAGAACCTGAAGTACCAGCCAGATCGGATCAAGGCAATGAAGCTTCTTCAGATCGAGCCGATCCGGATGATCCAAACTCTCATATCAAAGCAGATGCTGATCATACCGCTACTACTACTCATCCGGCTGGACCAGACAATCCAGAGTAAAGCTATCGATGGACTAAGAGGCATCCACCTAATCTAGTGATTGGAAGTCCCTCTGCATCGATTAGAACCAGAGGACAGATGATGGATGAGTTCACTCATGCTGCCTTCATCTCAACTCTGGAACCTAAGAAGATCGATGAAGCTCTGACTGATTTCAACTGGATTAAGGCCATGCAAGAAGAGCTTAATCAATTCGAACAAAATAAAGTTTGGAGTCTAACCCCCAGACCAAGCGATCTGCCTGTTATTGGAACCAGATGGGTTTTCAGAAACAAGCTGGACGCAGATGGAACTATGGTTAGAAACAAAGCCAGTCGCCAGACTTGAAGCAATCAGAATCTTTCTTGCATATGATGCCTTTAAAGACTTCAAGGTATATCAGATGGACGTCAAGAGCGCCTTTCTTAATGGTAAGCTTCAGGAGGAAGTTTACATTGAGCAACCTCCTGGATTTCAGAACTACTCATTCCCTAATCATGTATACCTACTGAATAAAGCAGTATATGGTCTGAACAAGCACCAAGAGCCTGGTATGACACTCTATCTCAATTTCTGCTGAACCATGATTTTCAGATCGGCTCAGTAGATAAAACTCTCTTTAAATTTATTAAGGGGGAACATACCCTGTTAGTTCAGATTTATGTTGATGATATAATCTTTGGGTCAACTAACCCCAAATTATGCGAGAAATTTTCCAAGTTGATGCAGGGACAGTTTGAGATGAGCATGATGGGAGAACTCTCATTCTTTTTGGGTCTCCAAGTCAAACAGCTCAGCAATGGTATTTTCATCAACCAAACCAAGTATACCAAAGAGCTGCTTAAGAGATTCGGAATGGAAACGTGCTCAACTGCATCCACTCCAATGAGTCCTACAATCAAGTTAGACAAAGACGAAGGGGGGAACGGCAGTCGAAGTGACTATGTATAGAGGACTAATCGGATCGCTCTTATATCTTACAGCGAGCCGGCCTGATATTATGTTCTCAGTCTGTATGTGCGCCAGATTTCAGTCAGAACCAAAGCAATCACATTTTATTGCTGCTAAGCATATTCTGAAATACTTGAAAGGATCTTAGAACGTTGGTCTTTGGTACTCCAAAGATTCTAACTTCAGCTTGATCGGATATTCAGACGCAGACTACGCTGGCTGTAAGATTGATCGTAAAAGCACCAGTGGAACATGTCAATTTCTAGGTGAAAGATTGATCTCTTGGTTCAGTAGGAAGCAAACATCAATTGCCACATCTACAGCTGAAGCAGAATATCTTGCCGCTGGAAGCTGTTGCGCTCAAATGCTCTGGATTCAACACCAGCTCAAAGACTATGGCATCCAAGTTGTTGACTCTCCGATATTTTGTGACAACACAAGTGCAATCGCTATAACATATAATCCAGTTCTGCACTCTCGAACAAAGCATATTGATATAATACATCATTTTATTCGAGATCATGTTGGCAAAAAGGAGATTCAGATCGAGCACATCTCAACAGAGCAGCAAGCAGCAGACATCTTCACCAAACCGCTCCCTGAGGCTAAGTTTAATTATTTCCGTCAAATTCTTGGTTTAATTGACTTATCTTGATAGTTTAGATGTTTTCTTCTTTTCGCGTTTAAAGATTTTGTTGGCACAGATCGATAATACAATGTTCAGAAATACACAGACCGGTCCGAACTTTCAGACCGATCTATGTCAATCTGATGTTATCCTATGATCTGTCTGGACAATAAATCCTTTATTTTGTATTTATTTAAAACAAAAATAGCCCGGACTGATTGCTAATTTTAACCGCCTTATCTTTCTTTTATCCAGACCGTTCCGCACTTATACATTCAGTGGTCTATTCTATAAAAGAGTTGATTAAGAAACATATCTCTTTCACTAATCTGAAAGAAATCACAAGGGATTAAATTTTACAAGGAGTGTTCATTCACCCCTCCTCTAAACACTCCGGACCGATCCTAACAAGTGGTATCAGAGCCAAGGTCGGGTGTTCGATTCCCATGAGTTGCAGAGAGTGCAATTATTGGGGGAGGGATTGTTGGGGCTCAACAATTGCCTCTGCTTTGTGATCGGTAGAACATGTGGCACTTGTGCCAGTGTATGGTTGAAAAGATTGATGTTGCGCCATTACCCTTAACTATAGTTATTGGTAAAGCGGTAAGCGCTCGATCCTACATATGTCCACCACGATTATTGTTGTAACTGTTATTGCTACTTTCCCACTTCTGGTGGTGCTTAATACTTTTGGCCACCACGATTATTATTGTAATGATTTCGACAACGACCACGACCTCGGCCTCGGTTTTGTTCATTATTATATCGCATAGCTGTCGCACTTGCTTCAGGAAATGGAGCAGCACCAGTTGGACGAGCCTCGTGATTTTTCAACAAAAGTTCATTATTTTGTTCAGCAACAAGAAGACAAGAAATCAATTCAGAATATTTTTTGAAACCATTTTCACGATATTGCTGCTGCAGGAGCACATTCCATGTGTGAAAAGTGGAGAATGTTTTCTCCAATAAATCCTCATCAATTACATTTTTCCCACATAATTTCAAATTTGAACTGATTTGGAAAATTGCTGAATTGTACTCACTTACAGTTTTAAATCTTGCAAGCGTAAGTGCATCCACTCATAACGAGCTTTTGGAAGAATAACCGTTTTTTGGTGTTCATATCTTTCCTTCAAACTAGTCCACAAGGCAAATGGATCCTTTACAGTCAAATATTCTGTTTTTAACCTTTCATCAAGGAGGTGACGGAGGAAGATCATTGATTTAGTCTTTTCTTTATTTGTGGCTATACTTTTCTTCTTTGATGTTTCTTCAAGTTTTGCCTCTAGATGAATTTCAGCATCTAGTACCCATGATAGATAATTCTTTCCAATGTTATCAAGAGCGACAAACTCGAGTTTTGCAAGATTAGTCATAGTGATAATAAAATCAAGAAAACAAATAAAACTTACCACACTTACACAAAGTTGGCTAAAGATTCGTGCTGATAACGTGTTATAAAATAATAGTCTTGTATTATAAAGAGAACAATTTAGAGAGAGAAATTTAGAGAGCTTTTCATATCTCTTTCATTTAACTTTAAGCCTCTATTTAAGATTGTAGTTACATGGGGGTAGAATGTGGAAGGTAAATAGACATCCAATACACGTTTCATAACAACTATGATATTTAATAATCTTACGATTCTCAAATGCATTAATACATGCATTTATTGTAATGAAACATTTCATAACAGAGACCATAAAATTTTATTAATTAGAGAAGTTATTAATTTATCGAGTATTAAATTAATAATGTTGAGACCAAAATGGGACAGGAAAAAAATTATTTTAGATAGATTATTAGTTTATCGAGTATTAATTTATAGAGGTTTTGTTGTAGATGTTATCCTCACACATATAAGACTCTCGCGTAAGTGGGCTTTATTATCATATGCGTATATTTTATGTGTTGTGATATTGTAGAGCAGTTTTCATGTTAAATTCATGGAAATTGCTCTGACATCAACAATTATTGCTTTGTAATTCCAATATTTTATATTTTGCTTTTGAAAGGATTTTGGAAAATCTGAAACTTTTGTATAATGTTAAATTATGTGAAATTTTAGAAAATAATATATGACTTTCGCATGGAAAATATTTTTAAGAACTTATTTTAAAATTGGAGGAGATTTTTCCACCATTTGCGGAATGATCCCCATGTCATTCACACACGCAGCCCCTTCCAGAAAATAAGAGCCAGAATGAAGTCGAGATATGGAACAAATAAATTTCTGGTGCTGGTAGAAATTGACGTTGACGTTGTTGTTTTCGGAAAAATAATGTTTTATGATTAGTTAGCTTATTCTAATTTTTAATTTAATATTCCGCTGCTATTTTCGGTTTATGGTTGTAAAAGCATTATCTGATATGTAATAAATAGACTAGTTTTTAAAATTTTCTGGATTTTTTAGGCTTAAACATTTTCTAAAGTTGAATTGTAACTTTTGAGGGTGTTGCTGGTACAATGTTCTTGGTTCAAGGCGTGATATTATATATTATAAATTTATAAATATATATTCGCTGAAATAAAATAATTGTTGTAAATAAAAAGTAGGGAATATATCAAGAATGTCTTTTAGAGTTTATCTAGAGTAGATAGGTTTGATATGAATATTATCTTGTTTTCCTTCAAAATATGCACTAAAATAGAATAGTGAATTGGATCCACAGAAAAAGTGTATACCTCTAGTAACAAAAATAATTTACAATATATCATACAACAACAATAACACCTATCCATTTAGTCTCAATGAATTGGGGTGTAAGACTACATTAACAATAGAGAGAATCAAGTCGGGTTGGACACACATATTAGGCTTCTCCATGTGTTTCTATCGGTCAGAAGATCATCTTTAATCCCCTTGAACTCCAAGCCTTTGCATATAACTTCGAGTCATGTATTCTTCAGTCGTCCTCTCGCTCTCGTGAAATAGCCGAAATTGACTCCACTCAACGCACAAGTACATTGTTGGGCCTACATCGTACGCGATCAAATCAACTTAAGTGATTTTTTTGCATCTTCTCTTCTATACAAAATATACCTACTTCAGCTTGAATATCTCCATTCCTTATTTTATTTCTTCTAGTCTTACCGCACATCCAACGAAGCATACACATCTCTGCCACGCTCATCTTTTCGATGTAATTCTTCTTGGGTGCTCAACATTTCTTCCATATAACATTGCAGGTCTAATGACGTTTTCATAAAACATTCCCTTCTGTTTCAGGGGATATTACAATCACATAGAACTCCGTTGGCATTTCTTTGTTTCAACCAACCTGCCTGAATCCTGTGGTTTCACTGTCAATTCTCAATCCTTATGGATAACATAACCTAGGTATCAAAACCTTGTGATCATTGATACCTCTTAACTATCGAGTGCTACAACACTGGGATCCCGACAGGTACGCCTACTGAATTTGCACTCCATATATTCCGTTTTAGATTTACTTAATTTAAAACCCTTTGATTCCAAGCTCTCTCTCTATAAATCCAATTTGACATTTACCCCTGCCATGGTCTCGTCAATTAACACAACATCGTTATCGAAAAGCATGGTCGTAATCATAGTTTGTCTTTTTTATCTAATCCATCACTAGGGTGAACAAGAAAGGACTCAACACAGACACTTGGTACAATCCAATAGTGATCGAGAACTCACTTGTCACCCACTGCATGTTCTCACATTGACTACTTCGTTGGACATGTCATTGAGTATATTGACATACTTGATTAGAGCTCTTTTCTTCATCAAAAGCCCACCATAATATCTCCATGGGACTTTATCGTAGGCATTCTCCAAGTCTATACAGACCATATGCGAATATTTACTCCTCTCACGATAGCGCTTGATCGTCATTTTTTGGAACAATAAATTCCAGTTGTGTATGATTATACCGCAAGTTTACAGTTGTCAAGTTTTGGTATAGTGAATTGAAGAAAAAGTTATTGATCCCACAGAGACTACAGAGAGTACCAAACTTAATTATCTTAACTATATTTAATCTACGATTATTGGGTGAAAATTATATTAACTTGGTACATTATCCAAGCCAAACTAGCGATAAAGAGTAAATAAATTCAGTATAGACAATTATCAAATTTTCGGTTCACCCATGTAATCCCCCATAATTCTCATATTAATGATAATAAAAAAATCTTATGTTCTAATGTGATGAGTTTTCCTAACTTATTCAATAGACTCTGATCAAGCTATATAGAGTCTAATTTAACGTAATTTAACGTGCAATAAACTATTCCCGTGTCTTTATCGAACAATCAATATTGCATTAGGATTTGTGAAAACTACTAGATTTTGATCGAGTAACCTACTTCTATTACACGTGTGTTTGATTTCATCTGGTGTGATGCTTGGATTTAATTTGGGTGTTAAAAAAATTGATCTTTATTATTGATGTTATTCTAAATAGCATGAAATTAATGAATTGTATGGTAATTTGCTACCTAACTTTTTGAGAAGGACTAATGTGTAATTTAATTAGTGGGGGGAGATTTGTAACTAATCTTGGTCAAGGGACTATTGTGTAAATAAAGGAAAGATTTTATCTTGAGTGTACAACACTCATCGCTAAAAAAACTCCCCCCATCTCCTTCACGCCATTTTCCCCTCTTGGCGCAAGATTTTGCTCATTCCTATTTCAACTTGAAATTTGTTGAAGAAACTTGGGGTAAATGTATTGCTATGCTTTAGAGTTGTTTTGGTTGGATTGGGGCATGATTTATGAGCTTATTTTGGTGTATTAAGCTTTTACAAAAAGTGTGAAATTGTAGGGATGTGATTATTGTTATTTGGTTTTGAAATTTGGTGCTACTTTGAGATATAATACATGTTATCGTGGATTGGCAAATATACGATGTTTTGATTGAAGGTGAATGTTGGTATTGGTTTTTGTGAATGTTTTGAAGTGTTAAAAATGATGATTTTTCGAGTTTCGGCATCGAACGATCGATTGGTCGAAGGGACCAACCGAGCGGTCACGGGCCGTAGCGAAAGGAAAAAAATTTCGTCGGACCAATCAATCGATCGGATGGACCGATGGATCGGTCGAAATAAAAACAATTAATCTTTTGTTGGGATGATTCTATTGGTTCATAGATGAATATGATTTGGATTTGAGAACATGAGTGTTATGCTAAGGAAGTGAAGTTTTATGTTTAAAGGCTTTATTAATGAATTTATATTGCATTATTGAGTTCATGTAGAGTCTACTCAGACATTTGGTCAGAGATGATGATAATTTGATATCAATTTTGAACAATGAATTAACGTGCTAAATATGGAACCTTAGAAGTGAAGAGATGATAAACACTTAAGTTCGTTGATAACTCGAATGAACAAATATGTTTGGCTTGTTGTGTAGAATACGGAGAGCGATAAATCGGATTATTTGTGATACGAGGCATGAAGAAACCATATGATAAATGATGTTAATATTGAAAGCTATTGTTGAGAGATTAATATTGAATTGATATTCGATATAGATACTTCACAAGCCTCCAGATGTCGAGAGTGACTTAATCCCGTTGTCTACTTTAAGGTACATGTGAAATAAAAATATGTGATCAAAACCTGAATTAAGGGCCAGAAACTTAATTCCATTATATAAATATGTGAAGGAATTATGTAAATGTGCTCGAGGGATATGAAATTTGGTTTCCTATCCCAAATTCCATTCACAATTCATTTTCAAGCCTTAGAAATGGACAAGCACTATTATATATATATATATATATATATATATATATATATATATATATATATATATATATATAGAAACAATTTATAAAGTGAACCGTCGCATCAGCCACATGTCCCAACCATCAACGCCATCGTCGGAAGTTGTCGTTCCTCCCATGGTGTCGGAGCTGCGCGCACTGGTCAAACGAAAACAAAAAGGTTGTGCAAGAAGATAAAATCATCGCATTCTTCTATTTATCATCTATTTACCGATTGTGTTGATTTTGTTTTATATTTCTTATGAATTTCAATTTTTTTGTAATGTATGTACGTAGATTTTTAATGTGAAACGTAAAAGTATAACGTATTTGAATTCTTCGATCAATGTTTGAATGAAAATTTTATATTTATTATGAATTTCGATTTTATTGTAATGATTGTTTGTAGATTTTAATGTAAAACTCAAAATTATAATGTATTTGAGATGTTCGATCAATTGTTTGAATGAAAATTTTGAGAATGTAATGATATTGAAACCGTTGGTGCATGTAATTTACATGCACCGGCAGTTCATGAGTCTATCGGTGCATGTAATTCACATGCACCGATAGACTCATTGGTGCATGTAACTTACATGCATCTTTAGACTTAGGCGTTGCTTTCTTATTCAGTTTGTTATTTCACATCTCAAGCCTTCTATTTCAGCTTACTATTAATTAAAAAATAATAATGAGGAAAAATGTTACATATTCAAAATTATATATAAAAAGGCTATGTTTTTGGTTAAATATAGTATAAGTCTATACATGCACCAAAATAGACTCAGCGGTGCATGTAATTCACATGCACCGACTTGCTAAAATCTATCGATGCATGTAATTTACATGCACCGATAGGCGGTGATGCACTAATATACGATTTTTTTTTATCTAATTACTAAATAACAATGATCAAATCAAAAAAATGTGAATTAATATTTCATTCTATAATTTTTACAATTGATCTTATAACAAATTAAAGATACAATATATTACTTTAGAAATTAAATTTTTATTATGGATAAGTATATACTATATGATAAATTATTGAATAATCTCATAACAAAATTATATTATTTTCAAATTATATTACACAAACATGTTTTAGTTTTAAGTGTTATTTGTGATCGTCATTAACACTTACTATATGATACTTATTTATTATGTAATTTGAGAACCAATGCAAATGTTGAGTCTACCGATGCATGTAATTTACATGCACCGGTAGACTAGGGGCGCATGTAATTTACATGCACCGCTATATGTTGCTTGCTTGTTGATCTTATAACAAATTAAAGATACAATATATTATTTTAGAAATTAAATTTTTATTATGGATGAGTATATAATATATGATAAATTATTGAATAATCAAATAACAAAAGTATATTATTTTTCAAATGATAATATATTACACCAACGTGTCTTAATTTTTAAGTGTTATTTGTAATCGTCTTTAACAATTATTGTATGGTACTTATTTATTATGTAATTTGAGAACTAATACAAATGTTGAGTCTACCGGTGCATGTAAATTACATGCACCGGTAGACTTACGGCTAGCGGTGCATGTAATTTACATGCACCGTTGTGCGTTGCTTGCTTGTTTAAGATTGTTAGTTCTTCTACTTTGATTTGGGAAGATAAGATAGTGCTACATCACTGATATATTGTCAGGAATTTGATATATGCATCGTTTATGTTATTATAGATCCTTCCACTAATGTAGTGACATGATGTCTGAAAGTTTAGAAATGAAAACAGTATGTAAACGAATGAAAATGAATTTTTAGAGTAATTTTTACTTGGTATGTTGTACATAAACAAATGAAAGTTGAAAAAAATAAAAATCAAAACCTTTGGAAGGAGATGATATGTTGTTTATCTTTTTCAAATTTGCTACAAAGTTTTTTTTTACCTAAAGAGACCTTTTAGCAAACACATAATGTGCACCAAAATTGAAATAAGTTCAATGTTAATTAAATCCAAAAATACCATAAAAACAGCAAACAAAATAGAAACAAAACATATGTTTTCTGTGGTTGGAGAAGAAGGACGTTTGGTTAAACGAAAAGGAGTCACTGTCGCATCCACCACAACGCCGCCACCGCTCCATACGCCTCGCATAACCACCATTGCTGATTTTCCAGAACACCCGACAATCATCAACTCTCACGACGAGGAAGAGATAATTCATATGTTATAAATTGGTTTTTAGAACAAGGGTGTTATAGGAATAACAAATGACTAATTAGATTAGGGTTTCATAAAAATTGACTTAGTTGAAAGAAGATTCCCACAAGATGTATTTATTAAAAAAGAAAATATTTTACTAAATTTATTTGAAACATATTTTCAAAAGTGGTATCTATATGTAATTTTCTTTTATTATTATGCACGAGACCTTAGAGTTTGAATTTTGGTGTAATGGCCCATCTTTATTTTACGTGGACAAAATTGACCCGATTCATAATGATATATAATAATTAATATTAAAAAAACTAAGTTATAATAAATTCCCTAAACTACAATATTGTTGCAGTTATGTGTGATCTTGAAATTTATTGATTCTCTATGCAATCTTATGTACTATATTATTATACTATATATAATGCATGAGGATCTTAGTAGTCCGATAACTTCAGACCAATGTCTAGTTGCACTCATACCTCTGTCAATCTAAAATATTATCATTATACCTGCCATCTATGTGTCCATCAATTTACGTTATGACATTCACAATCTTAAATTATCATCACAATACTGCATAAATTACCATATTACCCTAAATTTTTTACTAAAATCCAAAAAAAATAAAATATAAAAATATAGTATAATCATTTTATAATTTAAATTAATAAAAACTAAAATCAAAATAAAAATAAACAGTATAATTATCACATCATTTTATAAAATAAAAGTATATGTATGCAATATGTGCATGTGCATGAGGGAACTAGTTATTATTATGCACGAGACCTTAGAGTTTGAATTTTGGTGTAATGTCCAATCTTTATTTTACGTGGACAAAATTGACCCGATTCATAATGATATATAATAATTAATATTAAAAAAACTAAGTTATAATAAATTCACTAAACTACAATATCGTTGCAGTATTATCCAAATTTGGCTGCATTATATTTCAAGCTTAATCCACATTTAAATAACCATGGCACTCCCACCATAAAAAATCACTATAAAACATTAATTATTAGAAGCTCCTATTCTAAAGTTTTTAAGTTTTAACATATCCTGATTTTTTTCAACAAAAATTACTCAAAATGAACGTAATCACCTAAATATTTTAATGTATTTATACGCATTATGTGCCGAACAGTAATATAGTATCACACCTTGTTCGGAACAGTTGGAACGACCATTTTTTAGCGGGAACGACATCCACTGAGGTAAAGTTCCAGGTCAAAACGATGTGTGCTATAACATCATTTTGTATGGAATATTGGTGATTTCACATTCGTCGCAGAACGGAACAACGATTTCAGCATTTTCCATTTTTTTTTTATTGTTTTAAAAATTTGTCCAAAATTTTTCAAATCTTCTTCTTATTATTTTTTTAATTTAAAAAATTTAGTGATAATAACCATGACCGTTCCACGTGAAAGATGATTGAAATAAAATTACATGAACTGCAATATAATAATAATAAAATATATCACTAAGTAATCATTTGTCGATGTTGAATAATATATTTCAAGAAGTCAAGCTAGTGGCAACAATTGGACTCCTAACTTCACGATTGCCACCGGACTGGACCCAAGTCAGGGAACCGTAAACCAACGGATCTTTCATCAGTTTTGGACCTTCTATACTCAACTTGTAGCTTTTCTTCTCATATTTCCTAGTGAACTCCAGTCTGTTAGGCGAAACGCTAACTTTTAATCCATTTAACGCAGTTAAATTCGCAATATAAACTGAATTTTCATCTCCGATGTTGGTCACGGTTCTGTAAAATTCTTGCACTGTTTTGACATTTGATTTGGTATTGTTTTCGTTGAAGTAGGCAATGAAAGAAGGGTAGTTCAAGTCGAGTGACTGAAATGAACAGTTATAAGAACTCGCCCTTGTGATTGTTTTAATCTGGCTAGAGTTGAAGTTCAATGCACAGAGAAGATTAATATAATCTTGTGCAGTTGCATCATATATCAATCCAGGGTCTAATGCCTTGTTTGGATCGATATGTCCAGCTCCCATGGCTAAAGGAGTTGCGGGTTGGTTCTTGAATCCGATATCCTCGATGGGATTCCCGGTGTTGTCGAAAATATAAGCAGTGGTCATCATGGCAGAACGAATGGCTGCAGGGCTCCACTCGGGGTGCGCCCCTTTTAGAAGAGCCGCCACTCCAGCAGCGTGTGGGCACGCCATCGATGTCCCAGAGATGATGTTGAATGCACTGAAGAGCTGGTTTGAATTCAAATTTGCTACCCAAGAATTTGGAGGCCACGAGGCCAAGATCAGATCACCGGGAGCCATGATGTCGGGCTTTAGTACAAATGGGCAGCTCTGTGACGGTCCTCTCGAGCTGTAGCTCTCCAGTTTTGGAGCCGGTTTGGTCCCAAGGTGCGTTACTCGGAAGGTTAATCTTGCTTTAGGATTTGAGTCATTCTTGATGTAGTCTAGGATCTTTTGGCCTTCTTCAAGGCTTACAAACAGTGCTGGAAACGAACTTTTAATGTAGAACTCGATATCCGTGCTGTTTGATATGAAAATTCCACCAGCAAGTTCGGCGTTTTTGACATTGTGAACCTGTTCGCCGACAAGATCAGTGTTGTCCACGCATACAACAATCTTTCTCCCTAATTTCTTGAGTGATTCCTCATCATCACAGGCACCCATAAGGACGATTGGGATGAAATGCGAGGAAACGTTCCCAGGGTAGAGAGACGAACCGAAGGTTGAAACTCCACTGCCGAGCGTCACAGTTCCTTGTAACTCTCTATCAATTGTGCCAGCAGCAACGGTGAGAACCCATGGTGTCCCATTGTGCAGTGTCTCATGACTTGGCCCATCATTCCCAGATGACGTCGAAACAAAAATACCCTTTTCCATTGCGGCAAATGTGGCAATAGCAACAGGATCTTCATACAAATCTTTCACGTCGAGGCCAAATGACAAAGATAACACGTCAACACCATCCGCAATCGCCTGATCAATAGCAGCAAGAATATCAGAAACGTAAGTCCCTTCATCCCAAAGGGGTTTGTACATCGCAATCCGAGATTTCGGGGCAACTCCTATCGCAGTCCCTGGTGCATATCCAAAGTATGATATGTCCTCGACACGGCTCCCAACTGCAGTTGATGAAGTATGAGTCCCGTGCCCATACGTGTCACGAGCAGAATTCATGGATAAGGTTAAGCTCGGATACTTAGCAAGTAAACCTTTGTTAAAGTAACGAGCTCCTATAAGTTTCTTGTTGCACAAAGAGGAGTCAAACTGGTCTCCACTGTGACATTCGCCTCGCCATCTCGATGGAACAGCACTCATTCCATCATCGTTGAAGCTTTTGCTCTCCGGCCAAATACCGGTATCCACCACACCAATGATAACATCTTCGCCATATTTTGAAAGAGGCCAAGCCCCTTGATTCGAATTGAGGCCAAGAAACTCGTACGAATGAGTTGTGTCAACTTTGACAGTCGAGTCTTTTGTATAAGAAAGGTAACCTTTCGAGTTCTTGATGGCCTCCAACTCAGAAGACGAAAGAACCGCGCTGAATCCATGGATAGAATTCGTATAAGAATACACAAGTTTATTGGATGAAACAGCGTCTCTGCCGGTTTCCAACGAATCGGATATGGAGGAGAGGGTGTCTAAGTACCAGTTCTGGTGGGTGGAGAAGGCTTTAGGCATGGCGGATAAGTCCATATGGATAATATAGGTGTCGGATTCTGCAGAAATGAACATGAATGGTGGGGTTGTGATTGTGAAATATAGAATACATAAAAATAAACACAAGTTAGAGATGTGGATTTTCATGTTCTTGCAATGAAATGGGATTTTCAGTGTCTTTTAATCATATCGAAAGTGTATGTAGTTCCTATATATAGCAGAGAGAGGCAAGGCCCCAAGGTCGCTAAGGTGGGCTAATTTAATAAAATAATATAAAAAATAAAAAAAATTCAACAATAAAGTAAAAAAAAAAAATTTACATTTTAAAGTGTAACGTCGCGATTTTACTGTTCACATCTTTTTTTTTTTTTTTGAAATTTTTAAATTTTTTGTAAAAAAAAAATTGATGCTCGAAAAATTTAAGTAGATTAACGAATCCCCTAGCCCAAATTACTGTTTATGTCTCTTTAACGACCTTATGAATAATTCTCTCGGATGAGGCAAAGTGAAAGTTGTACTCTTTTTGAGACTTTTCTACCATATTTGAATTTAGGCTTGTTGTTTAAGATAATAATTGAACTTAACTTAGGTATGCTACACAAAAAACTATCTTCATACATAAAACTACGAAGATTGATTGTGACACCCCTAATTTTTTTAAGATGTTACAAGAATTCAAATGGTCTACAATTTGCAATAATGAAGGATATAGTGGTCATAATGCAAAAAATTAAAAGGGAGAGATGATAGTTTTTGGAGGCATTTTTACAACTACACTAAAACCTCTATAAATTTAATAATGTTGAGACCATAAAATTTTATTAATTTAGAGAATTTATTAATTTTTCGAGTATAAATTAATAATGTTGAGACCAAATTGGGACCGAAAAAAATTATTTTAGAGAAATTATTAGTTTATCGAGTATTAATTTATAGAGATTTTGTTGTAGATGTTATCCTCACACATATAAGACTCTCGTGTAAGTGGGCTTTATTATCATCTAAGTATATTTTATATGTTGTGATATTGTCAGAGCAATTTTTATGTTAAATTCATGAAAATTGCTCTGACAACAACGATTATTGCTCTGACAATAACATTTCCCATATTTTATATTTTGCTTTTGAAAGGATTTTGGAAAATCTGAAACTTTTGTATAATGTTAAATTATGTGAAATTTTCGAAAACAACATATGACTTTTGCATGAAAAATAATTTTAAGAACTTATTTTAAAATTGGAGGAGATTTTTCCACCATTTGCGGAATGATCCCCATGTCATTCACACACTCACCCCTTCCAGAAAATAAGAGCCAGAATAAAGTCGAGATATAGGAACAAATAAATTTCTGATGCTGGTAGAAATTGATTAGATATTCCAAAAAATATTTTATGATTTAGTTAGCTTATTCTAATTTTTAATTTAATATTCCGCTGCTATTTTCGGTTTATCGTTGTAAAAACATTATCTGATATGTAATAAATAGATTAGTTTTTAAAATTTTCTGAATTTTTTAGGCTTGAACATTTTCTAAAGTTGAATTGTAACTTTTGAGGGTGTTGCTGGTACAATGTTCTTGGTTCAAGGCGTGATATTATATATTATAAATTTATAAATATATATTCGCTGAAATAAAATAATTGTTGTAAATAAAAAGTAGGGAATATTTCAAGAATGTCTTTTAGAGTTTATCTAGAGTAGATAGGTTCGATATGAATATTATCTGATGTTTCCTTACAGTATATCATACAACAACAATAACAACTAAGCCTTTGTCTCAATGAATTAGGGTAAGACTACATGAACAATAGAGAGAATGAAGTCGGGTCGGACACGTGCATCAGTCTTCTCCATGTGTTTCTATCGGTCAGAAGATCATATTTAATCTCCTTGAACTTCAAGCCTTTGCATATAACTTCGAGTCATGTCTACTTCAGTCGTCCTCTCGCTCTCGTAAAATGGACGAAATACATGGACTCCACTTAACGTACGGGTACATTGTTGGGCCGACATCATACGTGATCAAATCAACTTAAGCGACTTTTTTGCATCTCCACTTCTATAAAAACTATACCTACTTCAGCTTTAATAACTGCATTCCTTATTTTATCTCTTATGGTCTTTCCGCACATCCAACGAAGCATATGCATATCTGCCACGCTCATCTTTTCGATGTAATTCTTCTTGAGTGCTCATAATTTCTTCCATACAACATTGTAGGTCTAATGACGTTTCTATAAAACATTCCCTTCTGTTTCAGGGGATATTACGATAGCGTAGAACTCCGGTGACATTTCTCCATTTCAATCAGTCCGCCTGAATCCCGTGGTTTCACTGTCAATATCTCCATAATTATGGATAACAGAACCTGTGTATCGAAACCTTGTGATCATTGATACCTCTTGACCATCGAGTGCTACAACACTGGGATTTTGAAAGGTACGCCCACTCAATTTGTACTCCATATATTCCGTTTTGTATTTACTTAATTTAAAACCCTTTGATTACAAGGTCTCTCTCTATAACTCCAATTTGGCATTTACCCCTGCCCTGGTCTCGTCGATTAACACAACATCGTCATCCAAAAGCATGGTCCAAGGTAATTGTCATGCCTCGATCTGACATATACATGTGTGATATGATTATGGTGTAATTATGATTAATTACAGTACGATGTAGACTCGGGTTCGGAGTGAACCGAGCAGGAGCAAAGCCATGTGTGAATGAAACTTAGTTGGCATTAACAACATGAACATATATATGGGAGAAATTAAAGAAGGTGAGTTCATAACATAGACATATGTTAATGCATTACACAGTGGCATATGTCTTTACATTACCATATATTTGAGGGGATTTGCATTTGAAGTTGAGTTTGCATGTGGTGTGTATGTGAGTTGCATGTCCTTTGAATTTGAGTTGAATTTGAAGGTTTGGTTATATATCAAAAATCGGATTTGAAACACATACTTACACCATAAACACCTACAATTCTCTACACAAGCACCTCTCCAAAACCCTTGCTTATTCTTCCATCTTTTGCTTGGATTTCATTTGCTAATCAAGCTAGGAAGTTGAGTGAAGTGATTTCATACTTTCTTGGTAAGAATTTCATAGCATATGATGTATATGGACTTAGTTGATGGAAACTTGAAGCATGTGGTTACTATTCTTATATGCCTTGAATTGAGACTTGTTATCATGCAAAGAATTGAGTTGTAATGATATGGAAACATGTTTAACTAAAGGGATATCATCCAAATAACATGTTGGAATGTGAATTTTTGAGTTGTAGGAGATGTACCATGGAGATAAGTTCAAAATCGCCATGTTCTGAATTTTCTGAACATCGGCGATCGATCGCGAGGCCTATTGCGATCGATCGCCGAGAATAGAGAAATTATAAGCCTGTGAAAACATATGGCGATCGATCGGTGAAAATCAGGTGATCGATCGCGAGGAAACAGAACACTTTGGCGATCGATCTCGATGGAACAGAACAGTATGGCGATCGATCGGTGAAAGTGGTGATCGATCGCCAGGGTTAAGTTTTTTTGAAAAATGTGAGATTTTTGTAGAATTTAATTTTGAAGCCTATTGTAACATGTTATATTGTTCATATTGTTGTAGCATCATCACAGGGGACGGGACAACGAGGCGGTTAGACATTGACGCCTAATTTATAGCTTTTGTGTCGCATAACAGGTACGTTTTGACGTACGAGTATATGATATTGTTGTGATAATGATGTGAGCATGGTATCATATGATTAGTGACATCATATGTATGTGCATTCATGATATTGATATTGTTGAGATGGGATGCCACGACAGATGTGTAGCATATGCTTTGGCTGAGATCGGTGCCACGATAGATATGCCAGTGTTGGACATATGCTTTGGCTGGGATTGTTGTCACGATAGGTATGCTACATATGCTTTGGCATGAGAGGTATAAGCCGGTTGGGTATATGCTCTGGCTGTTATAACATGTGAGGACGGTACTATGATATGTGCTGCTAATATGAAGATGTGAGGAGGTTCCACTACATATTGAGCTGAGATAGACATATCATATTGGTCTGGTTATAACAGGATGATGAATGAGACATGTCATGACATATTTGCATTTGATGATGCATGATACATGACAATCACATTTGATGTTTACAGTGCTTTATCGTTTATGTGTTTATTGATATCGCACTGGGATAGTTGTTTATCTATACTCATGTTGTGTGATTGTTTCTGTAGGGACTCATAGACGTGGGAGGACGGGATTGTGAGTCTTATTCCGCTGCGAGTTGAACACTGCATAGGAGTTTTACGAGTCTAGGTTGTTTTACTGTACATATGATGTATAGTATGACAGGATTTGTGTAAGTATTGTAACAACCTACATAAGTAAACTCTTAATCAGTGTATGTTTTACTTAATTCTTACTCACTTATGTATCATGAACTGATACATAATGGATTAAGTAACGAGGATCCCACATTAGTGGTATCAGAGCAGTGGTTCGAGAACGGGATGAATAAGGGTAGAGGAAGTGTATTAGGGAGTTGCCTAATCACTTGAAAGCATGTTGAGAGTGTTGATATGATGTTATACTGACATGCTTTATATATTTGTTTGTTGTTGGTAACCCTGTATTTGCAGTAATGGCAGACAGAGTACCTCATGATGATGTTGGGGATGCCATGAGTGGCAACGCTAGTGTTGGATTGGCGCCTGTGCCACCACCACCATTTGGACAAAGGCCAGTATAACAGGTATTGTAACCTGGGGAGTTAATTTTGACACAGTTTCTGAGTTATCATCCACCTCGTTTTGAGGGTACTGAATCAGGGGAACAAGGAGAGGAATGGTTGGAACGTGTTGAACAGATCTTTGTGTCAGCACCATGTGCCAAGTCCGCCTGGTTACGTTTGGCTGAGTTCTAGTTGGCTAAGAAAGCAATGATGTGGTAAAGCAATGATGTGGTGGAAAGCCACGTTGATTGAGCTGAGAGCTCAAGGATAGACAGTGAATTGGGATGTTTTCAGAACTCGTTTTCTTGATCACTATTTCTCTGTGGCTGCAAGGCAGAGGAAAGAAGATGAGTTCACAAATCTGAAACAGGGAACAATGACAGTGTCTGATTATGCTGTGCATTATTCTTCATTATTACGGTATGTCCCACATATCGCTGCAAATACAAAAGCAAAGATCAGACAGCTTGTGAAAGGCTTGATGCCTGAGTTATTTGATAGGGTGATTTATAATAACCCTACGTCATATGAAGAAGTATTGACTAGAGCTGAGATGACTGAGATTGCCGTTGGAGTGTATAAGGATGTAGGACAATCCTAACCACCTACATCAGAGAGCATGAGACATAGAGGAGAACCGTATAAGCATCACGAGGAGGTGCATCTTTCTCTAGATTTAGTGGAAGCGATTTGTTCAGCGAAAGGGTGGTGAACGAGGTACCAAGGGACAGTCCCAAGGCAGTAGCAGTAGCAGTGGTCGAGGGTTACAATGTTTTAAATGTGGAGGGCCACATTTTAAAGAGATTGTCCACAACTTGATACTCAGGTTTGTTTCCGCTGGGGGAGGACAGGACATATGATCAGAGATTGCCCTCAACTTGGAGGACAACAGATGAGAGGAAATATGTCAGAAAGTACAGTGCAGCAGAGACCACAGGGTGTTCCACGGACTGGTGGAGGACAGAGAGCAGGACCACCTCAGGCTCAGGTGTATGCACTGAACAAGGAGCAAGTAGAGGCAGCTCCTGATGATGTGATTGCGGGTAAGTGTACTTTATTTACTTATCCTGCTTTACTTTTGATTGATACTGGTGCATCACATTCCTTTATTGCACAAGCGTTTATTGATCGGTATCATATATGCTCGTCTCCACTGTTGATGCCTCTGTATGTCTCGACACCCATGAGAACTACTGTGATGGCTTGTCAGAGTGTGTCTGATAGTGGTATTCAGTTTGATACTGAGTATGGGATACAGACCGATTTGATTGTGTTAGACATGATGAATTTTGATTGTATTCTGGGTATTGATGTGTTGAGCAGATATAAAACTATTAGAGATTGTTGTCAGAAGACAACGAGATTTCAGTCTGATATTGGAAATCAATGGATCTTTTATGGACAAGGATCACGTGCCAAGTTTCCATTGATATATGCTCTTAGAATGTCCCGTTTGTTAGAACGTGGACATACGTGATATGTGATATATGTTGTGGATGTCACAGAGAAGAAAGTAGAAAGAAGAGTGGAGGATATACCAGTGGTTGCAGAGTATGCAGATGTATTTCCAGATGAGAGTCCTGGATTTCCACCAAGTCGAGAAGTGGAATTTGGTATTGAGTTATTGCCTGGTACTTCTGCAATTTCACGAGCACCATATCGAATGGCACCATCTGAATTAAGAGAGTTGAAAACTCAATTACAAGATCTATTGGACAAGGGGTACATACGTCCTAGTGTATCGCCTTGGGGTGCTCCGATATTGTTTGTCAAGATGAAGGATGGTTCAATGCGACTATTCATTGACTATAGACAGTTGAACAAGGTAACCATAAAGAATAAATATCCTCTTCCTCATATTGAGATTTGTTTGATCAGTTACAGGGATCTACAATATATTCGAAGATTGATTTGAGATCTGGTTTTCATCAAATACGTGTGAGGGAAAGAGATGTACAGAAAACAGCATTCAGAACTCGCTATGGCCATTATGAGTTCCTAGTAATGCCATTCGGTGTGACGAATGCTCCAGCTGTCTTCATGAGCTTGATGAATCGAGTTTTCCAGGAGTATCTTGATCAATTTGTCATTGTGTTCATTGATGATATCTTGATATATTCTCGGAGTGAAAAAGAGCATGTCCAACATTTACATCTGGTGTTACAATATTGAGAACACATCAGTTATATGCCAAACTCAGTAAGTGTGAGTTTTGGTTGAACAATGTAGGACTTTTGGGACATGTGATCTCTAAAGATGGTATATCAGTTGATCCGAGAAAGATAGAAGCGGTGTTGAATTGGTCATCACCTACCTCTGTGCCAGAGATTCGTAGTTTCTTTGGTTTGGCTAGATACTATAGACGGTTTGTTGAAGGATTTTCAGCAATTGCCAAATCACTTATACAACTGACACAGAAGGGAGTACCATTTAGATGGTCAGAAGCATGTGAGCATAGTTTTCAGGAATTGAAACATCGGTGAACTACTGCTACAGTATTGATTATTCCATCAGGGCATGACAGGTTTGCTCTTTATACTGATGCATCATTACTTGGTTTGGGTTGTGTTTTGATGCAGGATAAACATGTGGTGGCTTATGCATCAAGACACTTGAAGCCACATGAAATCAAATATCCAGTGCATGATCTGGAATTGGCAGCCATTATCTTTGCATTGAAGATATGGCGACGCTATTTATAAAAGTTTAAAGTTTTTATTCACTCAAGCAGAGTTGAATATGAGGCAAAGGAGATGGATGGATCTCTTAAAGGATTATGATTGTGAGATCGAATATCATCCATGAAAGGCTAATCTCACAGCAGATGCCTTAAGTCGAAAAGTTCACACTACTGCTGATGATTTGATGCATTTATCAGCTTTGATGACTTCTTGTTGTACCTTGGGTTATGACTATGATGTAGAAACAGTGCCAGCACGGGTATCAACATTGTTGGTTGAACCCGATATCTTTGAGAAAATTAGAATAGCACAAGTTACTGATGACGAGGTACAACACTGGAAGGAAAAGATATGTCAAGGACAAACATCTCAGTTTGTAATCACAAGTGATGGAACTTTGAAATATAGAAACTGTTGGGTAGTACCTGCGGCATTAGGACTACGCCAAGAAATACTACAACGTGCTCATTGTAGTCAATATAGTATACATCCTGGAGGAAAGAAAATGTATAAAGATTTGCGTACCCAATTCTGGTGGAAACGTATGAAACATGATGTACTAGATTTTTTGAAACATTGTTTGATCTGTCAACAAGTAAAAGCAGAACGACAAAGACCAGGAGGTGAATTGAGGAGTTTGGAGATTCCTCAATGGAAATGGGAACATGTTACAATGGATTTTGTTACCCATTTGCCACGGACTTCCTCTGGCTTTGATGCAATTTGGGTAATTGTTGATAGACTAACGAAAGTGGCTCACTTCATACCTTACAGTATGACATTTACCTATTTGAATTATATATTCAAAATGTAGTGAGACTACATGGTATACCAGTTTCAATTGTATCGGACAGAGATCCGAGATTTGCTTCTCATTTTTGGGAAGGATTACAGTCAGCATTGGGAACGGAAGTAAGATTGAGTACAACGTATCATCCTCAGACAGATGGCCAGACAGAGCGTAAGATACAAACGCTTGAGGACATGTTGCGTGCCTTTGTATTGGAGTTTGATAACTCTTGGCAAGAATCGTTGCCATTAGCGGAATTATCGTACAATAACAATTATCAAACTAGTATCCAGATGGCACCATTTGAGGCAATGTATGGGCGACGCTGTAGATCGCCATTATATTGGGATGATGTTGATAAGACTGCACTCCATGGACCATAAATGCTACGTGAAATGGAAGAAAAAGTGAAACTGGTCCAATTGAAATTGCAAGCTGCTCAGGATAGACAGGCTGCTTATGCCAATAAGCGACTTAAACCACTTGAATTTCAAGTCGGAGACCGAGTATTCTTAAAAATCTCACCTTTTAAAGGTGTGGTACGATTTGGTAAACGTGGAAAGTTGTCTCCACGATACGTTGGTCCGTATGAGGTGCTGCAATGTATTGGCGTTGGCATATTGATTGGCACTACCGCTAGCATTGAGTAGTATCCACGATGTGTTTCATGTTTCACTGTTGAGGAAATATGAACCAGATCCGGGTCATGTATTGCCACCATCTGAAGTACAATTGGATACAGACGTATCATATGTAGAACGACATGTGAGGATTCTGGATAGAGCTGAGCGGACCTTGCGTAATAAAGTGATACCAATGGTAAATGTACAGTGGGATCGACGGGGTGTCGAGGAGGCAACGTGGGAGACGGAGCAGCATATGATGCAGCAGTATCCCGAGTTAGTTTCTGGTATGAATTTACATTGTTATGATACTCTTGGTGAGTAATGGTACTTATATGATGTACCATCCAAGTGATTTCATACTTTCTTGGTAAGAATTTCATAGCATATTATGTATATGAACTTAGTTGATGGAAACTTGAAGCATGTGGTTACTATTCTTATATGCCTTGAATTGAGACTTGTTATCATGCAAAGAATTGAGTTGTAATGATATGGAAACATGTTTAACTAAAGGGATATCATCCAAATAACATGTTGGAATGTGAATTTTCGAGTTGTAGGAGATGTACCATGGAGATAAGCTCAAAATCGCCATGTTCTGAATTTTCTGAACATCGTCGATCGATCGCGAGCCCTATGGCGATCGATCGCAGAGAACAGAGAAATTATAAGGCGGTGAAAACATATGGCGATCGATCGGTGAAAATCAGGCGATCGATCGCGAGGAAACAGAACACTTTGGCGATCGATCACGAGATAGTGGCGATCGATCGCGATGGAGCAGAACAGTATGGCGATCGATCGCTGAAAGTGGCGATCGATCGCCAGGATTAAGTTTTTGAAAAATGTGAGATTTTTGTAGAATTTAATTTTGAAGCCTATTGTAACATGTTATATTGTTCATATTGTTAGGATCGATGTAGTGTTTAGAGGGGGGGGTTGAATAAACACGAGATTAAATTTCGATTTATCTCGGGTTAACTGCAGGCTGTTAAGTACTACAGTAGCTTCTCAATATAAGGCAAGTCAGCAGACACTGATTATAGTGCGGAAGACGTCTGTTGGACTTGTGAGGAATAAAACTGAGTAGTAAATAAGCAATAAACAAATGACAAGTATTGTTTCTGGAAGTTCGAAGCACAACGCTTCTACGTCTCCCCTTCTTCATTTGCAGGAAGGATTCACTAGAAGACTTGGTTTACACTTTACAGTATACAACATTCTTAGGCATTCACACAACTTGGCCTAAACTCCTAGCAATCACAACTTCTTACTTTGTTTACAAAAGATTCTATGACACTCTTTACAAAATAAACTTTTAGCTTCGAGTGTTCTTGAGCAGCAGACTTCAGTTGGAAATAATCTGTCACAGATTCAGTTGCACTGCTTGTCTGCTCTTTTGCTGAACTTTTTGAATATCAGTAATCTGATTTTCTGTGTACAATGAAGTGTTTCTCTTTGTTTGAATAAATCGCTCAGCTAACCTCTTCATTCTTTGCTTGGACGTATTTATAGGATCAGAGGTCCAACGTTAGTTTTTCTGTATTAGGAAGAGACCAGCTTTCCAAATTCAGATTGTCTTCTTTCCTATTTTGTTAAGCAACGACTCTTTTATTCTGACGGTAATGGTGGCGGAGATATAGCAGGGTGCGCCGCTCTGTTGTACCTTTGTCAGAGAATGTTGTACTTATTTTGTCTCGTTGCTTAGTGCTCTTACTGGATGTTTAGACTTCTGCTGGTCTTCTTTGTTCAACTGGTCGTTCATCCTCTTGTGACCAGTAGATGTCTTTGTTCAGTGTGAGACTATCCGGTTGATGGTTGTCCAGTAGATGTCCATCCAGTTTATGTTTATCCGGTTGATGTCTGTATCCAGTTGATGTCCGTCCGGTTGATGTCTATCCAGTTGGTAGCCATCCAGTTGATGTCTGTCAGGTTGGTAGCCATCCAGTTGATGTCTGTCCGGTTGATGTCTATCTAGTTGGTAGCCATCCAGTTGATGTCTGTCCAGTTGGTAGCCATCCAGTTGATGTCTGTCCTGTTGGTATCTATTCAGTTGGTAGCCATCCAGTTGATGTATGTCCGGTTGGTAGCCATCCAGTAGGTGTCTTCACCTGGTAGGTGTCTTTATCACCCGGTAAGTCTTCAACATCCGGTAGGTGTTTGTAATCACCAAAACTTAGAAATCGTTTCCCAACAATTTCCCCCTTTTTGGTGATGACAAAACTAAGCAATAATGACTTCATACTTGAATAATTTACGTGGAGAATCCTGAAAAGACTTGAAGACATAATGGAAAGGAAATTTTCATTTGTTATAAAGATAAGCAGATTACAAGTTGTAATCAAACTGGACAATTGAGAGAGATTCATCTTCATTTAAGATGAATTCTGATAACTGGATTTAACCTAACACAAATCTAATTCTACACAATATAGCTGATACATGACAAATTTTAAACAAACAATGTAGACCGGAGAGCTTCGATCCACCTAGTTGCGGGGAGGAAGAGCTTCGATCCACCTTGTTTCAGAGAGGACGAGCTTCGATCTACCTTGTTTCAGAGAGGACGAGCTTCGATCGGGGAGATATTCAAATGTATATTCATCAGGCCTCCATGGTTTATGGATTCACCCATGAGAATATTCTATCTCTGTTTTCCCCATTTTGTCATCAGCACCCAGATAACTCCTGATTGTAGTTCCTGACTGATGATGAGCATCAGAGCAGGATCCAAACACTGAAGCTTAATGAAGCTGGGTTAGATAAGTAATCAACCCATGAGGGGTTGATTTAGATAAGTAATAAACCCATGAAAATGAACAATTGCGAAGAGGAAACCAAGGAATTTTCAAGGAATTGAAAATAATCATGATGAGTGAATGTGTGTTATAAAAACAAAAAAAAGAGCCCTATTTATAGAAGAATTTCATTAAGTGTGAACACAATAATGATGTGACGATACATATGAAAAAAGTCAAATGAAAACAGTAAAAAGATAAGAGTAATTAATAAGGGATCAGAAAATAATACTATTTCCTCCTTAACCAATGTCGGGAATAGTCACGCTTTTCGAGATACGGTTGGTGCGAACTTCGAGATCTTTGCTGAGTAGATGATCTGGACTGATTGGATGCTCCAGCTGCAGTGGATGAATGATTTGCTGGACTCGGATCTTGTTGGGACTGAGGAGCAGGGCGGCTGGGCTCAGGAAGTCTTCTAATAATTTGAGGAGCAGCAGGCAGGCAGTTGCATAAATCTTGAATTTGGGAAGCAAATGCTGCCTGCATGGTTGCCAGCTGATCGGTCAAGACTTTCTTGGCGTCTTCTATCTTATCTCCAAGAGCCAGTGAGGTGGCAGCCTGAAGTGATTCATTGTGTTGATTTATCTGAAGATGAGCCTGCCCTATTCGAGAGAATGAGTCTGCAAATGCATCCGCAACAAAAGTCTGAAGTCTGGTGACAGTAGACGTCAGGCTGTCTTGGTCCCTATATACATGCTGGAACTGCGAATCAGTGTGCTGCTGATGGCTGCCTAGAATAAGAGTCGCAGTGCGCTCTTCCTGTTTAAGCTTGTTGACATCACTGGCTAGTGCAGAGATTGCATTGGAAAGATGTACTAGCTGATCAGCAATGTCAGGTGGCCCTTCCAGAGGGATAGAAGTTTGGAAGTCAAAGAAATCCTCTGAAGGAACTTGAGCCATTGACTGATCCAGAGCCTCTATTTGAGGTGCAGCAGCAGTAGCAAGAACTCCGGGATGATCCTTAATAACTGCAGGGGTGAGTGAAGCAGGGGCTTCAACAGTTGGTGCAGCAGTTGCGTCTGTGGCAATAACAGCCATGCTATCAGTTGCTTGGTCCAGTGCAGCTGCAGACGACTGGGTGTGATCATTTGAGTGTGAGGACTCGCTGGGTTCAGGATTACCAGAAGAGATGGTAACTTGATGCACCACAGTCTGAATCACTGTGTCCACATTCTCATGATCAACAATCATAAGTTGGGTCTGTTGATCATTCGTAGTACTGGGAGCAGAGGAGACAAGTTGAGAAGTTGGAGAGGAGATTTCTTTGGCAGGAGGAGTTTCCTCCAAGGCAGTTGAAGCTGTCTCCGCTTCAGTAGTAGCTATCTCCAGATCAATCGGAGCTATCGCCAAAACAGTAGAAGCAATCTCCAAATCAGTAGGATCGGGGCTTGCACTGTCCACAGCTCTAGAACATGAGTGAAGACCAGTGGATATGCGAAGATCATGAAGAGCTTGCTCGGCCATTTCCAGTTTTGGTCCAAGAGCATTTAGAACGGCTCTATCATGATTCGCTGTGCCTGAGTCACCGTTGAATTGCTGAATACGGGATTCAACAAGGGCTTGAAGTTTGCCCACATAGTTCATTATTCGGAAAAGATCCCTCAGCTGCAGACTCTTCTCAGGGTCCGTGATTTAAAGATAAGCCAAAATTTGGTTCTCATCTTCCCGTGCTTGATCCAGAATAGGAGTGAAGTCATTAAATCGAATTTTCACCCGTGCCTTCACCCATCGATCAAAAAGTTCTAGCTGTGGCTGCAGCTTGGCTTCAACGGTATCCATGACCATTTGTATCTCATAGGCAACAGGTGTGGACACTGGAGCCATAAGAGTCTTTCCTTTTCCAGCTGTGCTGGTCCTTGGATGACAGTAGGGACACAAGGACTTGGGTGTCCTAAAACTGATAGAGTCGGGTGCTTGCTGAGAGCTCATCAGTGCGGAAGGATTGTCAGCTGGAGCCACTGAGGTAGCAAGTACCATGGCTAATGAAGCAGGTGAAGCAGTTGGTTCCTCAGGTGGAGGATTTTCAGGGCTGGGTTCTCTACCAGGGATATCTTCCGTCGGACCTGCAGAGGAGATGGTATCAGAAGCAGCAATGACTTTCTGTCAGAAAGCAGGAGGAGCCCCTTTTCTGGTTCTGGGCTTCTTAGGAGGAGGAGGGGGAGGAGATGACTCAGCGGATTCAGATATGGTTTGTTCAGAATCACTAATAACTTGAGTCGATCGGCGCTTCGTCAACCCAACCTCTCTGCCACTCCGCTGTCTGTGTAGCTGAAGATACTTAGCAGTTATAAGTCTGCCTGGATGAAGTTTGGAGAGAGCCCCAGTCTTAATGTTTTTGCTGTCAAAAAGGCTGCTTAGTGGTAGGGCGAAGCCTGATTGACCTTTTCCAGAAACAACGAGACCAGTGAGAATTTGAAATAGTACATCTGACCAGTTTATTTCCAAGCCTTTGTATATGGCACTCATAACATCAAATTTTTCTGGGGTGATGATATCAAATGACCCGGCTTTACACAGTAGCCCCTTGGAAATGATATCCGCCAGTTGTCAGAAATGACTCTTCATTAACACTTTCATGAACGAAGGTCGTTGAAGGCAAGTTGTAGAGTCAGAAAATATGATGCGCATCTCTTCCCTTAGCTCCACTGGAATAGTGGAGAAATCAGTAAGTCCTGTGGAGGGAAGACACAGGTGGGTGGCAAATTCCAGTTGGGTGATTGTAACCAACTGTTCGGAGATGGATGCCACCACGGAGCCATCAACAACTTTTGCAGTGGCGAAGAACTCGTGTAATTCTTCCTTGTAGAACGTTGGAGCCTGCTTAGAATCACTAAGATACCGGAGGTATCCAACTTGTGAAACAGTTCCTTTGTCTCTTTATCAGATGATGTGGAGATTGAATGAAAATCCACATGAACAGCATTAGTGATGAAACTTGGCTGAGTATTCTTCGACATTTCTGATGAATATGCGGAGAAAGCAGCAACAATCCTGTTGAATAAAATTTTCTGGAAGGAAAGTTAATCGCAATGAATTGTTGGAGAAGATAAAGAGTAATAACCAAAGTAATGGCGGTTAAAGATAGAAGTATATGTAACGTCGTACTGTAGATGAGCGGACACATGGGTACGTGGCGATCATCTAACGATTTAAAGATTTTAAAAAATAATTAAAAGGACAGGATTTGTGCGGGATTCAAGTAATTTATTTTTATAACAAAAAGATGAATTTAAATTCCGACGTTCCAGTAGGTTAATGGGTCTACAAGGTTATTTTAGTCAAAGCATACTTGGCAAAGTCTGCTGGTATGTAGGGTCCGACTGATAGGAAACATCTACTGGTATGTAGAGTCCTACTGGTACATATACACCTACTGCAGCAGACCATTGTATTACCAGCTGAGCTTGAATAACCAATAAAATGTAACTGAAATTCCCCCTTAATTTATGCGAATAAACTAAGTAATTCCCCCTGAATTCATTACCAAGAAAATAATCAAGGATTGATTTCAATTAAACCAAGAATATTTCGAAAGTAGGAAAACTTAGCGTCCGGTAGGGGTTTTGTGAAAATGTCTGATGCCTGTTGTTCAGTAGAAATATGCTCCAACCGAATTCTTTCTTCATTACGTGATCTCTGATGAAGTGATGACGAATGTCAATATGTTTGGTACGCGTATGAAGAACCGGATTATAAGTAATTGATATGGCAGATGTATTGTCACAAAATATTGGTGCTTCAGTGGATTCAATTCCGTAGTCTCTCAGTTGTTGTTGAATCCAGAGCAGTTGAGCACAGCAGCTTCCAGCAGCAAGGTATTCTGCTTCTGCAGTAGAGGTTGCTATGGATGTCTGCTTCTTGCATCCCCATGAGATTAGTCTATCGCCAGGAAATTGACAATATCCACTGGTACTCATTCTGTCAATTTTGCAACCAGCATAGTCTGCATCTGAATATCCAATAAGGTTAAAAGTTGAGTCTCTTGGATACCATAGACCGACATTCTCAGTTCCTTTCAGATATTTGAGGATTCTTTTGACAGCAGTGAAGTGCGACTGCTTGGGATTTGCTTGAAATCGGGCGCACATACAAACTGCAAACATAATGTCTGGTCGGCTGGCTGTTAAGTACATCAATGATCCAATAATGCCTCGATACATTGTAACTTCGACTGGTATTCCTGAATTGTCCAAGTCGAGTTTGGCAGATGAACTCATTGGTGTAGCAGCAGCTGAGCTGGTACTCATTCCATATTTCTTCAGCAGCTCTTTAGTATATTTGGACTGATTTATCAGAATTCCTTCACTGGATTGCTTGACTTGCAATCCTAGGAAAAATGATAGTTCTCCCATCATGCTCATCTCAAATTGATCCTGTATAATTTTAGAAAATCTTTCGCACAATTGAGTTAGTACTGCCGAAAATAATATCATCAACATATATTTGAACAAGCAGAGTATGATCACCCTTTGTGAATTTGAAAAGAGTCTTGTCCACCGTGCCAATGGTAAAGTTATGCTCAGTTAAATATTTTGATAGAGTTTCATACCAAGCACGAGGAGCTTGCTTCAGACCATACAAAGCTTTATTAAGACGAAATACATAAGATGGCTGCTGATGGCTTTCAAATCCAGGAGGTTGTTCAACGTAAACTTCTTCCTGGAGTTTGCCGTTAAGAAACACACTCTTAACATCCATCTGATAGACTTTAAAGTCTTTAAAAGCAGTAAATGCAAGAAATATACGAATTGCTTCTAGTCGAGCTACAGGGGCAAAGGTTTCATCAAAATCAATGCCTTCTTCCTGACTGTAGCCCTGTGCAACTAATCTTGCTTTATTTCTGATTACTATTCCATTTTCGTCTAATTTATTTCTAAATACCCATTTGGTGCCTATTATAGTGTGATGCTGTGGTCGTGGTACTAAATACCATACTTTGTTTCGCTCAAACTGATTTAGTTCTTCTTGCATAGCGTCTACCCAGCTTGGGTCTAACATAGCATCATCAATCTTCTTAGGTTCTAGGTGAGATATGAATGCAGCATGAAGGAATTCATTAATTAATTGTCCTCTGGTGCGTAGAGGAGCAACAGGGTTACCTATGACCTGCTCGGGAGGATGATCCTTCATCCACCGGAGCGGAGGTCCAAGAGAGTTGAGCCCTTCATTTGACTGGATATGAGTGGGCAGTTCAGAAGTGCTGATTGCTGCATCTTTTTCATTTGTACCTTCTATTTCAGTAGGAGTATGCGCAATAGTGTCATTGTCAACTGGATGCCGTGCTTGTTGACCAGTAGACTCCTCTGTTTGAGCTTCAGGAACTTCTGGTTCTAGGAGCAGTCAGTCTTGTTTCTGTAATTTATCTCATCATCGACATTTTCATCAATGTAAGTGCTTTCCAGTCGATTGCTCAAATTGTTGATTTGCAGATTAGATACCGTACAGTCAGTAGGTTCATCAAATTTTACATGCACTGATTCTTCTACATTAAGAGTTCTATTATTAAATACTTTGAAGGCTTTACTAACTGTAGAATAACCAAGAAATATTCCAGTATCAGATTTGGCATCAAAAGCGGTGAGATGAGTCTTTCCATTGTTGTGAATAAACATTTGCAACCAAACACATGGAAATAAGAAATATTTGGCTTACTGCCATTCCAGATCTCATAAGGGGTTTTATTTGCTCGCTTATTAATCATTGATCTGTTCTGCGTATAACAAGCTGTGTTGACAGCTTCTGCCCAAAATCTCTGCGATATTTCTGATTCCGCCAGCATAGTTCGCGCAGCTTCTTTCAAAGTGCGGTTCCTACGCTCAGCAACTCCGTTTTGTTGAGGAGTTCTAGCAGCAGAGTATTCGTGTTTAATACCAAGGTCATCTAGATATGATTCGAGTGACTGATTGGTAAACTCAGTACCCTTATCACTGTGAATTCTATCTATCCCACACGATTTCTCATTTTTGAGTCTTTTCAGTAGTTTGATCAGCTTTGGAGTAGCCTGATCTTTGCCACTTAGGAACATGACCCACGTAAAACGAGTGTAATCGTCTATTAACACTAGGGTATACTTCATTTCCCCTAGACTTGTTACTGGTATAGGACCAAATAGATCCATATGCAGCAACTCTAGGCACCGAGAAGAAGATTTACTCCCTTTGTTCTTAAAGGAGGATCTGATTTGCTTACCAAGTTGGCATGCTGCACAGATCTTGTCTTTTGAGAACTCAATTTGGGGCAGTCCAATGACTAGATCAATTTTACGCAGACTGACAATAGTTTTAAAATTTAAGTGACTCAATCGTTTGTGCCAAAGCCAATTTTTGGAAGTATTCAGGGCAGCAAAGCAAGTAGAGGAGGTAGGCTGATTAAGATTCCAATCAATTTTATAAGTATTATCATGCCTTCTTCCTACAAGTAATATACTGCCATCAGTAGATTTGATTGTGCATGAGTGCTGGTTGAATTCTACAGAATGACCATTGTCACAGAGTTGACTTATGCTAATTAAGTTATAGCATAGATTTTCAACCAACAGAATATCTTTAATAATAATGTTACCGTAGATAATCTTACCCTTACCCACGGTTCTACCTTTCGCGTTGTCTCCAAAAGTTATTCTGGGTCCGGTGGGTCCACCAGTTCAGACAATAAGCTCGCATTTCCTGTCATATGTCTAGAGCATCCGCTGTCCAGAAACCATTCTGAGCTCCGAACTTGATGCATTCTAGTTTCCTCACAGTCGTCGTTGGCCATTAGACAATGAACTTCTTCATCTTCACTGTCACTGGAGGAGCTGGAAGAAGTTTCTGATTTTGAGTCAGCCCATTTGTTCTTGTTTTCTTCCGCCACCAGTAATTTTTGTTCTCTGTCTCTTCTGGATGATCTTCTATTCTCTTTAGACTTTCTATATTCTTTTGGTCCTTTCTTTTGATCATCCTTCTTCGATTTAGGACAGTCAGCAATAAAATGTCCTGGTTTGAGACAGTTAAAGCATACACGTTCATCTTCATCTGATCTATTCTTGAAGCTTTGTCTTCTTGGGTAGGATTGATAAGTCTTTTGATTTTTCTTCATAAACTTTCCAAATTTCTTGACAAATAGCACCATTGCATCGTTGCATATTTTTTCAGGAGTCATCTCTGTTGTGACAGGTGGAGCTTCAGATGCAATAAGAGCTTTGGTTGGTTGACTGGTGCTGGGTTCATCTTCAATCCGAATACTTAGTTCGAACTCATAAGCTTTTAAGTCAGCAAATAAGTCGTGTAGGTCTATCTTGTTTAGATCTTTTGATTCTCTCATGGCAATCGTCTTTACATCCCATTCTCTTGGAAGAACTCTCATGACTTTTAGAGTGACTTCCCTGTTGGATAGATCTTTGCCAAGGCTATTGAGTTCATTTATGATGCCAGTTACTCTCTCATCGTATTCGCTTAGAGTTTCTCCGGACATCATTTTGATGTTTTCAAACTTCTGTAATGCAACAGTGAGCTTGTTTTCCTTGGTTTGATCATTTCCTTCGCACAGCTGAGCAATCTTTTCCCAGATGTCCTTTGCAGTGGGACACATCTTGATCTTGTTGAACATATTTTTGTCCAGAGTTTTGAACAGTATGTCTTTTGCCACGTTGTCCAGATTTGCCTTTTTCTTTTCTTCATTTGTCCAGAAGGATCTATCCTTTTCAACCATCTGAGGTTCACCACCAGAGATAGCAGTTGCTGTATTAACTTTCATGATCTTCATTGGTCCATCAGCGATGACGAACCATATATCATCATCTTGGGCACTAAGATGTGCTTGCATACGAATTCTCCAATCGTCATATTCATCCTTCTTGAACATTGGAATCTTGCTGAATGAGGCCATCAATTTTTGGTAATTTCTCAAGATTGAGAATACCTAAGCTCTGATACCACTTGTTAGGATCGAGGTAGTGTTTTACTAAAGGGATATCATCCAAATAACATGTTGGAATGTGAATTTTTGAGTTGTAGGAGATGTACCATGGAGATAAGCTCAAAATCGCCATGTTCTGAATTTTCTGAACATCGGCGATCGATCTCGAGCCCTATGGCGATCGATCGCGGAGAACAGAGAAATTATAAGGCGGTGAAAACATATGGCGATCGATCGGTGAAAATCAGGCGATCGATCGCGAGGAAACAGAACACTTTGGCGATCGATCACGAGATAGTGGCGATCGATCGTGATGGAGCAGAACAGTATGGTGATCGATCGGTGAAAGTGGCGATCGATCGCCAGGATTAAGTTTTTGAAAAATGTGAGATTTTTGTAGAATTTAATTTTGAAGCCTATTGTAACATGTTATATTGTTCATATTGATAGGATCGATGTAGTGTTTAGAAGGGGGGGGTTGAATAAACACTAGATTCAATTTAGATTTATCTCGGGTTAACTGCAGACTGTTAAGTACTACAGTAGCTTCTCAATATAAGGCAAGTCAGCAGACACTGATTATAGTGCGGAAGACGTCTGCTGGACTTGTGAGGAATAAAACTGAGTAGTAAATAAGCAATAAACAAATGACACAAGTATTGTTTCTGGAAGTTCGAAGCACAACGCTTCTACGTCTCCCCTTCTTCATTTGCAGGAAGGATTCACTAGAAGACTTGGTTTACACTTTACAGTATACAACATTCTTAGGCATTCACACAACTTGGCCTAAACTCCTAGCAATCACAACTTCTTACTTTGTTTACAAAAGATTCTATGACACTCTTTACAAAATAAACTTTTAGCTTCGAGTATTCTTGAGCAGCAGACTTCAGTTGGAAATAATCTGTCACATATTCAGTTGCACTGCTTGTCTGCTCTTTTGCTGAACTTTTTGAATATCAGTAATCTGATTTTCTGTTTACAATGAAGTGTTTCTCTTTGTTTGAATAAATCGCTCAGCTAACCTCTTCATTCTTTGCTTGGACGTATTTATAGGATCAGAGGTCCAATGGTAGTTTTTCTGTATTAGGAAGAGATCAGCTTTCCAAATTCAGATTGTCTTCTTTCCTATTTTGTTAAGCAACGACTCTTTTATTCTGACGGTAATGGTGGCGGAGATATAGCAGGGTGCGCTGCTCTGTTGTACCTTTGTCAGAGAATGTTGTACTTATTTTGTCTCGTTGCTTAGTGCTCTTACTGGATGTTTAGACTTCTGCTGGTCTTCTTTTTTCAACTGGTCGTTTATCCTCTTGTGACCAGTAGATTTCTTTGTTCAGTGTGAGACTTCCAGTTTATGTTTATCCGGTTGATTTCTGTATCCAGTTGATGTCCGTCCGGTTGATGTCTATCCAGTTGGTAGCCATCCAGTTGATGTCTGTCCGGTTGGTAGCCATCCAGTTGATGTCTGCCCGGTTGATGTCTATCCAGTTGGTAGCCATCCAGTTGAAGTCTGTCCGGTTGGTAGCCATCCAGTTGATGTCTGTCCGGTTGGTATCTATCCAGTTGGTAGCCATCCAGTTGATGTCTGTCCGGTTGGTAGCCATCCAGTAGGTGTCTTCACCCGGTAGGTGTCTTCACCCGGTAGGTGTCTTCACCCGGTAGGTGTCTTTATCACCCGGTAAGTCTTCAACATCCGGTAGGTGTTTGTAATCACCAAAACTTAGAAATCGTGTCCCAACACATATTGTTGTAGCATCATCACACGGGACGGGACAACGAGGCAGTGAGAATTGACGCCTAATTTATGTTAGGAATCCCATCAAGCAATACGCAGCGGAAATTAAAATTTGGATTCCTACCATGGACCTATACAAAGTAATCATACCGAGATTGATAAGAATCATACCCTTGTAGCATGTTTGTAGTAGAATCCTCGTTGCAAGACCACGAATCACGAACAAAGATTTGCACCTTCGTCTCTACGGTATCCACACGATCAAATCGAAAAGGGGGTTCAAGAACAAGTTGCTAGACTCGTTCTTAAACCAAAACAAGAATCACGGTTCTTAACCGATCAACGGCGACCGTTCCTACCACCACTATTCACGGCGGCGGCGTGAAGATGGAGGATGAGAGGAGGCGGCGGCCGAGAGGAGTTTATGTGGGTGGCTATTAGGTTTTTTATTTTTAATTAACACTTAATAAAAACCTTGTTAGCATATTATATTTTATATTAGATTTAACTAAAGGCTTTCAAAAAGCCTCATTGGCCCAAACCCAATATCTTAATTAAATCCATATATTTAATATTTATAATTAAGACTCTTCTTAATTAATTAATTCATCCAATGAATTATATCTCCTTTTATCGATTTACTCTTTTGTGTGACCCGTTATGATCTTGCAATGTTGGCAGTGACATAAAATCTAATTTTATGTCACAAGCAATGAGCGGTATCTGGCAACACATCAAGGATACCCAAATTACAAGAATGTCATTGACTCGACATAACCTACGGACTGTGATAATATTAACCATGTAACTTAATCTCTTTGTCCAATGTGTTTGGATTGAACAAGAGTAATGGAATAGTCATACTCGTATATTCAATCTTTTATTTCTTGATCCCCAAGTAGAACTAGAATAAACGAATAAGCTCGATATCACATATCGACTCATTCGAGCATGGCCATGCATTTTAGTCTTACTTGATCAAGGGTCTAAACACTTCTCCTGTTATATAGGAGGGACAAATCCTTTCTTGATCTCTCAACATCGCTCTACATAACTGGTGGTGTATCCAATGATTGTCTTTATAGTTTACCCTGTTACAGGTAACGTTTGACAATATCAAGATACATGACTCCTTATGTTGGGATCTCTGGTGATCTCAAGTCGTAAGGATTACATACATTATTATCACTATGAGAATTGCTTATGACGTTCATATAACTATCCATGTAGCATTCTCATGGTGGGTCTGTCCAGTACATCGTTCTCTAACATGCACCCATGTGTTGATTTGATATCTCATATCTATGAACAATTCATCAATCAAAACATACTAGTCTCAATGCATTATCATTATCCCGATTCATGATAATACTTGACTAGGGACAATCTTTAAGAACAATACGATATTATTCTAAGGACATTAACTTATATATTAGTTCATGTTACACAGATACTTGAATAATATATAATAATGAATTGCCATTAACAAAATCATAATACATTGTATGTCATAAACAATCATCTAATGAGTTGTCTTAGGGCATATCCCAACAAATCTCCCACTTGCACTAAGACCAATCAGACATATACTTAATGCCTAGAGATCTAGTATGACGATCATGCTTCTGCTGTGATAGTGGCTTCGTCAGTGGGTCAGATACATTATCATCAGTTGGTAATTTGCATATTTTTACATTTCCTCTTTCAACGATTTCTCGAATGAAATAAAAGCGCCGAAGTATGTGCTTGGATCTTTGGTGAGATCTAGGTTCCTTAGCCAATGCGATGGTTCCATTGTTGTCACAATAGAGTTCAATCGGATCTAGTATGCTAGGCATCACCCCAAGTTCAGAAATGAACTTCTTGATCCAAACAGATTCCTTTGCTGCATCTGAGGCAGCAATGTATTCAGCTTCAGTTGTAGAATCGGCTACTGTCTCTTGCTTTGAACTCTTCCAGCTTACAACACCTCCATTTAGGCAAAACACATATCCTGATTGCGATCGGAAATCATCTTTGTCGGTTTGGAAGCTTGCATCAGTATAACCTATTACATTGAGCTCTTCCTCACCTCCATAAATCAAGAATGTATCATTAGTTCTTCTCAAGTACTTCAGGATATTCTTGACTGCAATCCAGTGATTTTCACCTGGATCTACTTGATATCTGCTCGTCATGCTCAAAGCATACGAGACATCGGGACGAGTACATATCATGGCATACATGATAGCTGACGCATATGGAATCTTACTCATGCATTGTCTCTCATCTGGTGTTGAAGGACACTGATCCTTCGAGAGATGTATCCCATGTGTCATAGGCACGAATCCTTTCTTTGATTCTTGCATGCTAAACCGTTTTAGCACTTTGTCTATGTATGTACTTTGACTTAGGCCAAGTAATCTTCTTGATCTATCTCTATAGATCTTGATGCCTAATACATAGGTGGCTTCACCCAAGTTTTTCATAGAAAAGCAATTCCCTAGCCAAATCTTTACAGATTGTAAGGCAGGGATATCATTCCCAATGAGAAGTATGTCATCTACATACAATATTAGGAAGATAATTATGCTCCCACTGACCTCTTGTAGACACAAGGTTCATCTATGTTTTTGATGAAACCAAACTCTTTGACTGCATCATCAATACGAAGATTTCAACTTCGAAAGCTTGCTTCAATCCATAAATGGATCGTTGTAGCTTGCATATCTTTCCAGCATCCTTTGGATCGACAAAACCCTCAGGTTGTGTCATGTACACATCCTCAAGTAAATTTCCAATAAGGAAAGCTGTTTTGACATCCATCTGCCAGATTTCATAATCATGAAATGCAGTTATTGCAAGTAAGATCCTAATGGATTTAACCATGGCAACCGGTGAAAAAGTTTCATCATAGTCAATACCATGAATTTGTTTGAAACCTTTAGCAACCAGTCGACCTTTAAAGGTTTGTACATTAACATCAATGTCGGTCTTTTTCTTGAAAATCCATTTGCACCCTATGGGTCTTACCCCTTCAGGCGGGTCAACCAAAGTCCATACTTGGTTTGCATACATGGATTCCATCTCAGATTTCATGGCCTCTTGCCATTTCTCAGAATCAGGGCCCATTATAGCTTCTTGATAAGATGACGACTCATCTTCATAAATAAGTAGTAAGTCACCTTGTTGAGTCACTAGAATCCATATCTCTGTGGCTCACGGTGTTCTCTTACAAACCTACGCTGGGCTTGTGTCTCTTGAGCAGGCATTTTATCAACAACAGCTTGTGGTGTCTGCTCTGTTTCCATCTCAATATCATGTTTAATGTTTTCTTGTGGTTGAACTTCACTAAGTTCTATTTGTCTCCCACTGGTTTTTCTCGAAATAAATTATCTTTCAAGAAAGACACCAGTCTGAGCAACAACTACTTTGTTCTCGGTGGGATAATAGAAATGTTATCCTTTCGTTTCCTTAGGATACCCCACAAATAAACACTTATCAGATTTGGGTCCAAGTTTATTGGAGGCGTGACGTCTCACGTAAGCCTCACAACCCCAAATCTTCATAAAAGACATACTAGGACGCTTCTTAGTCCATATCTCATATGGTGTCTTTTCTACTGATTTAGATGGAACACGGTTCAGTATAAATATTGTTGTTTCAAAAGCATGTCCCCAAAAGGAAGTCGGAAGATCTGCATGACTCGTCATTGATCGAACCATGTCCAACAAAGTTTGATACACCATTCCATTGTGGAGTATACGGAGGTGTGAGTTGTGAGACTATCCCACACTCCTTTAGATAGTCATGAAACTCTTGGCTTAGGTATTCTCCTCCTTGATCTGATCGGAGGATTTTGATACTTTTGCCAAGTTGGTTTTGTACTTCATTCTTGAAATCTTTGAACCTTTCAAAGGTTTCATGTTTATGTTTCATTAGGTACACATACTCATATCTACTAAAGTAATCAGTAAATGTAACGAAGTATTGAAAACCACCTCTAGCATGTGTGCTTATTGGTCCACATACATCACTATGTATGAGACTCAATAAATCATTCGTCCTTTCAATATGTCCCTTGAAAGGGGCTTTAGTCATCTTGCCCATTAAACAAGATTTACATGTTTCATATGATTCAAAATCGAATGAATCTAATACTCCATCCTTATGTAGTTTTGATATGCTATTCTCGTTTATATGGCCCAAGCGACAATGCCAGATATAAGTTGGATTAGAATCATTATTCTTAATCCTTTTAGTATTTATGTTATAGACAGGCATATCAAGATTTAATACACAAAGACCATTAATCAATTGTGCACTAGCATAAAACATATCATTCAAATAAATGGAGCAACACTTGTCCTTCATAATAAATGAAAAACCAACCTTGTCCAAACAAGAAATTGAAATTATGTTTCTAGTGATATATGGCACAAAATAACAGTCTTGTAAATCTAATAATAAACCAGAAGGCAAAGTTAAAGAGTAATCTTCTATAGCTAATACATCAACTCTTGCTCCATTTCTCACTCGGAGATCAACCTCGCCTTTTGCCAACATCCTACTCCTTTTGAGATCCTGCACATTAACACAAATGTGAGAACCACATCCAGTATCTAATACTCATGATGAAGAAGTAGATAAATTGACTTCTATAACAAAAATATCTGAAGTGGAAGTCACACTTCCCTTTGTCTTCTTAAGATCTTCCAGATATAATTTGCAGTTCCTCTTCCAATGACCGGTCTCACCGCAATGGAAGCAGTTTCCTTCCTTAGCCACTCCTCCCTTTGGCTTGAGTGCAGAAGCATGATGCTTAGATTTAACAAGGACTTTCTTGTTCTTCATAAAGCCTTTTGCTTTAGCCTTTCCCTTGCTCTTATTCACAATAAGAACATTAGTGGGCTTAGACTTCTTCGAGTTTGTTTCATATGTTCTCAACATACCAAGCAATTGTGGTAGAGTCTTTTCGATTTCAATCATATTATAATTCAAGACAAATTGACTGTAACTATCAGGCAACGATTGCAAGATTATGTCAGTGGCCAAGTCTTGGTCCAATGGAAAACCCAGCTTCCCAAGATTCTCAATATACCCAATCATCTTCAGTACATGTGTTCCAACAAGGCTTCCTTCTACCATTCTGCACTGGAATAACGCTCTAGAGACGTCATACCTCTCTTCTCTAGCTTGTTGTTGGTAGAGTTGCTTTAAGTGCTCGATCATATCGAACGCCTCCATTTCCTCATGTTGCTTCTGAAGCTCAGAGCTCATGGTGGCAAGCATAAGGCAACCAACATCAAGTGCATCATTCTGATGCTCATCCTTATCGGTTTTAGCGGCCGTTACGGGAGCTTCCTCAGCAGGTAAGGGTTCCTCTAGGACATATTGCTTTTTCTCTTGACAATCCTCAAATTCTTATACCAGTCTAGGAAATTAGTCCCATTCAGTTTGTCATTCTCAAGGACCGATCGCAATGATAGTGTGCTAGTTACGTTGTTTGATGCCATGGATATCTATAATATAAATATGCAAAATAAGTTTATGATTTTAATCATTTAATAAGGTCTTATATTAAATGACACTCCCACTATTTTGTTTAAAATATCAACCCTCGAAAACTTAGTGGGCCAAGATCCATATTTCACCTAATCCTGAGTTAGCTTTGGCTAATCACCCAAGACTCGGTTATTTAGGTAGGCAACACTTTGTCAATTACATCACATGTAATTCTTGGATGGTTGGATGAACAACACTTTGTTCAAATTCATCTAATGAATTATTATCCAACCCCATGCCTCTAGGTTCCCAATCCTATTGAGATAACCTAGTTAAGTCGAACTCAATTTTAAAATAACACGGATATCACTTTTGTTGGAATCAAGGGGGGGGGTGAATGAGATTCCTTGGCTACTTTAGCTTTTTAAAATGAGTTTGAAAAATAAAATAGTTTTGCGCTTGCGGAAGCCTTGAGTCAATCGATAAATAAAAAGAACAAAATAAATAAATGCGTAAAGGAATAAAAGTAATAAAAGAGACAAGGATTTGTTATAGAAGTTCGGCGATGAATCGCCTACGTCTCCTCTTCCCGGTTAGATAACCTCCAACCGAGGTTCCACTAGAACAGTTGGTCTTGGCCTTGAGGGCTCCAAGTTAGCCACACAACAACTCTTCCTGAGTTTATAAAGCTCTTTCCGAGCGCACTACTCTTCCCGAGTACACAAGCTCTTCCCGAGCACAATACTCTTCCCGAGTACACAAAGCTCTTCCCGAGCTACCAACACTCTTCACGAGTCTTCTGGTCCTTAAGGGCTCCAAGGATAGCCACAACACATGAACCAACTTCACTTGTTGGCGACTTTACAATTTTCCAACTTGCTTTGGTGTTGGAGGACCTTTACAATAAAACCAACAAACACCTTCACGGTGTACTCACACGAAGAAACACAAGACTCTAACAAAGAAAAGAATTACAAGCTCCAATACAACAACAATGTATGGAGATTGCAATGCAATATGAATTCAAAATGATCAAGGCTTTGTAGAAGTTTGTAGACTTGTTTCTTAGCTTCAAAATGCTCCAAAGCATCCATATTTATAGTGTGGGAGGCCCCCTAGGCTCCTACTAGCCGTTGCTACACATAAGGCTGAAATCACTCCTCGATCGCCTCGGACATCGCCTCAGGCGATCACCATCGCCGCGCCCCAATGGTCACCAAATCACGCACATCGCCTCAGGCGATGAGTCGATCGCCTCAGGCGATCCAGAGCAAAAATCAAGGTCGTAGCCTCAGCATGTCCAAAATCTTCATCGCCTCAAACGAACCAGCCATCGCCTCAGGCTTTCAATGCCATCGCCTCAGGCGTTCAATGCCATCGCCTCGGGCAATCTCCCCCTGCGCGCATGCCCGCGCATGCCTCGGCGTCGCTTCAGTCGATGGCCGTGGCGATGCCCTGCCTGGCTGCCATCGCCTGGGGCGATGATCACCATCGCCTGGGGCGATCCACGCCAGATTGTGCACACTTGATTTTCTTCAATTCAATCCACTTTTAATCGCTTCATCTGCACACTAAGTAGATGTATTAGTACAACAAACACAAGTTTTGTTGATCATCAAAACTCAAAGATAAACCGGGGATAAATTAACGCATTAAACGCAACCATGCGTTTAAGGCTCAACAATCTCCCCCTTTTTGATGATCACAAAACTTGATAAACTTGAATAAGTAATATGCATGAAATGTGAGTAAAAATGACTCCCCCTTAACAATTTCATAACACATACAAGTTAAACAAGTAAAGCATTAAACAAATAACTCTCCCCCTCAAACCATGCATACACAAGCTCTCCCCCTTAAACTATGCATGTAATAAGGTTCAAGTTTATCACAAAATTCTCCCCCTTTTTGTGATAATCAAAAAGCATAAAATTTAAATAAACATAGCTCAAATATGTTGACACATAGCCATATTTTAACAACTTACACATATGTTCCTCATCAAGCATAAGATTAAATCATATAGAGGAATACAAACATGCGATTAAGGCAAACAATAATGAATTTTAAACATCGCAAAGTATGCATATGTTCCACCAAGATTCCATGCACCTATGCCCAATAAACAATATAATCATCAAGCATCATTAGATAACAAAACATATAATTGCACAATTTCACATAGCAAAATCAAATTTGAATGCAAGGCATATCAAGATACTTACTATAAAAAGATAAGCATACATCAAGCATTAAACAATTTATATGTGCATATGCTAAGGGGTATTGCATTTTACTACCAATGAATATTGAGCTTCATTATTTATTGGTCATAATTAATTTGTGCCAATTAAATTTTGAATTGCTCTTTTAACATGTATAAAGTAAATTTTACCCTTAATGACAAGAGTTCGTTCTTGTCATTGGTCCAACGCCTCGCGCATCTTCTATAGTGGTGAATAATACAAACTCCTCCTTTGAGTTGCTTGGTCCTTCATCCTTCATCCCATTTTTGTCCCTACAAAACAAGTTTACAATAGGAGGATCTTTGGTACCCATTTGATTTTTGGGTCCATGAGGGTTAACTTTCAATGGCACCTTTGGAATCCATTTCCACCTCTTATTGGGTTGGTATTGATTTCTAGCAAATCTACATTTGTTCTTGGTATGACCATTTTTACAACAATAGTTACAAGTAGGAGGATCATGCTTTGCTTTGGCCAACAAGCTAGAAAAAGTTTTTGATTTGCTTGAGTAGCCTAACTCGGCTTTGTCAAAGCTACAACGTTGTAAGCCAAGCAATTCACTCATCTTTTGACTACTTTCACTATATTTGGAAAAAGATATCTTTAAAGAATTTAATTTATTTTTCAATGAATTATTTTCTTCATCTTTCTTAGCAATCTCAAGTTTGAGTAATTTGTTACTCATCTTGGTTTTGCCAAGAACATCTATAAGCTCATTATAAGAATCTAAAAGTTCATCAAATGTAGGTACCTCATTGTCGCTTTCATCTCCTTCATCTATGTCATCTTTTGCCATGAGACAAAGATTTGTTGCTTCTTCTTCTTCATCGGAGTCGCTATCACTCCATGTGGCTATAAACGCCTTCTTCTTCCCTTTGTCCTCATTCTTCTTCCTAGAACATTTATTAGCGTAATGGCCTTTTTCTTGACAATTATAACAAGTTACCTCATTTTTGGATTCATGTTTAGTAGCACTAGAGGCCTTTAGCTTGTTGTGTTTGTTGAAGAGCTTCTTGAACTTCCTTGTGAACAAGATCATCTCTTCATCATCATCATCATCTTCATCATCGGAGTGATCTTTTCTCCCAACCAATGCTATCCCATTTCTTTTGGATCTATCCTCCTCCTTTATTTCTCTCCTTAATGCAACTTCAAGTTCATGAGTCACCAATGTGCCATGGAGCTCATCAAGGTCATAGGAAGCATTTTCTCCTTTGTTTGACTCAATGATGGCGGTTCTCTTTGCGTCCCATTCCTTAGGCAAGGCCCTTAGTGCACTCCTCCATATTTGTTTGGGAGGATACTTCTCTCCAAGTTGAGCAAGCTCGTTGATAATTTGGGTGAGCCTCCTAAACATTGAATCAACCTCTTCTCCGGACTCCATCTCAAATGTCTCATATTTGAGTTGTAGAAGATCAATCTTGGTCTCCTTCACTTGATTTGTTCCTTCATGAAAAATTTTCAATTTGTCCCATATCTCCTTAGCGGTTGAGCACATTGAGATTTGGTTGTACTCCTTCATATCTAAAGCACAATGCAAAATATTAATAGCTTTAGCATTTTGAGATATTAACATCATATCCGCTTTTGTGAAGTCGTCCATTTCTTTGGGAACACTTATTCCCCCAACATCCTTTAAAGGAGTATGTGGACCTTTCACAATAATTTTCCATAGATCATAATCTACGGATTGGATGTATAGAGAAATTCTTTTTTTCCAATAGCCGTAATTATCACCCGTGAAAAGCGGAGGGCAATTAGTCGATTGACCTTGAGCAAACTCATTTGCTAGATTAGCCATAAAAAAAATTCGATTTAAAAACAAAAATCAAATGGCTCTGATAACACTTGTTGGAATCGAAGGGGGGGGGGGGGGGGGGGGGGGGGGGGGGAGTGAATGAGATTCCTTGGCTACTTTAGCTTTTTAAAATGAGTTTGAAAAATAAAATAGTTTTGCGCTTGCGGGAGCCTTGAGTCAATCGATAAATAAAAAGAACAAAATAAATAAATAAGTAAAGGAATAAAAGTAATAAAACAGACAAGGATTTGTTATTGAAATTCGGCGATGAATCGTCTGCGTCTCATCTTCCCGGTTAGATAACCTCCAACCGAGGTTCCACTAGAACAATTGGTCTTGGCCTTGAGGGCTCCAAGTTAGCCACACAACAACTCTTCCCGAGTTTACAAAGCTCTTCCCGAGCACACTACTCTTCCCGAGTACACAAGCTCTTCCCGAGTACACAAAGCTCTTCCCGAGCTACCAACACTCTTCACGAGTCTTCTTGTCCTTAAGGGCTCCAAGGATAGCCACAACACATGAACCAACTTCACTTGTTGGGGACTTTACAATTTTCCAACTTGCTTTGGTGTTGGAGGACCTTTACAATAAAACCAACAAACACCTTCACGGTGTACTCACACGAAGAAACACAAGACTCTAACAAAGAAAAGAATTACAAGCTCCAATACAACAACAATGTATGGAGATTGCAATGCAATATGAATTCAAAATGATCAAGACTTTGTAGAAGTTTGTAGACTTGTTTCTTAGCTTCAAAATGCTCCAAAGCATCCATATTTATAGTGTGGGAGGCCCCCTAGGCTCCTACTAGCCGTTGCTACACATAAGGCTGAAATCACTCCTGGATCTCCTCGGACATCGCCTCAGGCGATCACCATCGCCGCGCCCCAACGGTCACCAAATCATGCACATCTCCTCAAGCGATGAGTCGATCGCCTCAGGCGATCCAAAGCAAAAATCAAGGCCGTATCCTCAGCATGTCCAAAATCTTCATCGCCTCAAACGAACCAGCCATCGCCTCAGGCGTTCAATGCCATCGCCTCGGGCAATCTCCCCATGCGCGCATGCCCGCGCATGCCTCAGCGTCGCTTCAGTCGATGGTCGTGGCGATGCCCTGCCTGGCTGCCATCGCCTGGGGCGATGATCACCATCGTCTGGGGCGATCCACGCCAGATTGTGCACACTTAATTTTCTTCAATTCAATCCACTTTTAATCGCTTCATCTGCACACTAAGTAGATGTATTAGTACAACAAACACAAGTTTTGTTGATCATCAAAACTCAAAGATAAACCGGGGATAAATTAACGCATTAAACGCAACCATGTTTTTAAGGCTCAACAACTTTTATCCTTTCGCACCTTACTAAGATTGTCACGGTGCTTTGCTTTGGCAAACCCACACATGTTCAATCGAAGTCCTGACGAGTATTTTTAATTGGAAGGCATCTTGATTAACTTAATATTATAAGAGAGATTTATTGATCTCATGATTTAATTAATATTGAAAATATGTCTGTACATATATGAATATATGCATATCTACATATATGTATATCAAGCATCAATATTAGATAACACGATAAACATGCATCTCATACATCAACATAAAATAAACGTGACATGGTTATAGCCACAACTAATGATTTTCTCAAGCCAATGAGAAAATACTAAAATGTCAACCTAAGGTAACTTCTCCAAGCACCTCTTTGGCTCCCTTTTGTGAATGGCCTCCTCATCCCGGCACCTTGGTCCATCTTCATTGATCTCCATCAACAAAATAAGCTATACTGTATAACAATTACATGATATAGAGAATTCCTCGAGTTACATTCGAGGGGAACATAGGAGTGGGATAACATTTAAGAAAAATAGAGAAGGCACGACACGCATGCCGTATTAAATTACAAACATTCACAAAATTCTATCTAATAGATCATAGGGCTATAACCATGCACCATGCTCAAACAACACATAAAGCATGCTATAACAATTAATGAATTAAATTCTAAACATTTTAAAATTTAGTTCTAATTAAAACTGTAAAATAAAATTTTATGAAATTATCGTACGCTCGGGACATCACATGCCACGGATACTTGGCGCGCCTCAAGCCATGGACTTGCTAACCCTAGCAAGCCCACGGTTGCAGTCATGTCTCGGTCCAAGGTTTGAAAACCTAGCCTAACCCACGGCCCAACCATGCACGAGACTAGGGTTCGAAACCCTAGCCATGTCGGCGGCGGCTTGGTGCTCATCGAGCCAAAAGGGTTCGAAACCCTAATAATTGGCGGCGGCGACCGAGAGCCATGCGCGAGCCAAGGGTTCGAAACCCTAGCCCTTTGACGGTGGCTCGGCCCATGCTCGAGCCAAGGGTCCGATACCCTAGCTCCATGCGACGGCCGAGTGATTTCATGTGAGCCAATGGCTCGGTTTTGATCACGAATTATCATATACTTCGATCCGTCAATTATATCACATATAATATTGCGATAATTCCCACAAAATCGATTAATACATATCATATATGAATTAAACAGTTTTAAAGCATGCAAAAGATTCAAAACATGATTAAACAATTAATCACATAAATCTGATATGAGCTTTGTACACGGCTCTGATACCACTGTTAGGAATCCCATCAAGCAATACGCAGCGGAAATTAAAATTTGGATTCCTACCATGGACCTATACAAAGTAATCATACCGATATTGATAAGAATCATACCCTTGTAGCATGTTTGTAGCAGAATCCTCGTTGCAAGACCACGAGTCACGAACAAAGATTTGCACCTTTGTCTCTACGGTATCCACACGATCAAATCGAAAAGGGGGTTCAAGAACAAGTTGCTAGACTCGTTCTTAAACCAAAACAAGAATCACGGTTCTTAACCGATCAACGACGACCGTTCCTACCACCACTATTCGCGGCGGCGGCGTGAAGATGGAGGGTGAGAGGAGGCGGCGGCCGAGAGGAGTTTATGTGGGTGGCTATTAGGTTTTTTATTTTTAATTAACACTTACTCAAAACCTTGTTAGCATATTATATTTTATATTAGATTTAACTAAAGGCTTTCAAAAAGCCTCATTGGCCCAAACCCAATATCTTAATTAAATCCATATATCTAATATTTATAATTAAGACTCTTCTTAATTAATTAATTCATCCAATGAATTATATCTCCCTTTATCGATTTAATCTTTTGTGTGACCCGATAGGATCTTGCAATGTTGGCAGTGACATAAAATCTAATTTTATGTCACAAGCAATGAGCGGTATCTAGCAACATATCAAGGCTACCCAAATTATAAGAATATCATTGACTCGACATAACCTACGGACTGTGATAATATTAACCATGTAACTTAATCCATTTGTCCAATGTGTTTGGATTGAACACGAGTCATGGAATAGTCATACTCGTATATTCAATCTTTTATTTCTTGATCCCCAAGTAGAACTAGAATAAACGAATAAGCTTGATATCACATATCGACTCATTCGAGCATGGCCATGCATTTTAGTCTTACTTGATCAAGGGCCTAAACACTTCTCCTGTTATATAGGAGGGACAAATCCTTTCTTGATCTCTCAACATCGCTCTACATAATTCGAGGTGTATCCAATGATTGTCTTTATAGTTTACCCTGTTACAGGTAACGTTTGACAATATCAAGATACATGACTCCTTATGTTGGGATCTCTGGTGATCTCAAGTCGTAAGGATTACATACATTATTATCACTATGAGAATTGCTTATGACGTTCATATAACTATCTATGTAGCATTCTCATGGTGGGTCTGTCCAGTACATCGTTCTCTAACATGCACCCATGTGTTGATTTGATATCTCATATCTATGAACAATTCATCAATCAAAACATACTATTCTCAATGCATTATCATTATCTCGATTCATGATAATACTTGACTAGGGACAATCTTTAAGAACAATACGATATTATTCTAAGGACATTAACTTATATATTAGTTCATGTTACACAGATACTCAAATAATATATAATAATGAATTGCCTTTAACAAAATCATAATACATTGTATGTCATAAACAATCATCTAATGAGTTGTCTTACGGCATATCCCAACAATTTATAGCTTTTGTGTCGCATAACAGGTACGTTTTGACGTACGAGTATATGATATTGTTGTGATGATGATGTGAGCATGGTATCATATGATTAGTGACATCATATGCATGTCAATTCATGATATTTATATTGGTGAGATGGATGCCACGATAGATGTGTAGCATATGCTTTGCTTGAGATCGGTGCCACGATAGATATACCAGTGTTGGACATATGTTTTGGCTGGGATTGTTGCCACGATAGGTATGCTACATATGCTTTGGCATGAGAGGTATACGCCGGTTGGGTATATGCTATGGCTGTTATAACATGTGAGGACGATACTATGATATGTGCTGCTACTATGAAGATGTGATGAGATTCCACTGACATATTGAGCTGAGATAGACATATCATATTGGTCTGGTTATAACAGGATGAGGAATGAGACATGTCATGCCATATTTGCATTTGATGATGCATGATACATGACAATCACATTTGATGTTTATAGTGCTTTATCGTTTATGTGTTTATTGATATCGCACTGGGATAGTTGTTTATCTATACTCATGTTGTGTGATTGTTTCTGTAGGGACTCATAGACGTGGGAGGACGGGATTGTGAGTATTATTCCGCTGCGAGTTGAACCACTGCATATGAGTTGTACGAGTCTAGGTTGTTTTACTGTACATATGATGTATAGTATGACAGGATTTGTGTAAGTATTGTAACAACCTACATAAGTAAACTCTTAATCAGTGTATGTTTTACTTAATTCTTACTCACATATGTATCATGAACTGATACATAATGGATTAAGTAACGAGGACCCCACATCAATCATTGTTTGTTTTTGTTATCTCATCAATCACTAGGGTGAATAAGAAATGACTCAACACAGACACTTGGTGCAATTCAATAGTGATTGAGAACTCACTTGACACCCACTGCATGTTCTCACATTGGATACTACTCCGTTGTACATGTAATTGATTATATTGACATACTTGATGAGAACTCTTTTCTTCATCAAAAGCTCGCCATAATATCTCCATCGAACTTTATTGTATGCCTTCTTCAAGTCTATAAAGACCATATGCAAATATTTACTCCTTTCACGATAGCGCTTGATCCTCACTTTTTTGAACAATAAATTTCCAATTGTGTACGATTATACCGTAAGTGCACGGTTGCCAAGTTTTGGTATAGTGAATTGAAGAAGTGTCAATCCCACAGAGACTAGTAGAAAGTACCAAACTTAATTATCTTAACTATATTTAACCTACAATTATTGGGTGAAAATTATATTAACTTGGTACAATATCCAAACCAAACTAGCTATAAAGAGTAAAGAAATTCAGTATAGACAATTATCAAGACTTCGGTTCACCCATGTAATCCCCCATAATTCTCATATTAATGGTAATAAAAAATATTATGTTCTAATGTGATGAGTTTTCCTAAGGTATTCACTAGACTCCGATCAAGCTATATCAAGTCTAATATTAACGTGCAATAAACCACTCACGTGTCTTTATTGAACAATCAATATTGCATTAGGATTTGTGAAAACTACTAGCTTTTGATCGAGTAACCTACATCTATTACACGTGTGTTTGATTTCATCTAGTGTGATGCTTGGATTTAATTTGGGCATTAAAAAAAATTGATTTTTATTATTGATGTTAGTCTAAAAAGCATGAAATTAATGAATAGTATATGGTAGTTTGATACCTAACCTTTTGAGAAGGACTAATGTGTAATTTAATTAGTGGGGAGATTTGTAACTAATCTTTGTCAAGGGACTATTTTGCAAATAAGGGAAAGATTTTATCTTGAGTGTATAACACTCATCGCTAAAAAACTCCCCCATCTCATTCACGCCATTTTCCCCTCTTGGTGCAAGATTTAGCTCATTTCTTTTTCAACTTGAAATTTGTTGAAGAAACTTGGGGTGAGTGTATTGCTATGGGTTTATTTTAGAGTGTATTGCTATGGGGTGTATTGCTTGGGGTGAGTGTATTGCTATGCTTCAGAGTTATTTTAGTTGGATTTAGACATGATTTATGGGTTTATTTTGGTGTATTAAAAGCTTTTACAAAAAAATGTGAAATTGTAGGGATGTGATTATTGTTATTTGGTTTTGAAATTTAGTGCTACTTTGAGATATAATACATGTTATTGTGGATTGACAAATATTATGGTGTTTTGATTGAAGGTAAATGTTGGTATTGGTGTTTGGGAAGGTTTTGAAGTGTTAAAAATGGTGATTTTTCAAGTTTCAGCGTCGATCGATCGATTGGTCGAAGGGACCGACCGATCAGTCATGGTCGTAGTCGGACCGATCCATCGGTCGGATGGACCGATGGATCGGTCGAAATAAAAAAAAAATTCATCTTTTGTTGGGATGATTGTATTGGTCCATAGATGAGTATGGTTTGGATTTGAGATTATGTTATTGAATATAAGTGTTACGCTAAGGAAGTGGAGTTTTATGTTTAAATGCTATATTAATGAATTTTTATTGCATTATTGAGTTCATGTAGGGTCTACTCAGACATTTGGTCAGAGATGATAATAACTTGATATCAATCTTGAACAATGAATTAACGTTCTAAATATGAAACCTTAGAAATGAAAAGATGAAAAATACGTAAGTTAGTTGATAACTCGAATGAACAAAGATATTTGGCTTAGTATACAAAGAGCGATAAATTGGATTGTTTGTGAAGAAACCATATGATAAATGATGTTAACATTGAAAGCTATTGTCTAGAGATTAATAGTGAATTGATATTCGATATAGATACTTCACAAGCCTCCGGATGTCGAGAGTGACTTAATCCCGTTGTCGACTTTAAGGTACGTGTGAAATAAAAATATATGATCAAAACATGAATTAATGGCCAGAAACTTAATTCCATTATATAAAAAATGTGAAGGAATTATGAAAATGTGCTCAAGGGATATGAAATTTGGTTTCCTATCCCAAATTCCCAATCACAATTCATTTTCAAGCCTTAGAAATGGACAAGCACTATTATTTTTATATATCTATACAATATATATATATCTTACTATATTACAATGCATAAGCCCCTTATAATAACTACATTGGTATGACAAATTTGAATTTACCAAACTACCCCCTCCAATGGTTTGTTGTGGTTTTTTGTTGCATCTTTTGAATTGTAATATTAATCCATGTATATGTCTCATTTATTCATTACACGAATCAATTCATATGCATTATATATTACGTTACACACGCAACGCGTGTGCGTCGTCTACTAGTATATATAAAAGGGGGAAATGGAACCTAAAATCCAAAACAAGGGATAAGAGTACAAAAAATACTTTAAGAATTACGATCACCTAAAGGAAACTAAGTCAAAAATTATTATAGACCAAATTAGAATCTGAAGTGGTCCAATAAAATAAAGTTGGCAACTCATGTGCTTGGACTGACTAATTTCATACAAAATTCATATGAATTTCAAAGTCGCTCTATATCAAGTTAAGCAATTCATAAGATGATCATAATACCCTTTATTACTCTTACTAATTTTTTGATATAATTGAATCCAATTAAAGGCTCTAATAAATGTTTTTCCATTTTATTCATATAATTCCATAACATTATTTTTTTTTCTTTTGTCTACTTTTCTCTCAATTTAATATATCACTAAAAATATGCTATTTTTTATGTGAATATAATACAAATAATTATTATATTACATTATAATATATTCAATATTTACTTTAATTAAAAAACTTTAAACATAATAGAATAAAATGCAAACTTTTATTTAAATCTTAGTTTGTTATTTATTAGCTCTTATGGCATATTTCTCTACTTTTTACTTAAAAAATAGAAAAATATTTCTAATTTTTTTTCTAATGAAAATCGTATTATTTCATGATGCCGCTTTATTAAATGTGTATGATAATGCCCCATAGACGCAGCATTATTTAGTCCTATTATTAACTGGACTCAAATAGTTTTAGCCACAATAATCTATTAGGTTAGCAAAATAAAAAATAATGTTGGGTTCTAATAAGACTATACGAATTTTAACATTAGCAAAACTTGTTCATTTTGTTACTTTTGAATTTATCAAGTTTGCATCTAACTTATTTAAGGCAAAACGCCTATCAACAGAGTTTTTGGAAAAACATTTTAGTGGAGTCAAAACTAGTCAAAGAATCAAAAACAATGATCAAATATTCCAAACCAGCTAACCTGAGTCCAGCTGAGTGCAACAGAACTAATCTCCACATCCATATGAGGATCGACAGAACTAATATATGCAAGGATAGTAGAATAGCCATAATAGCTTATCAATAACAAGCTAGTTAACTAACCAGTGTAGTCAAATGCAAGCAACCTGCTGAGCAGAAAAATCGATTGAGCACTTAACTGATACATTCGAAAACCAGCTAAATAATCCACATAATAAAAGCAGAAGAGTCCATCCCAGTGACTACCAGTAAGGTATCTACTGAGTTATCATCAGCAAACTCACGTATCAGGAGGATTAATCAGCGGAGTCAAAGAACAACAGAATTGCAGATAGCCAACAAGTCAGCATAGCTGTTGGAAAGTCATTAAAAGTACACAAAAGATTTAGGGCTTGAACACGTACTTTCCAATGGATATAACTTAGCATCTAACAAACAAATATTTGTCAAGACTATATATACACTTGAATATTGAAGAACAAAAACAGAGAGAGAACGATCCAACTCTTCTTACAACTCGTCAAAGATATATTTTAGAGATATCAATCTAAAAGGCGAGATCAGAAGATCATAGTATCTTAGTAGAGAGCATACCTCAAATACATGCATTATCTTTGATTATAATATAATCTTATATATAGGATCATATGTTCATTGCAAACACTCTATAACTGTATTCAATGTGCTTAATGTCAAGAGGATTTGTGTAACTGTCAAACAAGTTGTCTGAATATACTAAGAGATCGATGAGTTGCGCTGCTGGTGAGGCGTGAAATAGCTAGGAGTTTCAGTAGAGTGGGGATACTTTACAGACATGGGTTTGCATAAATCAAAGTTTTTTGGTGTAATCCTTCCATTCGGTGGAAGAAAGGGAGATCTAGAATGTTTACACGACTTCGAACTTTCAGAAACAAATTTGTGCCCATTTTACTTACCTTGTTGTTTCGTGTTTTACTCTTAACATTTTTACTTTGTTAATCTGTTATAAAACATGTTAGTTTTAGTGTATTCCGTCTGGTTTAGTTATCCAAACTTTATCTAATCTCTTGATGCAATCACTTCAAGAACCAGAGCTATGGCAGCTCACTTAACTGGACTCAGCTGGATGAAATGGTTATCCCACAGTATCGATCCAAACAGTAGATTCATAGAAGTAGACTTGATCCGCATGTTTCTCCCAATAAGTGATATCAGGGCGAGTTGTTTTTTAAGGCACTTTAACTTATTTTTATACACAAAAAACAAAATTAAACATATTTTCCATTTCTATTAGCATTAAATATTTTCAATGCATATCTTTTTTTCAAAATATGGTGTAAAAATATTTTTCATGTAAAGACATTTGAGCTGAGTATTCGAAAACTTTGTCAAAAGATATAAATTTCTGTTTTTAGTTCAAATCAATTTCTGGAAAATGTTTTGATCAGCATTTATTAACCTTGCATAAGTTTAGATTCATTGTACGTTTTCAAAATGTCAACGATGGAATTTGAGGAGTCAAATACGTGAGTTTGTTGATCAAACATTTTAAATCGTTGATCTTGATTTGAAATCAAATTTTTTCTAGGATCATTGAACACAAGTTCCGACTTTTCAATTTTTTTTAAATATCTGTAAATCTTCTCCTCATCGTTTCAAATCCTCATTTGTTTCACTTACAAACATGGTTTACCATAACGGCCGTTCCAGGTCCGGAACGCCCATTCTGGAATCGGAACGACGCCTGCCGTTCCAAAGACCCGGGTAGTAAAGGAGATTGCTTTGTAACGGTGTTCCACGGACAAAAAACGGTGATTTATCGGTGGAACGATGTAATTTGAAATATAAAAGTTGTTAGACATCTCCAATTTGTGTTTAATTAATTAAATAAATTGTTATGTGTATTTTAATTAAATTATAACTAAATGATTTGTGAAATAATTTAATTTTTGTAAACAAAGTGATAAAAAATATTCTGTGATAAATTTTGTTCTAATAAAGTGTACATAAGATTTAGTGATTTGCAAGTTAGATGAAAATTTAAATAGATAAAAATGAAATGAAAAATTTCATTTAGTTTGTATATTTTATTTTTTATTAATATTATGATTTGAAAGTAAAATAGTTTTGACTTGGTTGTAAAATTGTTAGTATATATTGATGATAAATAATGTTTTAATAAAGTGTATATGAGATTTAGGGAAAAATTAATTTGTTATTTTCTAAAATAATCTTTTAAATATTATTTAATAGTTAAAGAAAATGATTTTTTTTTTGTCAAATTATTCATTCTTTTTGAATTTTTAATATTATTTTTAAAATATCCGCGCCATGAGCGTTCCGTGAAATATCATTGGAATTGGAACTATGGCTTCCGTTCCGGGCACCGTTCCCGCGACTGCGAACCATGCTTACAAACTTGTCATTTTTCAAAATGTCTTGTTAATGGCATTTCAATCCATTGTTCCATTGAATTTTAGTTCAGTGTACAAATCCAAAGGAAGTTATGTTGCGTTCTTGCTCCGAACTTTAAAGTCCACTAACCTGAAGAAAGCTCATTATTCAGAAATGTTTGGTTTTGAAATTATTCTGTGAAGTTTGTCTCAGATCCTTACACAGATGACTAATCAGTCGCGCTACTCTCAGAAGGAGATATGTCTTTGTTCAAATCGTATTTTGTTTACAAATGAAAATGTGCAATACCAGCCGAGGAAGATAAGTGACTTGGAGTACGAGTTTATTGAAAATATTGTGCTCGAAGATTTCAATGGTGTTCCATCTCGAGGAGCCCAAGGCTGACTCCTAAGGAGAACTCCATCTTCCATAATTTCTTATTCATACCACCAACCACCATCATTTAGGTGGAATAACAACACTTTTGTTGTTATAATGGGAAGAGTAGAAAGTTGGATATAGCATCATTCGGGTAATCTTGGTTTGGCTTGGATAACCAGCTGAGCAAAGGGAAGAGATACCCAACAGAGGAAGACATGAGGAAAAGAGTGTAGCAGATCGGAAGACCCAAGCCACTTATTCCTGATGCCTTCCTGATGTGGCAACTTTGGTAGATCAGACCAGAAGAAAAAAACAGAATCCAATGTAACATTTCAGACGAGCATAATTCAGGACATCAGACTGGTTAAACTGACTGACCAATTCGGACTAAATTAGCTGGATAACCGGATAATAGAGTAGATGATCAGGACTTAGTGATATACTTTTTCTTTGTTGTCAACAATAATATTTACAAGTAAGCATTAATTCAGGGGAAGAACATTTTTAGGGCGAACATTTCTTAATTCTCCACTATTCTGATCCAAGAGTGTCCAATACTTGTAAAAATAAAAGGAGAGATAGAAAGCTCATTAAACATTTGCTTAAGTTTATTGTTTACTTCACTAATTTTATCCAAGTTTTGCAATCATAAAAAATGGGTCCTACTAATCCAAATTTTGACAACAAAAATTTGTTCATTTTGTTACTAATGAATCTATCAAGTGTGCAGCTAACTTGTTCAACTAAAAAAGCCTATCAGTAGAGTTGTTGGTAGATCATTCTAGTGAAGTCAAAACTAGCCAAAGAATTAATAGTACTGATCAAGTATTCCAGGCCAATTGAGGCTGGCCGAACCAATCTCCACATTAGAAGAACTAATCTATGTGAGACATCAAATAGCCAGCAGAGCTTATCAAGAACAAAGCTTGTTAACTGATCAGTGGCGTCAAACATGGTGCTTGTGCTGATGTACATTTAAAAGATTTGAGTTGCACTGTTACCATCAGCTATAGCTTTTAGTAAAGCAGCAAGCGCTTGATCCTACAGAAAGATCAATTTTCAATTCAAGCAGAAGATTTTTGAGTAGGGAAATGAAAGGTAAAGAAAATTGTATCAAATATTTACAAACCAAAGCAGTATGAAGGCTCAAAATGTGAGGCCACAAATATATAAACCATGGCATACATCTATATGTCCAACATGAAAGTTGTCATCCAGTTTTGCATCTATATGTCCATCAAAAAGATATTGCTATCAAGTTCAGCCTAAGTCAACTTATACAGCTTAGGTAAAGTGCAGTGATACATAAAGGTGTTTCAAAGATATCAGACCCATATAAGAGACCATAAAAATATATTGGGTGATTTCATCATGCAAATATTGGTTTCAGAATTGATAACATGGGATGAGGCAAAAGATCTAGTTGTATTTCTTGGCTCCGATCGCCTCTTTCCCCTCGTGGACCTTTTCAATTTGTTTATCTCCTTTATATGATCTAGAACTAGAGAAACAATGTGCATTCTTAAGGAACTGGAAGATTGAATTATTTTGTGATAAGCGTGGAAATTTCTTTGTACAATTTAATCTATTCAAAATCAGTAAAAAATCGTGAAAACAAAATTCAAAAATATGAAATGTTCAAATAAGAAAGTAAGGACGTACATTATCTAATCCCTAAAAAATTTCCTGTGATAAGTTTTGAACATACCATGTGTGCAGAATCCAATTTTTTTTTTAATAAAATATATGTATTTCTCATAAAATTTTGACTATAATGCCGATTTCCAAAATGATAAGCAGAACATTATTTTCGGTTCAATTACTCACGTACTATTTGAAACTTTTATCTCAACCACCATATCTTGATCTCCATGGAACAAAATGCATATGCCCTTCATTTTTTTAAAAGATAAATGACTAAGAACTCATCTAGTTAGAAAATATACACAAAATCTCGTGTTACCAAATTAATGTTGGAATATTAGAACCACCTATCTGCTATGAAAATGTTTTTTGATAATTCAAAAAAAAAAATCAATAAAATTAAAAAAAAAATCAAAAGTGGCATTGTGTTACTGTTTCTCCCAACTGTAACCTTTGTTCACTTATTATATCTTGATATCCATGAGACAAAATGCATATGGACTCGTTTTTTTTAAAACATAAATGGCTAAAAACTAATCTTGTTAGAAAATATATGCAAAATCTTGTATTACCCAAAAAATATTGCAATATTAGAATAATATATCTGCCCATGATTTAAGGGTTTTTTTTATAATAATTCAAAAATATAAAAAAGATTTAAAAAAATTTCAAAAAAGAAAATAAAGTGGCAAGGATTATTGTTTCTCCCAACAGTAACCATTGCTCATTTATTATATATGGTAATATTAGAATAACATATCTACCCATGATTTAAAGGTTTTTTATAATAATTCAAAAATTTTAAAAAGATTTAAAAAAATTAAAAAACACAAAAAAACAAAAGTGGCAAGGGTTACTGTTTCTCCCAACACTAACTCGTGCTCAATTATATATCTTTATTATTATTATTATTATTATTATTATTATTTATATATGATCTAGAACTAGAGAAACAATGTGCATTCTTAAGGAACCGGAATATTAAATTATTTTGTGATAAGCGTGGAAATTTCTTTCTTACAATTTAATCTATTTAAAATCAGTAAAAACCGTGAAAAGAAAATTCAAAAATATGAAATGTTCAAATAAGAAAGTAAGAACGTACATAATCTAATCCCTAAAATTTTTCACGTGATGAGTTTTGAACATACCGTAAATAGGTTTGCCATTTACGGTGCTTCAGCTCTACGCCTGCTTTGGACTTCAAGTCAGCTACGCCTGCTTGTTAGCCCTCTACATTACAGAGTTATGAATAAGATAACTTATCAAGAACCTGAGAAAAAGCGACTGCGACTTAAGACTTCAATAGAAAGTGTGAAATGGTTAGCGATGCAAGGGTGTGCTTTTAGAGGTCACGATGAATCTATCCATTCCAGTAATCGTGGAAATTTCATTGAATTGATAAAGTTGCAAGGAAGAGCAAATGGAGATATTGCTTCACTTATCTTAGAACATGCTCCTCAAAATGCTAAGTACACGTCTTCTAAAATTCAAAAAGAGTTATTGCATAGTAAAGTACAAATATGATACGTGAAGAAATGAGAGATGCCAAATTTTGTATTCTTGTTGATGAAGCTCTTCATGAATCGAACAAGGAACAAATGACAATTATTTTGAGATATGTAGATTGTAAGGGTTTTGTTCGAAGCGTTTATTTGAAGTTAATGTGAAGGAGAAAAATTATTTAACTCTTAAAACTGAGATATGCCATGTGTTTTCTCGTTACCATCTTTTTGTTGAAAATCTACTGGGTCAAGGATAGATGGAATGTACTATGAGAGGTGAATTTAATGGATTACAAGCTTTGTTTCACAAAGATTGCATGTATGCCTATTATATGCATTCCATTGCTCACCGTTTACCACTTGCTTTAGTTGCAGAGTCCAAAGAAGTGCATGAAGTATGACTCTTCTTTTCAAAATTGAGTTCCATTTATCAATTTTTTTGGTTCTTCTTTCAAGCGTCGTTGTGAATTAAAATTCGTCCGAGAAGATGAAAATGTTGATATGGTAGCATCAAGAGAGCTTGGAACTGCTACAATGGACAATCAAAATCGTACTTTCCAATGAGCTGGAGCAAATCGTTGGAGCTCTCATTTTGCTTCTGTTAGTAATTTGATTGATATGTTTGGTGCAACTTGTATTCTTGTTGAAAGAATGGTTGGTAATGGGCTCAATGGGCTCAATAGTAATATACGGGGAGAGGCTAAAAGCATATATAAAAATATGATATCATTTGAATTTGTATTTATCTTGCACTTGATGAATGAAGTTTTAGGAATCTCTCATATTCTTTGTCAAGCATTACAAATGAACTCTCAAGACATTGAATGCGATGAATTTAGTCTCATCAACCAAAATATATCATGATGGTGGTAATATTTTTTTATTGAAGGTACAACATTGAGGTTCCTAGTATGACTGCTCGATATATGGCAGGTACAAGAATTTCTTATCAACAGAAAAATGATATCACAGTTGAATATTATTATCACATTAGCATATTTAATGTTGTGATAGATTTTCAATTGATGGAGTTGAATGATAGCTTTACCGAACAAACAATGGATCTCCTAACTCTTAACTAAGCTCTAAATCCAATTGATGCATTCAGATTGTTTAATATTGAGGATAGTTGTACTATTGCTCAAAAATTATATCCTCAAGATTTTACTGGAATTGAGTTATATACTTTGAGACGACAGTTGGAGCATTATGAGTACATTATGGTTCATCATGCAGATTTCAGAATATTACTTCTCTTTCTGAGCTATGCCAAGTATTGATTGAAACAAGAAGATTTGAACAGTTTTTTGTGTAGATAGATTGATTCGATTAGTGTTGACTCTTCCAGTTTCAACAGCAACTACAGAGAGAACATTTTCAGCTATGAATCTTGTTAAGACATCACTACGCAATAAGATGGACAATGATTTTCTCACATACTGTATGATTGTTTATATTGAGCGAGAGTTTGCTGATTCAGTAGATGTTGAATCTATAATAGATGAGTTTGACGAGAAGTCTTATAGAGTAAAACACAGTATCAATGAAGTGTTTTTGTTGTATTTACAACGTGTTTTAAATTTGTTATCTGTTTGACTCTACATATTTGATTGAAATATTATACATTATACAATCTAATTTATAGCGCATTAGCTTTTGACCAACAGATTTATTCATATAAAAATATGAGTTGTATTAATTCAGCCCCTCGACTAAAGAATCCTGGTTTCGCTTCTGGTTCCTAGAAAACCAGATTTTAAAGTTTATACATTCCTCATGGACAAAATTATAAAAAGCATTCCTTAGTATGTTCACAATAGGAGATTCCAACTATTTAATATTTTTAATGAAATGATGCCTGAACATTTTTATATTCAGGAAAATTGGGAAATTGCTTCCTATATTTTGAAATTTTTTGAACTTTGTTATGATCATTCTAGAATGTTTTCTATTGTTACTATCCAACTTCTTCAATATTTTTAAATAAAACTTATGAAATTAGTTAATATTTTTCATTATATAGAGAAGATCCTTTTTAAAACCATTGTTGAACCAATGGAGTTGAAATTTAAAAAATATTGGAAAATTGTTTGACCTCAATTATGGGTCCTGGATTAAAATTATATATTACATAAAGTTAAATTTGAATCTTAGTTTTACAAATATGAATTATGATGATATTAATATTAATGAAGAAAAGAAAGCTTTAATATTTTTTTATTTTCGTTATATGATATATTATATAATTCTAGATCATTTTAATAAGACAATGGTAGTAGTGGTGGTAGTAGTTGTAGTAAAAGTTTTGTGTTGACAATGTTAAGAAAAATAAGATTAGACTTCGATTTATTCTATTCCATTTTCATTTACCGAGCTTCTATTATATTTAAACCAAGTTACTAATTTTAGCAAATCGAAATTAGAATTTTTGATGTTTTGGTGTGAAACTTGGCTAGTGCTTTCCATCACGTCACGAGATTCACAAACACCTACGATATCCATAGTTCCATTAGACTTTTGTTTTAGTGGATGCGAGAGAGTTGTTCAAAGGAGTATATTGACACAAAATATTGTAGAGATATATATTCTTTTAAAAGACTGAATAGATGCCTATAATCGATTGCAATGTGTAGAAAGACATTATATATCTTCTGATGAAAATGAAAAAAAATTGAGTTTTTATTGTTTTATATTTTTTTAGTATTGATTGGGATTGTAATTTTTATTTGTATAGTAAATAAATTTGAACTTTTCACATATTGTGTCAATCTATTTTATTTTACTATTTCCAAATTTAAATTATTTAATTAACATGAATTATTTAATTTGAAACAATAATATATTAAAATAAATAAATAAAATTAATGTAGGTTGTGCCGGCCCATTTTCAAACGTACTGGATTGGAGCAACCTGCTATAGTGTCGGGGTCACGTTTTCATGGGCCATGCAAGCCCGGCATGCGCGAATTGCCTTCTATAATAGAACATACCCCAAATATATGCACCATCATTAGTTAGAATATCAGATCATGTATAGGATCATCATTGCATTACACACTCTATAATTGTATTCAATGAGCTTAAATATAAATAATGATTTGTGTAATTATCAGACCAGTTGTCTAAAACATATTTAGAGATATATGAGTTGCGCTGTTGTTGAGCAGTGGAGTAGCTAGAAGTTTCAGTAGAGTGTGGATACTTTACTAAAGTGAGTTTGTAAAATGAATTTGTATAAATAATAGTCTTCTAGTGCAATACTTCCATTCGATAGAAGAATGGAAGACGTAGAATGATTACACCACTTTCGAAGTTTTATAAACAAATCTGTGTGTATTTTACTTACCTTGATGTTTCATGTTTTACTATGATAATTTTACTTTGTTTGATCAGATACAGAACGGGTTAACTCGAGTGTATTCCGCCTGATTTTGTTAATCAAACTTGATCTAATCACTCGGTACAATCACCTCAAGGATCAGAGCTATTGCAACTAATTTAACTGGACCCAGCTTGGTGAAATGGCTAGCTCCCAATATCGATCATAACCAGTAGGTTTAGAGCAGTAGACTCGGCCTACCTGGTCCTCCCGACATTATGATTAAAACCTAAATTAAGTGTTAGAAACTTAATCCCATTAAAAATATGTGATAAGGAATTATGTAAATGTGCTCAAAGGATATGAAATTTTGTTTCCTATCTCAATCACACTTCATTTTTAAGCCTTAAGAATGGGTAAACCCTATCATATTAATTATTTCTATTTATATATTATTTCTAAAAATCTATATATATAAATTAATTTAGCCCACTCCAATAATCGAATTGAATAGAAATAAAGTGGGGAAGGGAATCTAAAATCCAAAAAAAGTGGTAGTACAAAAAAAACTTTTAAGCATTATGACCACCAAAATAAACCCAAGTCTAAAATTGTCAAAGACCAACCATTTTCACCTGCTAGAATTCGAAGTGGGCCAAGCAAATAAAATTGGCAACTCTAATTAAGAGGATTGATACTGGACCCTGAGTCCACATACATTTACTAAATCTCAATTCTTGAATATAGTAACATTTTTGTTCCTGTAATGTTGTAGACTTGTAGTTCACATTGACAAAAACTTCGAGAGATTTAGGTACCGTTTGGAGTTTGGGATATGGTTAGTAATCTTCGGATTATTAATTTTATCCCATGTTTGTTTAATTTTTTTAAAAAAAATTAAACTACTATATTTATCTCATTCTAATCATCATTTGCAACAAAATGACATAAATACCATTCCCGCCTTTTTTACTATCTCAAAATTTGAAATTCCCGCCAAAAATTAAAACTTATTTCCTACAACTTTATTATTATATTGTATTATTTTATTTATTTCATTCTTATTATTATTATTATATAATGATTATTATAATATATTATATTATTATTATTAAAAAATAATAATCTAATATTATTTATATATATATGTGTGCATATATATATATTATGATTATTATATATATTATTATGTAATAATAATAATAATTATATATTATCACAATATATATATATATTATTATGTAATAATAATAATTATTAATATATAATTATTATAATATGTTATTAATATAATAATTTATATATATTATATATATACATACGCACGCACGTGTGTGTGTATATATATATATATATATATATATATATATATGATAATAATATATATAAATTATATATACATTACTATTATTATTATATATGCACATATATATATATATAGATTCAAATATATATACTTTTATTATTATTTATATTAGTATTATTATTTTTTATTTTATTTTATTAATATTATAATATATATTTATTATATTATAATATAATAATAATAATTATTATTATATATTATATATACTATTATTATTATATATATATACACACAATTATGATTATTATTATTCTATATTATGATTATGATTATTATATTAATATTATATTATATATACTATTATGATTATTATATATATATACTATGTTTATTATTATATATTATGATTATATATATATATTATGTAATAATAATAATAATAATTATATAATTATTATAATAATATGTTATTAATATAATAATTTATCTATATTATATATATATTATTCTTCTTAATATTATTATTATTATTACTATTATATATATATATATACACACGCACGCACGTGTGTATATATATACTATATATATATATATATATATATATATATATATGATGATAATATATAATAATAAACATAGTAAATACTATGTTTATGATTATATATTATGATTATATATATATATATATATATATATATATGATGATAATAATGTATATAAATATATATATATTATTATTATTATTATGCATATATATATATATATTCAAATATATATATATATATATATATTTTATTATTTATATTAGTATTATTATTTTTTATTTTAGTTATTAATATTATAATATATATATATTATTATTATAATATAATATAATAATAATTATTATATATATATATATATATATGATTCTTAGATATATACTATTATTTTTATTATATTTTATTATTATAATAATAAGAGTATTTTAGTCATTATACCATATAATAATCCTTATCAATCATATTATTCTCCAATCAAACAGCATATAACTTATCACATACTATTTTTACAATCATTTCATAACTTTTTAATCTTTACATTACTTATCATATTCATCATTTCAAACGATACCTTAGAATATAATAATACTCTGGACAGCTGGACTAAACTAATATATGTTGTGGAAAGATTATTCAGTACTATATTAAATTAGATGAGAAATTAATGCACAAGAGGATATACCACAGCATCAAACATTAGATACAAGAATAATCCATGTTGCTCTCGATCAAAAGAAGGCACAGGTATGACCTAACTTGTAGTTGTCACACCCGAGACCTGAAATGTCGACACTGACATTACTTCCAAATTTAAATTCGAAACAACAAATCTCGTTGTACAAAATAAAATAAACTTGTCATTGTTCCATTAACAAAGAACCTGTCTTACAGCTTGAAAACTAATATAGTACAAAACTGTTCTATAACAAGCTAATCAGCAGAAGCTTAAAAAGAAACTAGTAAAACAACATCAGCCAAAAGATCACCATTCCAAAACGGGTTCTGCTCTTTTTCTTCGATATATGTTTCCATTATATTTGAGAGGGGAGGTAAGGTTCGGAAACTCCTAGGACTCAACTTTTTATCAATCTGTTAAGACAATTAGTCTGGTAATTACAAACTTACACTCTTCTATCTTATCACAAGTACAAATTATACATCGCATAATACAAGCACAACTGATCCTTAATGATCAAATATAACAATAAGCCGTTCTTAGAATGTCAGCAGATCGAAATGAACTTTGGCTTGGGAGAGTTATGTGCTTGTTTCAATAATATTTCTTGATTCGTGCATCTTCAGATTTCGTCAACTTCAATTTCCGAAAGTGTGCAACAGTTTAAGCTTCATTCTTCAGTCTTGATTATTGTGCTAAGACTTTCATGTTTTGTACTTGTTACTGCAGTACTCGACTGATAAAAAAATTTATGTCTTGTACCTTTTCAGGTAAGGTCTTTAGCAACGGATCAATTAAAGTCTTTACGTCGCTTTCACCATTAATGCATCATTAAATGCTACAATAAATAGTTTTTGATGCTTTAGGCTTGATTGCACTTAAAACTTTCGATCTGAGTTATCTTTGGAGAGGTCAGCTTGATTCCCTTCAGATCGAAATGTCTGTCTGATCCGTTCTGATAGAGCTAGTCTGTTTCTCGATCTTTTACTGAACTGATCCGTTTTGTCATCCTTGAAATCTGGAAACGAAGAATTTTCCCCTTTTGATGATGACAAAACCATAGCTTATATATTCAAAATAAATGAACTGGATTGATTAAGTCTTCTGTTTAAAGTATCTTCAGTTACATTCAAAATAAATGAACTAATTATATCTCCAGATCAGTTTTAGCTAAGTTTAGATCGGTTAAGTTTTTTAATTCAAAATAAATGAACAAGACTTAATGAAAGCCAAAATCTTCATTAATGAGCTTGCATGCGAACTTGTTGAGGCCACCACTCGGAATTTCAGTGGTGGTATTCATGTTGAGAATCTTCATTGGTCCGTCTGTGATGACGTACCACATATCATCGTTTTGTGCGAACAAATGAGCTTGCATGCGAACTTTCCAGTTGTTATAGTCCTCTTTTGGAAAACATCGGAATCTTGTTGAAGGATTCCATCAACTCGAGTATTCAACAGATTGAGTATATCCATTCTGATACCACTTGTTAGGATCAGATGGAAGTATTTAGAGGGGGTGAATAAAGACTTCACTAATTTTCATTATTTTGCGAATATAAGGTTGATTTTGGCTGGATTAGTAGGTCGATTTCTCAATCAATATAGACTTTGCAGACTTCTATTTTTTTTTTAAATGCGGAATTGGTCTGCTAGGTTAGGAAAATCGATGATTGCTAGAAGCAAAAGTAAGGTGCGGAAATTAAAAAGTTCGAAGGCGAATCCTTCTATGTCTCTCATTCTTCCACTTAATGAAGAATTCCACTAGAAGGCTTTGAGTATTATAATTTTGTACAACCTCAATTCAGCTGGATTTACCCACTACCAGACTGAAACTCTTAGCACTCAATTTTTTTATCAATCTTTTCATACACAATTCGTCTGACAGTTACAAACTTACTTCACGTTTCTATCTTAGCACAAATAGAAATGATAGAGGGAATAATGCAAGCATAACTGATCCTTAATGATCAAATACAACAATAAGTTGTGCTTAGAATGTAAGCTGATAGAAATGAACTTTGGCTTGAAAGAGTTATTTGCTTGCTTCAATAAATGATTGTCGTTGTATATTTGAGCATTGGAGTTGCATCCTTATATAAACATCTTGCCAACATTAATATTTCTTGATTGGTGCATCTTTAGATTTCGTCAACTTCAATTTTCGAAAATGTGCAACACTTTAAGCTTCAGTTTTCAGTCTTCATTATTGTGCGAAGACTTCATGTATTGTACTTGTTACTGCCGTACTAAAATGATAAAAACATTTATGTCTTGAACCTTTTAAGGTAAGGTCTTCAGTAATGGATCAGTTAATGTTTTTACGTCGCTTTTCACCATTAAGGCATCAATAAATGCTACAACAATAGTCGTTGATGCTTTAGGCTTGATTGCGCTTAAAAAGTTCGGTATGATTTATCTTTTGAGTGGTTAGCTCGATTCCATCAGATTGAAATGTACTTACGATCCGTTCTGATTGAGCTGGTCTGTTTTCTCGATCTTTTACTGAACATGTCTATTTTGCTATCTTTGAAATGTGGAACTAATAATTCCAATGGTAGAGTTGAACGAAACCAATATATTCTTTCATTGATTAGTTTCATTCTATTTAGTTTTGTAGTAATTTTATTCTTAATTTCATTTGTTATAATTTACTCACAGAACCCATCTTTGTTATTTTATTATTTTTGAATTCGTTAACAATTCACACCTCCTCGTGGGATCGATCACCCACGCTACTACATTATTGTTATAAATCTTTTGGATTGAGTGGGGTTTAATTTAGGCATACACGATAAGCACACTCCAAATTTTTGTGACGTTGCTATGTTGGCGTTGTATATTTTTATGTTAATAATTTTTTTGCTAGTTTTCACTATCATTCTGGTGTGTTCATGTGTGCACATCAATCATCAAGACAAGACGAATTCCAATACAATCCTGAGATTGAGAGGACCTTGCACATGAGAAGGATAGACACTCGAGACACCACAGAGGAGTCCAACTGCGATACCGACTCTCACTTTGAAGAGGAATAGAAAGTGACGATGTTAGCAAATCAGAGTTTGAGACAATTGGCAGCCCATCTTTGGATCAATAGCCTCTTGCATCACTTTTCACTACTCTTGCTGAAAATATGAATTTTGTACCGAAATTTGGGCTAGTCCATCTATTACCTACTTTCCATGGACTTGCAGGTGAGGATCTTCACAAACACTAAAAAGGCATATGCGATGTATTTAGATGTTGAAACATAATGTAATGGTTAGTTGAGACCATCTACATACACTTCTATATTGGTTTGAAGTAGTGCTACATGGGTTGTTATATATGTAGCAAGAGCACTATGATGTGTATGGAAATGAAATGAGTTTCATGTGGTTGAGTAACAATTATAATGATGCATTTGCATTTCATGTAGAATGTGGTGTGCATGTGAGTTGCATGTTTATGCATTTGAGTTTCATGTTGGAGGTATGTTGGAGGAAGGATTTGAAGAGAAAATCAGATTTACAAACTCATAACACACCTAAACACACCTACAAATATCTACAGAAGGTGCTCTCATCCTTTAAATCTTTTGTTCCTTCCTTTGGACTTGAAGCTTAGATATCAAGCTATAATCTGAATTATAAGGGCAAACAAAGGTAGTAGTAAGCATTTCATAGCTTGTGATAGATATGTGTTGCAAACTCAAACATGTGATATATGTATTGATTTGTATTGGTATGGTAGGAGCTAGAACTTGAAGAATTAAGTTGTTTATCTATGCAAACATGTTCATAGAATGCTAGAGTATACAAGTATCAAGTTTTAAAGTTGTTTGTTGAGGGGTAGAGTTGGAACTATGGAAAAAAGCTTGAAAATAGCCATGTTCTGAAAAGAACAGAGCCTAGCGATCGATAGCTACATATGCAGCGATCGATCGCTCGAGGCTAAACACAAGAGAGGCTGTGTGTTTAGCGATCGATCGGTGCAATCAATCACTAGCTTGTACCGATCGATCGCTAGGTAGCGATCGATCGCGTGAAAGTAGAGATTGATCGCATTGAGGCATAATGTTTTTCAAAGGATGAAGTGATCGATCGCGTATTCTCAGCCGATTGATCGCGGTAGAGGTGATCGATCACTCAAGACATAGAGATCTTATATCTTGAAATGTTATACTTTTGTGGAATTTGATTGTGAAGCCTATTATGACATTGTACATTGTTGGTATTCATGTAGCATCATCACAGGGGACATGACACAGAGGCGATTAAATACTGACGCCTGATATTATATATTTTGTATCACACGACAGGTATATGTTGACGTACGTGTATCAATGTTATTGATATGGTGCTGTTGAGTATATATGTTGCGATTGAGATATATGATTGTTGTAATCATATTATTATACATTCATGTTGATGAGGCATACTGTTGATGCCAAATGAGAGGTATGTCATTGTTGGACATATGCTTTGGCTGCTATAACATGTGAGGATGTTATATGATATGTGCTGCTAATATGGGACGTGAAGGTTGAGCCTTAATCTGAGAGGCATATCATATCGGTACCGTTATAATAGGATGATAGTTGAGACATGTCATGACATATTTGTATATTGTGATGCATGAGACAGAACAATCACATTTGCGATTTTACGATGGTTATTTATCGTATGATGTTTGCTTATTGATATAGAACTGAGATAGTTGTATATCAATACTCATGTTGTGTGATTGTTTCTGTAGGGACTCATAGACGTGGGAGGACGGGATTGTGAGTCGAATTCTACTGCGAGCTGAACCACTGAGTATGAGTTGAACTTCTTTAGGTTGTTCTGATGTACATGTGTTGTATATTATGTCAGGGTTTTGTTAGGATTTTGTAAATGTTGTAACAACTGACATAGTAAAACTCTTAATCGGTGTGTATTATTACTTAAATCCCACTCACATATGTACCAAGATTTGATTACATAATGGATTAAGTAACGAGGACCTCACATTAGTGGTATCAGAGTAGTGCTTTGAGAACTGGGTGAACAAGGGTAGATGAAGTGCATTAAGGAGTGGCCTAATCACTTGAAAACATGTTGAGAACTATGATATGCTGTTATACTAACATGCTTTATATATTTGAACGTTTTGTTAACCCTTGATGCGCAGTAATGGCACAAATGGCAGATAGATTACCTCAAGATGACATTGGGAATGCCATGAGTGACAATGCTAGTGTTGGTTTGACGCATGTGCCACCACCACCGGTAGGTCAAGGGCCAGTAGAACAAATGTTGTTACCTGGGGAGTTGACACTGGCCCAGTTGTTGAGTTACCAACCACCACGGTTTGAGGGTACTGAATCAGGGGAACATGCTGAGGAATGGTTAGAACGCATTGAAAAGATCTTTGTGTCAGCACCGTGTGCCAAGTCAGCCTGGTTACGTTTGGCTGAGTTTCAGTCGGCAAAGAAAGCAATGATGTGGTGGAAAGCGATATTGCTTGAATTGTGAGCTCAGGGGCAGACTGTGGGCTGGGATGTGTTTAGAACCCATTTTTTGAATCACTATTTCTCTGTGGCTGCAAGGCAGTTAAAAGAAGATGATTTTACAAATCTGAAACAGGGAACATTGAGGGTAGCTGACTATGCGCTACATTATTCCTCTTTGTTCAGGTATGTGCCACATATAGCTGCTAATACGAAGACCAAAATCAGACAATTTTTAAAGGGATTGCGACCTGAGTTGTTTGACAGGGTTATTTCCAATAATCCTACTTCGTTCGAGGAGGCGCTGACCAGGGCAGAGATGGCTGAGATCGAGTTTTTGGCATATAAGGATGTCGAACAAAGTCAAAAATCTACATAAGACAGTATGAGACCCAGAGGGGATCAATTTAAACCATCACGAGGAGGTGCCTCATCCTAGAGATTTTGTGGTAGGCGATTTGATAAGTGGAAAGGAAGTGATGCCAAAGGACAATCACAAGGGAGCAGTAGTAAATGATTGAAGTGTTTTAATTGTGGAGGCTTACACTATAGAAGAGATTGCCCATACACTGATGGTCCAATATGTTTTAGATGCGGTAGAACAAGACACATGAAACGAGATTGTTCTTAAATTGGAGGACAACATGTTAGTGGAAATGTGTCAGAGAGTACAGTGCAACAGAGAATACAGGTTGTACCACGGACTGGTAGGGGACAGAGAGCAGTGCAGCCCCAAGTTCATGTGTATGCACTGAATAAGGAGCAAGCAGAGGCAGTTCCTGATGATGTGATAGTGGGTAAGTGTTGTTTATTTACTTATCTGGCTTTTGTTTTAATTGATACTGTTGCATCACATTCATTTATCGTACAATCTTTTATTGACCGGTATCATATATGCTCGTCTCCACTGTTGATGCCTCTGTATTTCTCGACACCCATGGGAACTACTGTTATGACTTGTTAGATTGTATATGCTTGCTCTATTCAGTTTGATGCTGATTCTGACATACATACATATTTGGTTGTGTTGGATATGACTGATTTTGACTATATTCTGGTATTGATGTGCTGAGTAGATATCAAATTGTTGTGGATTGTTGTCAGAAGACAGTAAGGTTTCAGTCTGATAGTGGAAACCAATGGATCTTCTTTGGACAAGGATCGCGTGCAAAGATTCCGTTGATATCTGATATTCGAATGTCACGTTTGTTAGAACGTGGACATATGAGAATTTGATTTACGCTATTGATGTAGCTGAAAAGAAAGTAGAAAGAAGAGTAGATGATATACCAGTAGTTGCAGAATACGTAGATGTATTTCCAGATGAGATTCTTGGATTTCCACCAAGTCATGAGGTGGAATTTAGCATTGAATTGATACCTGGTACCTCTGCAATTTCACGAGAACCTTATCAAATGGCACCAACTGAGCTGAGAGAGTTGAGAACTTAGTTACAAGATTTACTTGACAAGGGATACATACGTCCTAGTGTATCGCCTTGTGGTGCTCCGGTGTTGTTTGTTAAGAAGCAGGATGGTTCAATGGGATTGTGCATTGACTATAGACAGTTGACCAAGGTAACAATAAATAATAAATATCCTCTTTCCCGTATTGATGATTTGTTTGATCAGTTGCAGGGATCGTTGATCTATTCGAAGATTGATTTGAGATCTGGATATCATCAAATACGTGTGAGGGAAGAAGATGTGCAGAAGACATCATTTAGAACTCGCTATGGACATTATGAGTTTCTAGCGATGCCATTTGGAGTGACTAATGCTTCAGCTGTCTTCAAGAGTTTGATAAATCAATTTTTTCAGGAATACCTTGATCAATTTGTCATTGTGTTTATCGATGATATACTGATCTATTATTGGAGTAAAGTAGAGCATGTCCAACATTTGCATAGGGTGTTGCAACTATTGAGAACACATCATTTATACGCCAAACTCAGTAAGTGTGAGTTTTGGTTGAACAGTGTAGGATTTTTGGGACATGTGATCTCCAAAGATGGCATATCAGTAGATCCGAAAAAGATAGAAGTGGTGCTGAATTGGTCAGCACCTACTTCTGTGCCAGAGATTCGTAGTTTCTTGGGTTTGGCAGGATACTACAGACGGTTTGTTGAAGGATTTTCAATGATTGTCAAACCATTAACACAGCTGACACAGAAGGGTGTACCGTTCAGATGGTCAGAGGCGTGTGAGCATAGCTTTCAAGAATTGAAACATCGATTGACCACTGCTCCGGTGTTGTTTATTCCAACAGAGCATGATATGTTTGTTCTTTATACTGATGCATCATTATTTGGTTTAGGTTGTGTATTGATGCAGGATAAACATGTTGTGTCTTATGTATCAAGACAACTGAAGCCACATGAAATGAAGTATCCACTGCATGATCTGGAGTTGGCAGCCATAGTTTTTGCTTTAAAGATATGGCGACATTATTTATATGGTATGTCCTTTACCATATACACTGGTTATAAAAGTTTAAAGTTTTTGTTCACTAGGACAGAGTTGAACATGAGGCAAAGGCGATGGATGGATCTCTTAAAAGATTATGATTGTGAGATCGATTATCATCCAGGGAAGGCCAATCTGACAGCTGATGCCTTAAGTCGAAAGGTATAATACACTGCTAATGATATGATTAACTTATCAGCTTTGATGATTTCCTGTTGTACATTGGGATATGAGTTTGATGCAGGGACAGTGCCAGTAAGGGTATCAACATTGTTGGTTGAACCCGATATCTTTGAGAAGATCAAAACGACACAAACATCTGATGATGAGGTACAACACTGGAAAGAAATGATCAGTGATGACAAACATCTCAGTTTGTTATAGCAAGTGATGGAAGTCTGAAATATGAAAAGTGTTGGGTAGTGCTTGCTTCTTTGGGCCAAGAACTATTACGATGTGCACATTGTAGTAGATATAGTATACATCATGGAGGAAAGAAAATGTACAAAGATTTACGTGCACAGTTCTGGTGGAAACACATGAAACATGATGTACTTGAGTTTGTGAAGAGATGTCTTGTTTGTCAACAGGTGAAAGCAGAGAGACAGAAATCGGGAGGTGAATTGATGAGCATAGAAATTCCTCAATGATATTCAAAATGTAGTGAGACTACATGGAATACCAATTTTAATTGTATCGGATCGAGATCGAGATTTGCTTCTCATTTTTGGGAAGGATTACAGTCAACGATGGGGACTGAAGTACAAATGAGCACATCTTATCATCCTCAGATCGACAGACAGAGCGTACGATACAGACGCTTGAGGATATGTTACGTGCATGTGTATTGGAGTTTGATAACTCATGGCAAGAATCGTTGCCATTAGTTGAATTCTCGTACAATAATAGTTATCAGACTAGTATACTAATGGCACCATTTGAAGCATTGTATGGGCGACGATGTCGATCGCCATTGTATTGGGATGATGTTGATCAGTCTTCTATAAGTGGACCGGATATGATACGTGAATGGAAGAGAAAGTGAAGCTGATCAGATTGAAATTAAAAGCTGCCCAGGATCGACAAGCCGCTTATGCGAATAAGTGACGTAGACCGCTTGAATTCCAAGTTGGGGATAGTGTATTCTTGAAAATCTCACCTTTTAGAGGTGTGGTACGGTTTGGTATGCGTGGGAAGTTGTCACCATGATATGTTGGTCCCTATGAGGTGTTGCAACATATTGGTACGTTGGCATATAGATTTGCATTACCACCATCATTGAGTAGTATTCATGATGTGTTTCATGTTTTGCTGTTGCTGAAATACGAACCATATCCAAGTCTTGTATTGCAACCATCTGAAGTACAGTTGGATACTAATGTGTCCTATGAGGAATGACCAGTTAAGATCTTGGATAGAGCAGAGCAAAAATTGCGTAGTAAAGTATTCCTATGGTAAAGGTACAATGGGATAGACGGGATGCCGAGGAGACAACATGGGAGATGAAACAACATATTATGCAACAATATCCCGATTAATACTCTAGTATGCTTTTATGTTGCTGTTTATACTGGTGAGCATTAATGTTACTGCAAAGGTTGATGTGGTAAACATATAGTTGAGTATATGTTTGTAATATTGATAGGATTAGTTTTTAAGTGTTTTTAGCTGTAATTGCTTCCCATTTTTCATACTTTTTAATGGGATAGACGGGATGCCGAGGAGGCAACATGGGAGATGAAGCAACATATTATGCAACAGTATCCCGATTAATTCTCTAGTATGCTTTTATGTTGCTGTTTATACTGGTGAGCATTAATGTTACTACAAAGGTTGATTTGGTAAACATATAGTTGAGTATATGTTTGTAATATTGATAGGCTTAGTTTTGAAGTGTTTTTAGCTGTAATTTCTTCCCATTTTTCATACTTTTTCCTGGACGATATTATGCTTTTTGGTGTTTATTTGTCTATTTCAGGAAAATTAGTTGGAAATGGAAGAAATGAGCTAATTTGAAGAAAACGGGCGAAACCGAGGCGAAAAAGAGACCAAAATGAAGAAGTTGGATTTTCGGATTCTCGATCGATCGAGAATATTTCTCGATCGATCGAGCCAGGCAGTGTGCTGAGCAGAAAATGAATCGAAGTCTCGATCGATCGACCAAGGCAGAAACTTCAGAGCCAATTTTATCGAAGGCTCAATCGATCGGAAGGAAATCTCGATCGATCGAGCGAGGCAGTGAGTTTCAAAGGCTGACGTGAACAGTGCACCGATCGATCGGACGCAATTCTCGATCGATCGATCGGACGCAATTCTCGATCGATCGATACGCAATCCGGGAAAATCTTATCTTCCATTTTTGAATGGATTTTCGGGGGATAAAAGGGAGAATCATTTCCATACAAAAGATACATCATTTCAGAGACCAATTCTCTCGAAAATAAGGAACCCTAGCCGTCGCCTAGCACCGCCGAAGGAGATTCAGTCTCCGTTCTTCGTCCAAAGTCGAGCCAATTCATTCCGGAGTGCAAGGAACGAGCAAGAGAAGAAATTTCGGTGCTACGCACGGATTTATTCCGCCGCTTATCGTATTTCTAGACTCTAATCTATTTCATTTTGATTTTCAATTGATGTTTTTGAGGCCGAGAGACGATTAAACTCTTTTGTATTTGATTTGAAATATTTTCAGTTTATTCTATCGAGTTTTAGTTTCATTGTGTTTGATTATTGATTCAATTGTGTTTGAGTGCATTGATTACTATTGTTCATAAATTAATTGCTTGTGTAGATCAAAGCCTAGCTAACTTTGATTGAATCTGAGAGTTATAACCGAGATCGAGAGATAACGTTGTAACACGCTCTATTAATTTATGATGTATGTTACGATTGAGATCGAGAGATGATATCGCATACGTGAGAACTTTGAATCGAGAGATTTAGAGTAACAAGGTTTTGATGATTTATGCAATATTGAATTAGTAAATAGGTGCACGAGAGTGACTTATTCTAATTTAATGTTAGTTTCTTTACAGCTCGAGAGAGTGTATCGAATAATAGCAAAAACCTTTCACCTTTAGAATCAATTGGTTGATAATTTGAGAATTCATTTGAATCATTAAAGATAACATAGTGGAACGACGAGCTTGATAAATTTCTCGAGTGACTTACCTTCGCATATCCGGAACCATTCATTTTATTGTTTCTTGTTTAATTTTCATTCCATAGTTTAAGTTTGCTTTAGTTAATCACCTTCTTTAATCGTAGGCTAAATATAATTTTATTAATCTTATTTGGTACTTATACGTTAGTCCCTGTGGATTCGACAACCCCTACTTAATTTTCACTATACTAAAACTTGACAACCGTGCACTTGCGGTAGAATCGCTTCACACTATTCTTTGAAATATTAATTGTTTAAAAATAAAGCGGTCAAGTTTTTGGCGCCGTTGCCGGGGACTAATCTGTATAATATCATACGAGATTAGTTAATTGTAATTTAGCCAATTTTTATTATTGCGTTTTTGTTTTCTTTTTCTTTTTGTTATTTTCGGAAAAAAAATAATATTATTTTATTTAAGTATGTTATTTGTTTTTCTTGCGAGGTACTTGTAATGCTTCATCAACAAGCCTTCACAAGATTTGCCCAACAATTTTCAGAGCCGTTTTATTCGGCGTGGGAGAGATTCAATGAACTGGCAGATACATTCAGGTATCACAACTTTTCGAACTATACTCTTCTGCAACATTTCTTCAAAGGTTTGGATGCACAGACACAAGGATGGGTATTCAGATGAGCACTAGTGACTGGGAGTCCCCTGGTTGATAGAGTTGAGGACAGTGTATTACACCTGTTCAATGATATGACGGATTTCGATTACCACTGGCATTTTGATCCTTCCTTGCAAGGTTGGAGTCACCAATACCCACCAGAGCCTCACTACCCTAATGATACGCACCAAACCTTTGAGCATCACGGCGAGAAGAAAGATAGTTTTGTAGAAGGAACAGCCCAATCAGAGAATATGTTATTTAGATTCATGGCATCAAGTGAGCAACGTTTAGAGAACCAGACCAATTATATACGTCATCTAGAGAAGCATTTAGCAATCCTAGTGGAAACCATCTCAATGAGCTGCCAAGAGGAGGAGACGAGATCTACAAATCAGGCCTGGTTATATGATGATGATCACTCAACCAATCAAGTTTGGGGGAGTGATCCCACTCATGTGGAAGAATCAAGGGAAGTTGAGCCTATGTAAGTGATTGAGCCTACAGTGGAAAAGTCATCGGAGGAGATCCTATGGGAAAACAAGCCAAGAGTGATGTTGGAGGATGAGAGTTTCGAGAACCTTGATATGCACCCATCGATGGAGACATGTTATATGTCATATGTGGATATGTATTTCCCATCGATGCCACCAACTTCACCGCACTACGCCCCATATGAGATGAAGTCAAGTAAAGAATCATTCTCCCATGCTCACTATGTCATGACGAAAGTTGTTGGAGCGACGAGTTTACACTGGAGACATTTGGCCAACCTTGAGGGCATACTGAATGAAAACCCATTAGTGGTATCATACGATACTTACTATGGGCGGCAACCGCTCTTTGATGGTTGCTTCTGATGGTCAAGCCGACGACTAGAAATCAGCGCTTCTTGGGAGGCAACCCAAGCGTATCCTTTTGCATTTAGCTTTGTTTTATTTTCAATTTTGCATCTAGTTTGTTTTTCTCTCTTGTCGATTTAGCATCCTTCTTTTGCGAGGGTACTCAAGTGGAGCGATGAACCCCTACAACATTGGAGCTTTCAAAAGCCAAACTTCCTAAATCCTCATGCAAGCGTCTTGATCAGGGGAGTTTATTTTTTTCCCTTTTGATTCTTTTAAACATTGAGGACAATGTTTCAGTTAAGTTTGGGGGAGTGGCTTGCGTGTTTAATTTGTTTTATCCACATGTGGTGTGCTTAATTGTCACCTAATTCGTCCTTGAGCACTATCAACAAAAAATTTTTTATTGATTGAGTTATTCTTGAGAAATGAGGAATTAGATTTGCAACGGTAATACATGATGAAATTAATCCTCAGCTAGATAGGAGTCATGAAAATGTTTAACTTGTTTGCTTATATCCTTTGTTAAGCATATGTCAAAATTGAGGAATAATTCGAGCACGTTTTGAGTCATGATCGAGTGAAGTATGTATTGATTAAAGTGACAACTTGTGTTAGCGATGATGAGTCTTGAGCATCTTAGATAACTCTACAATTTATTTGAAAGCACTTTGAGGCAAAATTTATAATTAGGAACTTGACTTGGAGATGATTTAGGCGATCTTTGGACCGTTTGTGCCTTTCAAGCCTACCTTTTATACATCATTCCTTAGTGTCCCCTCTTGTGCCTGATTGAAAAAGAACGGTATATGCATTGCATAAGATTAGACCCCCATTCGACATTCTTGGAAACCTCATTATACCTACCTTGGATTGAGCCTAAAAGAAAATTTTTACCCACCCCTAAGGGAGTATAATGAATCTCATTCGTTGCATTAAATTGTTATATGTTGATAAGTTCATTGTGAAAAAAATGAAATGAACAAAAGAATGAGCAAAGAAAAAGAAAAGATGTAAAGAAAAGCCTTGAAAAGAAAATTTAAATAAGACCCAAAGTGGCCAAGGCTAGAAAAAGTTGAAGAGAAGCTCAATAGTGTGCGAAAAAAGTATTGAACTGATTCTATTGTACTCTCTTCTTTGAATTCATCCTACCTTTTCTTTGGAGCTGACACCAAAAGGCCTAACGTTATAAGCTTTTAAAGTCTTGTTGATCCAAGTCTAGGGAATAACTACATTAGTGGAGAAGTGCTGGATAGTAAATTTGTAGAGTAGTTCAAAGTAATCTTGACTCGGAGTTGTAATGGCACTTTTTGATCTTAAAGATATGTACATTACTCATGTTTGAAAATAGCACACACGCACGTTCCAATGTTGCGATGTATTGTTTAACTTAGGAGAAATTGCTTCTTGTTAAATGTTGAATGACTTTTATTGATGTGTAAGTAGGATTTCTGAGTTTTTACATGAGTTGTAAAGATGATTCATGCATAGTATTAAGATTAACTTTTCTTTTTGAGCTTATTGCTTGCTCGAGGACGATCAAGTCTAAGTTTGGGGGAGTTGATAGGCTTAGTTTTTAAGTGTTTTTAGCTGTAATTTCTTCCCATTTTTCATACTTTTTCCTGGATGATATTATGCTTTTTGGTGTTTATTTGTCTATTTCAGGAAAATTAGTTGGAAATGGAAGAAATGAGCTAATTTGAAGAAAACGGGCGAAACCGAGGCGAAAAAGAGACCAAAATGAAGAAGTTGGATTTTCGGATTCTCGATCGATCGAGAATATTTCTCGATCGATCGAGCCAGGCAGTGTGCTGAGCAGAAAATGAATCGAAGTCTCGATCGATCGAGATTATGTCTCGATCGATCGACCAAGGTAGAAACTTCAGAGCCAATTTTATCGAAGGCTCGATCGATCGGAAGGAAATCTCGATCGATCGAGCGAGGCAGTGAGTTTCAAAGGCTGACGTGAACAGTGCACCGATCGATCGGACGCAATTCTCGATCGATCGATACGCAAATCCGGGAAAATCTTATCTTCCATTTTTGAATGGATTTTCGGGGGATAAAAGGGAGAATCATTTCCATACAAAAGATACATCATTTCAGAGACCAATTCTCTCGAAAATAAGGAACCCTAGCCGCCGCCTAGCGCCGCCGAAGGAGATTCAGTCTCCGTTCTTCGTCCAAAGTCGAGCCAATTCATTCCGGAGTGCAAGGAAGGAGCAAGAGAAGAGATTTCGGTGCTACGCACGGATTTATTCCGCCGTTTATCGTATTTCTAGACTCTAATCTATTTCATTTTGATTTTCAATTGATGTTTTTGAGGTCGAGAGACGATTAAACTCTTTTGTATTTGATTTGAAATATTTTCAGTTTATTCTATCGAGTTTTAGTTTCGTTGTGTTTGATTATTGATTCAATTGTGTTTGAGTGCATTGATTACTATTGTTCATAAATTAATTGCTTGTGTAGATCAAAGCCTAGCTAACTTTGATTGAATCTGAGAGTTATAACCGAGATCGAGAGATAACGTTGTAACACGCTCTATTAATTTATGATGTATGTTACGATTGAAATCGAGAGATGATATCGCATATGTGAGAACTTTGAATCGAGAGATTTAGAGTAACAAGGTTTTGATGATTTATGCAATATTGAATTAGTAAATAGGTGCACGAGAGTGACTTATTCTAATTTAATGTTAGTTTCTTTACAGCTCGAGAGAGTGTATCGAATAATAGCGAAAACCTTTCACCTTTAGAATCAATTGGTTGATAATTTGAGAATTCAGTTGAATCATTAAAGATAACATAGTGGAACGACGAGCTTGATAAATTTCTCGAGTGACTTACCTTTGCATATCCGGAACCATTCATTTTATTGTTTCTTGTTTAATTTTCATTCCATAGTTTAAGTTTGCTTTAGTTAATCACCTTCTTTAATCGTAGGCTAAATCTAATTTTATTAATCTTATTTGGTACTTATACGTTAGTCCCTGTGGATTCGACAACCCCTACTTAATTTTCACTATACTAAAACTTGACAACCGTGCACTTGCGGTAGAATCGCTTCACACTATTCTTTGAAATATTAATTGTTTAAAAATAAAGCGGTCAAATATTGCAGTCATACTGTTTATGTAATTTCAAGGACGAAATTCAATTAGTAGGGGTGAAACGTAATGCCTCGAGATGATAATCATACTTGTTGATATGATTAGTGCGTAATTATGTGATAATTACGACATGACGTGGACTCGAGTTTGAGTTAAAAAGGTGTATGCGATGTATTTATATGTTGAAACATTATGTAAGGTGTTAGTTCCGGATTTTAATGATGACAAAACATATCAGACCGGATCGAGTGAAATCAGACTGACCAGATCGATCGCTCAAAACAGATCTAGCTGATATGGTATATCACAAATCAGATCGGATCGATGGAAATCAGCCTGACCAGATCGAAGCTTCAGATCGATATCAACCTTTATCAGATCAGAGCAGTCAAGGATGTATAAGAATTGCTCTTCAGTCCGAATCATTAACGGCTATTTATTGAAGCATTTAATGTTGCAATTAATGCTGAAAAAGACCAAGGACTGAAGATTACCCTAAAAGGTAAGAAGACAAAGAAGAGCTTACCTGACAGTCGTCGAAAGCATGAACCAGAATGGCAAGTACCCTAAAGAAATAGACTGTAGCTTACTCAGAGTTTAAGCAGAGTCAAGAGTTGCACATTAAGGGAAATAATGTCGTTGGTACATGCAACTATATAAGGATGCAATAGAAGAGCTCAAGAAACAAGTCTGATCAATCGAAAAACGCAAAAGAAAGAAAAACAGCACAAGCTTACAAGCTCAGACATTCTCGAGCTGAAAATCTTCATAAGCACAAGCATATTGTAATATTTGATCATATTAGGATCATTGTGTGCATAGACTAAAGTCTATCTTTTGTATTCTGTACTAAGATAGAGAAGTGAGAATCAATTGTAAATGTGAGACAGAGTGTGTCTGAACAGATCGAGAGACTAGGAGTTTCAGTCTGGTAGTGAGGTAAATCCAGCTGAATCGGGTTTGTACAACATGATTGTATAAATCAAAGTCTTCTAGTGGAATCCTTCCTTAATTGGAAGAAGGGGAGACGTAGAAGGATTACACCACCTTCGAACTTCCAGAAACATATTCTGTGTTTTATCATTCTGCATTCGTTATACTATTCAAGCCATCGAGCCGTTCTTACTAATCTAAGAACAGACCGTTCCGCACTAAAATATTCAGTGGTCTGTTCTGGAGAAGAGTTGATTAAGAAACAGATTTCTTTCACTAATCCGAAAGAAATCACAAGGGATTAATTTTTAATAGGAGTGTTCATTCACCCCCCCTCTAAACACTCCGGACCGATCCTAACAAGTGGTATCAGAGCCAGGTTGTCTTAATCATCACAAAGACACTTGAGCTGATGGCATCATTCAACAAAATTCCTATGTTCTCAAAAGAAGACTATGATGGTTGGAGAATCAGAATGCAAGCTCATCTGGCAGCACAGGATGATGATATGTGGTTCGTCATCACTGATGGACCAATGAAAATTCTGAAAGTCAATACAGCAACCTCCATTACTGGTGGTGAACCCCAAATGGTCGAAAAGGACAGATCCCTCTGGACGAATGAAGAAAGAAAGAAAGCAAATCTAGACAACGTTGCCAAAGATATCTTATTCAAGACGTTGGACAAGAATATGTTCAGTAAAATCAAAATGTGCTCTACTACCAAAGAAATTTGGGAGAAAATAGCACAGCTATGTGAAGGGAATGACCAGACCAAGGAAAACAAGCTGACTGTTGCTCTTCAAAAATTTGAGAGCATAAAAATGAAGATTGGAGAAACTCTAAATGAGTTTGATGAAAGAGTTACTGATATTATCAATGAACTGAATGGTCTGGGCAAGGAATACTCAATCAGAGAGATCGCTCTGAAAGTAATGAGAGCCCTGCCAAAAGAATGGGATGTAAAGACCATTGCAATGAGGGAATCTAAAGATCTGAAGAAAGTTGAACTTCATGATCTATTCGCAGATCTTAAGGCTTATGAGTTCGAACTGATCACCACAGGTGAAGCAGAGCCATTCATCTCTCAACCAAACAAAGCACTGGCAGCCATTCCAGACCAGACAGGCTTGCTACAATTGTGGTAAGACCGGACACTTCATTGCAGATTGCACCAGACCGAAGAAAGAACGTAAAGAAAAGCATCGTAATGACAAGAAAAAGAAGCACTACAAAGATCGTAAAAGTCATCATGGGAAGTCCCAAAAGGTCCTAGTAGCAGAAGAAGGAAACAACAAGTGGGCTCAGACTGATTCAGATTCAGAAAGCTCCGAATATTCTTCCACCGAAAACGAAGAAGATATTCAATGTCTAATGGCAGACGAAGAAATGAGTCAAACAGACGAGGTATTCGATCTTGACTCAAATGATTTTACACGTGAAGAGCTTATGTCCGCACTGCAAGACATGGCTAATGATTATAGAATCTTAGCTGAATCATTTGAGAAAACTAAAGCTAAAGCTAATGATCAAATGGATGAGCACATCAAACCAAGCTACTTTGAGCTAGGTGAGTGCAGTAATCTACAGATCGAGCTGAACAAGCTGAAAATCTCTTATGATCAGCTCCATGAAGAACACAAGAGAATTAGCACACAAAATGCTAAGCTTTCTCATATTTTCAAAACATGGACAAAATCAAGAGCATCATTGGAAGAATTGCAAGAGGTACAAAGAAATGTCGGTGATGTCACCGGCATAGGCTTTGATATCAAAGACTGCACCAAAGATGAATCTGAACTGTTGCTGGTAAAAAACAAAATCAAACAAATGACATTTGTTAAATCGAGCACAGTATATGAAACTAAAGCACCTACAATTCAAACGGGAGTCTCCTTCAGGGATCAAGGTTTGAGAAGAGGAATTGGGTACGTTAACCAAGCCAAAGAAAAGGCACCAGCAAGATTTGTGTCTATCAGACCAAATCTAAAGGTGCAAGATCTAAGGCAAGGAAGACCATCCAATTACTACAACTCAAGACCAGTTCAACAAAGATATAGACTACCTCATAAGAATCAAAGGTTTCCATATCGCACACATTATCACACACAACATCGAAACAGATCAGCTCACAGCACACCAGACACACACAAGCCATTAAAGCTGATACATGTGTGGGTTCCCAAAGGGCTAATCCGTTCTGGACCCAAGTAGGATTGGGTACCAACAATAATTGTGTTTGATGACAGGTATAGAGGAATCTATTATCAGACTGGTACTTAGACAGTGGGTGTTCTCGTCACATGACTGGAAACGTCGAGCTGCTGTCTGAAGTCACAGAATGTACTGAACCCAAGATCATCTTCGGGGATAACTCAAAGGGTAAGACCGTGGGCAAGGGTAAGATTGTCCATGGTAATATTACTATCAATGATGTGCTACTAGTTGAAAATCTATGCTATAATCTGATTAGTATAAGTCAACTATGTGATAATGGTTATGCTGTAGAATTTCACAAACACACTTGCACTGTTAAATCGTCAGACGGTATGACCATGCTTGTCGGAATCAGAAATGGAAATACTTATAAGATTAACTGGAATTTTGCTCAACCTGATAATCCTACTTGCTTTATCGTGAATAATGATAATAAACACTGGCTATGGCATAAACGCTTGAATCATCTCAACTTTAAGACTATTTCTAGCCTGTGTAAACATAATTTAGTTGTCGGTCTGCCCAAGATCGACTTTGCTAAGGATAAGATCTGTGAAGCTTGCCAAATGGGCAAACAGATCAGATCATCCTTCAAAAACAAGAATGCCAAATCCTCCTCACGCTGTTTAGAACTATTGCATATGGACTTGTTTGGTCCTATACCAGTAACAAGTTTAGGGGGAATGCGGTATACTCTTGTTGTTATTGATGATTACTCACATTTTACTTGGACTATATTTTTGAGCAGTAAAGAGCAGACCGGTCAGAAATTGATCAAGCTGCTGAAGCGCACTCAGAATGAGAAATCATCAAGCATAGAAAGGATATAAGTGACAAAGGCACTGAATTTTCAAATCAAAAATCTTGAATCCTTTCTAGAAGATCAAGGTATTAAGCATGAATTGTCAGCCGCTCGAACTCCTCAACAAAATGGAGTTGCAGAACGAAGGAACATAACGCTTAAAGAGGCAGCAAGGACAATGCTTGCTGATTCTGGAATTTCGCAAAAGTTCTGGGCAGAAGCTGTAAATATTGCATGCTACACTCAAAATCGGTCTATGATTAACAAGAAGTTGAATCTCACTCCATATGAAGTATGGACTGGTAACAGACCGTCTATCTCTCATCTTCATGTATTTGGCTGCAAATGCTTCGTTCACAACAATGGTAAGAATCATCTTACAGCATTTGAAGCCAAATCAGATAATGGAATATTCTTAGGATATTCATCTAATAGTAAAGCTTTTCGAGTCTTCAATAATCGCACTTTAACTGTAGAAGAATCAGTTCATGTAGTTTTTGATGAATCTTTATGTATTGAGGGTAACAAGGAATCAATTCAAAATCAGATGGAAAATATCCATCTTGAAGCTAACAGTGATGATGAGATTGTAGCTAACAGGTCAAGAGACAATCCACCGGAACCTGAAGTACCAGATAGACCGGATCAAGGCAATGAAGCTCCTTCAGATCGAGCCGATCCGGATGTTCTTAACTCTAATGTTAAAGCAGATGCTGATAATGCTGCTACTATTCATCCGTCTGGACCAGATAATCCGGAATCAAGCTATCGATGGACAAAGAGGCATCCACCCGATCTAGTGATTGGAAGTCCTTCTGCACCGATAAGAACCAGAGGACAGATGATGGATAAATTCACTCATGCCGCTTTCATATCAAATCTGGAATCCAAAAAGATTGATGAAGCTTTGACTGATTACAACTGGATTAAAGCCATGCAAGAAGAGCTTAATCAATTTCAACAAAATCAAGTATGGAGTCTAACCCCCAGGCCAAGCGATCTGCCTGTTATTGGAACCAGATGGGTTTTCAGAAACAAGCTTGACGCAGATGGAGTTGTGGATAGAAACAAGGCCAGACTGGTGGCTCAAGGATTCCGACAAGAAGAAGGAATTAACTTCGATGAATCTTTTGTACCAGTCGCCAGACTTGAAGCAAACCGAATATGTCTTGCTTACGCTGTTTTAAAGACTTCAAGGTATATCGAATGGACGTTAAGAGTGCCTTTCTTAATGGTAAGCTTCACGAGGAAGTCTACATTGAGCAACCTCCTGGATTTCAGAACCACTCTTTTCCAGATCATGTATATCTACTGAATAAAGCAGTATATGGACTGAAGCAAGCTCCAAGAGCCTGGTATGATACTCTGTCTCAATTTCTGATGAACCATGATTTTCAGATCGGCTCAGTGGACAAAACTCTGTTTAAATTTATTAAGGGGGAACATACTTTGTTAGTTCAAATTTATGTTGACGATATCATTTTTGGGTCAACTAACCCCAAATTATATGAGAAATTCTCTAAGTTATGCAGGGACAGTTTGAGATGAGTATGATGGGAGAACTTTCATTCTTTCTGGGTCTCCAAGTCAAACAACTCAGCAATTGCATTTTCATAAATCAAACCAAGTATACCAAAGAACTTCTCAAGAGATTCGGAATGGAGACGTGTTCAACTGCATCAACTCCAATGAGTCCTTCAATCACGCTAGATAAAGACGAAGGGGGAACAGTAGTTGAAGTATCTATGTATCGTGGACTGATCGGATCACTCTTATATCTTACAGCTAGCCGGCCTGATATAATGTTCTCAGTCTGTATGTGCGCTAGATTTCAGTCAGATCCAAAGCAATCACACTTTATTGCTGCTAAGCGTATTCTGAAATACTTGAAATGATCTCATAACGTTGGTCTTTGGTATTGCAAAGACTCAAACTTCAGCTTAATCAGATATTCAGACGCTGACTATGCTGGATGTAAGATTGATCGCAAAAGCACCAGTGGAACATGTCAATTCTTAGGTGAAAGATTGATCTCCTTGTTCAGCAAGAAGCAAACATCTATTGCCACATCTACAGCTGAAGCAGAATATCTTGCCGCTGGAAGCTGTTGCGCTCAGATGCTCTGGATTCCACACCAGCTCAAAGACTATGGCATTCAAGCTGTTGAATCTCCGATATTTTGTGACAACACCAGTGCAATTGCTATAACGTATAATCCAGTTTTGCACTCTCGAACAAAGCATATTGATTTCAGACATCATTTTATTCGAGATCATGTTGGCAAAAAGGAAATTCGGATCGAGCATATTTCAACAGACCAGCAAGCAGCAGATATCTTCACCAAACCACTTCCTGAGGCTAAGTTTAATTATTTTCGTCAAATTCTTGGTTTAATAGACTTATCTTGATGTCTTAGAAGTATCTTTCTTTTAGCTTTTAAAGATTGTATGCTGGCACAGATCGATAATACAATGATCAGAACGACACAGACCGGTCCAAACTTTCAGACCGATCTATGTCAAATCTAATGTTATCCCATGATCTGTCTGGTCAACAAATCTTTAGATAAAGTAATTATGTAAAACAGCCCGGACTGATTGCAATTTTAACCGTCTTATCTCTCTTTCATCATGTCCGTTTATTTTGAATTATTTTAATATCAGTCATCGAGATAAAGACACGTGTCTTCTCTCTCCTATTTAGCGGGCTGAACATTTTACTTTCATTCACTTTTTACGAATTACTGTTGTCTGCTCTCTAACTCTCAAATATTTTCAAACTCTCCGTACTCTTCATTACACTCAAATGGCTACTATCACTCACATATCCCTTTCTGTTGAGTTCAATGAAATCTACAGGGCTGAAGATCCGGAAATGGTCTCCATGTTCAAATCCTTAGAGTCTTCCGGTTTAAGGAATTTTCTGGAATGCGGGACGGTGGTTTACGAATCGGAGATTCGAGAATTGTTTGCAAATGCTGTATCTCAGAAGACGTTCATCTCCACCACCGTCAAGGGCCACTCATTTGACATTTCTCAGTCGAAGCTGGCAAAGACCTTTGGTCTTCCCAACACCGGACTGACTGATTTTGGCCAGATTCCTCAGGCCACTATCACTGATCTTCAGGGGAAGGTATCCATTTTTGGCCACCGCCTGCAGCCGTCATTCGAGAAGAAGGAAATGTTCTTTCATTTCCAAGTGTTATGCGAGATTGTTGGCAAGCCACTACTGGGCAAAGCCGGAAGCTATGACGTTGTTACTGCTGAGAAATTCCGGGCCATGGTCGCTATTCACTCAGGACAGAAGATGAATTGGTATGCAATCTTGTTTGGAGTTTTGCTGGAAACGGTTATCGCCTCCAAACAGGCTGTATGTTTTGCAGTTCCCCTCAGCAAGCTCTTGGAGACTTTGAACATCGAACTGGGGAAGCCGTCTGCCCTGAGTCCCTTCAAAATTCTCAACCCCGAGGGATTGGCTCTACTGAAGTCCAAGAGTGCTCCACCCACTTCTTCCGATCTGGTGGCTGTCAAGATCGAACAAGGAGAAGAACAGGCTGCTGCTCGAAAGACTCGAGTCAGACGTAAATTGACTATTCAGACTGACTCCGAGGAAACTCAGTATGCTCTTTCGTCTCCAGCCAAGCCCCCTCCTAAAAAGCCAAGAACCCAGATCACCAAGCCAATCAAAACCTTACCCATATTACCTCCCACAAAAGCCACCCCTGCACCCCAAACTACAATCCAACCTTCAACAGCTCCAACCACTGTACCCAAAGTAACCATCAGAGTCCCCTCTGCCATTCACGTGGTTAAAGGGATTGTTATCACTGAACTGGGAGACTACACCCAATCGGGGATCAAGACCTCATCTCCCACCGGAAAAGGCAAGGAAATCCTCACTGAACCCATCTCCTCAAAACCCAAATCTGCCGCTCAAACAGCCATCGACATCGCAATGGAAGATGTTGAAGAGAAAGTGAAGGAGCTCACTATGGTGTTTGATGAGTATGTCGAAGACAGAACGATCAACCACATTGATATGTTCTTCGGAAAGCTGAGACGCCTACAAAAAATGGAACAAGAAGTCCTTAAGGGGACCGAGACTGACGATGTAAGAGTTATCGTGCTTCGCAAAGATCTGTTCCAGGCCAACCACAGATTCAGACTGGCAAATCTGCTGATTGCAGCTAAGAAGGCGAACTTTGATCCGAGCAATCCGACTGCCAAAGATGATGGTGCCGTCATTGCTCAGCTGGAAATGGATGTTCATGCTCTTAATTTGACTGTTCATTTTCAACGACAGAAGCTTAACATATCCACTCCAGTTCCCAGCCCGGATCACCCGTCTGCAAGCAAGACTTTGGCTGAACCATTCATTGAGCCAATTCATTCTGAGATAGTGAAGCAGACAGCGGAGCAGCCACTAACTAATGCTCCGTCTGAAGCAGAAACTGAAGCAATGGATGTATTGTTGGACTCTCCAACAACCTCCATCCCCATTACACCATCAGTCTCCCAAATTCAGCGCAGTCCAACCGAAGCACATACAACAGTCATCTCATCAGATTTCGTCGATCCGGATCTGGTGGTGTCCACTGTTGTTGCCGCATTACAGGTTGAGGAGCCTACCAGGCCTATCACTCCTACAGATCAGTCTGCTGAAGATATGGCATTTTTAGAAGAATTCTCTTCGGACTTGGTTACCTTGATCCGATCCGAAATCCGCCAATCTGCTATTTCCACAATCGTACCAGTTGAAGCAGCAGTTGATCCATCTGAGTCATCTTCTGATCACTCTTCAGACCATTTATCTGTCGACGCTCCATCCCTGGCCAAGTCCCTTCAACATCTTTCGGATAACTGTCTATCTCTCTCTCAACGAGTCATAGAAGTTCATCAAAGTCAGAGGACTACAGTCTTGGATTTTGACTTTTTCAAAGAGAAGATGACAGCAAGTGTTAGCAGCATTCAGCGTGGACTGAATGATCTGTTCTCTCAGCAAGCTTCATATAAAAACAGTCTGAGAAAAGAGCAGATCAAGCTTGCCACTAAAGTTAGAGCATCCAACGCCAAGTTCCTCCTTGCTCAAGACATTCGTCTTGATGCTATCAGCGCTCAGCTCGCCCAGATTGTCGATTTTCTTCAAGACATTGCTGCTGACAAAAAGGGGGAAAGAGAAAAGACTTCAAGCCACCTCAGTCTTCAGCAAGAAAGTAGCAGTCCTTATAAGTCAGACTTGTCCGTAATTGTAATAAGATTTTTTGCTCAATAAAAATCTAACTTCTTAGTTAAGTCCTTGTTCATTTATTTTGAACTAAATGACTTAATCAATCCGAACTTCAACTCAAATATGTTCATTTATTTTGAACAAGAAGAAGTAATTGATCCGCAAGTATACGCTTCAGAGTTGTTAAAAGACTGAATAAAAAGATATAGAAGCTAGGTTTTGTCATCATCAAAAAGGGGGAATTTGTTAGTTCCGGATTTTAACGATGACAAAACATATCAGACCTGATCGAGTGAAATCAGACTGACCAGATCGATCGCTCAAAACAGATCAAGCTGATATGGTATATCGCAAATCAGATCGGATCGATGGAAATCAGCCTGACCAGATCGAAGCTTCAGATCGATATCAACCTTTATCAGATCAGAGCAGTCAAGGCTGTATAAGAATTGCTCTTTAGTCCGAATCATTAACGGCTATTTATTGAAGCATTTAATGTTGCAATTAATGCTGAAAAAGACCAAGGACTGAAGATTACCATAAAAGGTAAGAAGACAAAGAAGAGCTTACCTGACAGTCGCCGAAAGCATGAACCAGAATGGCAAGTACCCTAAAGAAATAGACTGTAGCTTACTCAGAGTTTAAGCAGAGTCAAGAGTTGCACATTAAGGGAAATAATATCGTTGGTACATGCAACTATATAAGGATGCAACAGAAGAGCTCAAGAAACAAGTCTGATCAATCGAAAAACGCAAAAGAAAGAAAAACAGCACAAGCTTACAAGCTCAGACATTCTCGAGCTGAAAATCTTCATAAGCACAAGCATATTGTAATATTTGATCATATTAGGATCATTGTGTGCATAGACTAAAGTCTATCTTTTGTATTCTGTACTAAGATAGAGAAGTGAGAATCAATTGTAACTGTCAGACAGAGTGTGTCTGAACAGATCGAGAGACTAGGAGTTTCAGTCTGGTAGTGAGGTAAATCCAGCTGAATCGGGTTTGTACAACAGGGTTGTATAAATCAAAGTTTTCTAGTGGAATCCTTCCTTAATTGGAAGAAGGGGAGACGTAGAAGGATTACACCACCTTCGAACTTCCAGAAATATATTCTGTGTTTTATCATTCTGCATTCGTTATACTATTCAAGCCATCGAGCCGTTCTTACTAATCTAAGAACAGACCGTTCCGCACTAAAATATTCAGTGGTCTGTTCTGGAGAAGAGTTGATTAAGAAACAGATTTCTTTCACTAATCCGAAAGAAATCACAAGGATTAATTTTTAATAGGAGTGTTCATTCACCCCCCCCCCCCCCCCTCTATACACTCCGGACCGATCCTAACATAAGGGTTAGTTGAGACCATGTACATACACATCTATATTGGTTTGAAGTAGTGCTACTTGGGTTGTTACATATGTAGCAAGAGAACTATGATGCGTATGGAAATGAAATGAGTTACATGTGGTTGAGTAACAATAATAGTGATGCATTTGCATTTCATGTAGAATGTGGTGTGCATGTGAGTTTCATGTTGGAGGTATGTTGGAGGAAGTATTTGAAGAGAAAATCTGATTTACAAACTCATAACACACCTAAACACGCCTACAAATCTCTACAAAAGGTGCTCTCATCCTTTAAATCTGTTGTTCCTTCCTTTGGACTTTAAGCTTAGATATCAAGCTATAAACTGAATTAGAAGGGCAAACAAAGGTAGCAGTAAGCATTTCATAGCCTGTGATAGATAAGTGTTGCAAACTCAAGCATATGATATATGTATTGATTTGTATTGGTATGGTAGGAGCTAGAACTTGAAGAATTAAGTTGTTTAACTATGCAAACATGTTCATAGAATGCTAGAGTATAAAAGTATCAATTTTTAAAGTTGATTGTTGAGGTGTAGAATTGGAACTATGGAAAGGAGCTTGAAAATCGCCATGTTCTGAAAAGAACAGGCATTACGATCGATCGCTACATTCGCAGCGATCGATCGCTCGAGGCTAAACACAAGAGAGGCGGTGTGTTTAGTGATTGATCGCTAGCTTGTACCGAATCGATCCCATTGAGGCAGCATGTTTTTCAAAGGATGAAGCGATTGATCGCGTATTCTCAGCCGATCGATCGCGGTAGAGGCGATCGATCACTCAAGACATAGAGATCGATCGCTAGGTGGTAGCGTTTATCGCGTACGCCCAAATTAACCCTTCTCAAGTTAATAGCAAAAGTATGTAGTAGCGAGAGTGGGGATCGATCCCACAGGGAAGGTAGTATTTTTTTCGTGTCAATTTAAAAACGAATAGTAAAAATGGGGGTTTGAGTTGAGTGATTACTACTAAGCAAATTTTAAGAATTAAACTAATTAACGAGATTAACTAAAACGGTTAAAACTTATAAGAGTGAAGTGATTCTTGGTTTTCGGTCAACTTTACTTTTGGAAAATTCTCTCTTGATCATCAAATCACTAACATTTGAATTCTTTCAATTATTCATCGATTGAACATTGAATTCCTACCCACCTTAATCGTAGTCAAAGAGAAAACAGCATTCAATCCGACCCTTATCAAATCTATAATCAAAACTACAGCCGTTAATGATTAAATCAATGATAGATTTCAAAACTAGTGAGTTCGATAAATCTAATCAATAGAAACTACAGCCGTTAATGATTGATTACCCAATCGTTTCTCCTAAGAATTCAATAACACCTACAGCCGGTAATTATTAATCTTAGTTGCTTCTTAATTAGTATCGATTATGCATGTGAATACTAGGTGATCAATCTAATAAACAAACACAACAATCATCGAAATCGATACCAAGAAACAGAATTGAAATCGAAATTGAATTCAATAAACAAACCAAAATTCTCACAAGAGATTCAAATCCAAAAGCTAATATCCCTTCAACCAAGAATCTAAGAGTTTAGCCTAGCATAATTGAATCTAAAAATAACAAAAACTGATTCGAAAACATTAAATAAACAAAGGAAAAGAAATTACTAAGACGAATCACGATTCTGGCTTGTCGATTCCGGCTCCGTTCTTCGCCCGTCTTTACAAAAATCGTAATAAAAATTATTCTAAAAATTGAAAAATCTGTTCTAAGCTCTCAAAAATCTCCTAAAGTTGATAATTTTCGAGTCTAAAGAAGTCTGGTGGCTGATGGGTTAGGTTAAAGCTTATGTAGGAAGGAAAGAAATCAAGTTCCCAATATTTCCAAAATACTGCTGGCGATCGATCGCCATAAGGTGGCGATCAATCGCTAGCTATTTTTTTCGGTGAAGTAACTTAGGCGATCGATCGCCACTTTTCTCGCGATCGATCGCTTGGCTCCAGTGTACTTTGGCGATCGATCGCCTAAAACTCGCGATCGATCGCTGCTTCGTGAATTTTGTTGCTCAACTTTCTGTCCATAGGCGATCGATTGCCTCCTCCATGCGGTCGATCGCCTCTGCTAAAATTACATTTTTAGCATTTTTCTTGATCTACATTGAGTCCTTATTAGCTCCAAAGTTTTTCTTGATCTTTATTCGCCTTAGTTAGCTCGATTTCCTCGATTCCACCTACAATTACACAAATATACGATTAGGTAGCATATGTATCAAATTATCCATCAAAAACATACCAAATCGTAAACAATTAAACGCAATAGATGTGTCTATTTCTAGTCACATCAAACTACCCCATACTTACTCTTTACTCGACCTCGAGTAAATCAAATAAAACTACAGTATTTTTGCATGGCTCATAGCATCATAACAAACTAACTTATTCTCACTTTAATGCCTCAACAATTTTATACATGCATAGGAATGAAAGGCGGTGGAAAATTAATAATGGAACAAGTTCAATCCCTAAACATCTCATACTTGACAAAGTAGTGAACATGTGTGTGTGGTCATAAACAAGTGTTGTGTACAAATTGTAGATCCAAAAGATGCAAATCCACAATAGTTCAAGTCATACACTAACACAAGTATAAGCTTACTTGCACACTCTTCTCCACTATCTTAGCCACTTTGCAAACACGAATCAAGTAGGTCTTTATTAGCTTGTAGCTTGGCCTAGGTATTGGCTTATGAAAGAAAGGGTAAAAGTATATCAAACAAGAGAGTATGATTATATGCACACTAAAGGCTTCTCTTCTTGCTTGAATTTTTCAACTTTTATTTCAACATGTTCTTCTTTTGTGCCTTGGCTCCCCTTGGAGTCATATTTTTATCTATTTTCTCAAGGCATTCCTTTTCTTTCATGCATTCCATTCTTTTGACAATAAAGCTCTGAAAACATTTGAATCATTGATATCATAAGTGCATGTGAATGAAACACATCCTACTCCCTTCAAAGGTATGGATAGAATTCATATTTAGGCTCATTAGGGAAGGATGATAAGCTAGTCCAAGAATGTCGAATGGGGGTCGTTTGTATGCTTAACATACAACCATTCTTTTGCATTAAGGCTCAAAAAGGGTACTAGTGATTGATTTTCTTTACATGGTAGGCTTGAAAGGCTCAAACGCATCGAAGATTGCCTATATCACTTTCATGTTTGCAAGTAGTCTAGACATACGCCTCAAAGAGCATGTAGTTAAGTTCTAGCATGTATTAGAGACTTCTTAAGACTATCACAAAGTTCACACAATCTTCACTAAGCTATGCACACTTCACAAGTCATGACAAAATCGTGCTCAAAATATTCAACTTACTAAGTTGAAGTAAAATTTTGCATTAGAGTTCAAAGTGTTCCAAGGTTAACAATTCACCTATGTTCAAAAGCATGCATGATATCAATTAGGTTTCATAATGGGCTAGTGATTCTAAGCATGTGTTCATTACTAACTACGAGCTCAAAATTTTCAAATTTTTCGATTTTTTTTTTATTTTTGTAATAGAAAAGTAATAACACACCACTAATCCCTCCCCCATACTTAAATCTTACATTGTCCCCAATGTAAGGTAAAAATACAAGAAAAGAGAAAGTCTAACTACTAAAGCAATAAAAATAAAAGGGAGAACGTAAACTAACTCCCCTTGGGTTGCCTCCCAAGCAGCGCCTCTATTTAACGTCGGTGGCCCGACGCCAGTCCTCGTGCTCAGTCGAAGTGAGGTGGATCCTCTAGAGCCACCTTGATGTCTACTTGCCCTCCTTCTTCATTTTGGACACCTTCATAGTAGTGCTTCAATCGGTGACCATTCACCTTGAATGTCTTAGTGGTGTCCAAACTCTGAATTTCCACTGCACCATGGGGATACACATTAATAACTAAATAAGGCCCATGCCACCTAGAACGAAGCTTACCTGGAAACAGGCGAAGGCGTGAATGGTAAAGGAGAACTTTTTGACCAACTTCAAAGTTTCTCCTTGATATCATTTTGTCATGAAAGTCCTTTGTCTTTTCTTTATTTAATCTTGCACTCTCGTATGCTTCATTTCGTATCCTCTAGCTCTTGCAATTGCAGCTTCCTATGCACGCCACTCTCATCATAGTTCATGTTGAAATTCTTCACTGCCCAGTACGCTTTGTGTTCCAACTCTACAGGGAGATGTCACGATTTACCAAAAATCAGTCGATAAGGGGACATACCTATTGGAGTCTTATATGCGGTTCTGTAAGCCCACAGTGCATCGTCTAGTCGCAAGCTCCAATCTTTCCTTGTCGGGTTTACCGTTTTTTCCAATATGGCCTTGATTTCTCGGTTAGAGACCTCGGCTTGGCCATTTGTTTGCGGGTGATAGGCAGTGGATACTTTGTGAGTCACGTGGTATTTCTTGAATAGGCTTTCCACTGTCCGATTGCAGAAGTGTGTACCTCTATCACTGATGATGGCTCTCGGGATTCCAAACCTAGAGAAAATGTTATGTTTGATAAAATCTGCAACAACCTTGGAATCGTCAGTACGGGTGGCTATAGCTTCCACCCATTTCGACACATAATCAACAGCAAGCAGTATATAAATATGACCATAAGACATAGGAAATGGTCCCATAAAGTCGATGCCCCATACGTCAAAAATTTCAGAAATGAGAATGGGTTGTTGAGGCATCTCCTTTCTTTGGGAGAGATTACCGGTCAATTGGCATTACGCACAGTTCTTGCAGAAAAGATATGCATCACGAAATAGGGTAGGCCAAAAGTACCCACACTCTAGTACCTTCCTAGAGGTCCTCTTGGCTCCAAAATGTCCACCACAAGCATATGAATGGCAGAACATTAGAATGTTATTTACCTCAGTCTCGGGTATGCATCGTCGAATGATTTGGTCCGCGCAGTTCTTCCATAAGTAAGGATCATCCCATACATAATACTTGGCATCACTCTTGATCTTAGCTCGTTGAGACCTAGACAATTCAGGGGGTAGCACATTAGAAGCTAAAAAATTCACAATATGAGCATACCATGGAAGATTGTCGTTTATGGAGAATATGTGCTCATCCGGGAATTCCTCCTTCAAGCAAAGCTCATCCTCCACATGCGGTAGACGGCTTAAGTGATCCGCTACTTTGTTCTCGCTGCCTTCTTATCCTTGATTTGTATGTCAAATTCACTCAAGAGCAAAATCCATCTTATCAGCCTTGGTTTAGCCTCCTTCTTCGTCATCAAATAGCGAAGAGCTGCATGATCAGAATAAACAATAACTTTAGTACCAAGTAAATAAGATCTAAATTTTTCAAGAGCAAAAACAACTTCTAAAAGCTCTTTCTCAGTAGTAGAATAATTTCGTTGGACATCATTCAAGGTTTTTGATGCGTAGTAGATGGCGTGTGAAGCATTGCCCTCTTTTTGTCCCAAGACAGCACCAACCACATAGTGACTTGCATCGCACATGATCTCGAAGGGCTTACTCCAGTCCGGTGGTTGGATGATGGGGGTAGAGGTCAATGACTCTTTCAGTGTATCAAAAGCTCTCTTGCTTTCGTCACCCATCTCAAAAGGGACATCCTTTTGTAGTAGCTTACACAAAGGTGTAGCTATCTTGGCGAAGTCTTTGATGTACCTTCTGTAAAAACCTGCATGACCAAGAAAAGAGCGCACATCCCGGACACAAGTAGGGTAGGGTAAAGATTGCATAACATCAATTTTTGCCTTATCGACCTCTATACCATTAGCAGAAACAACATGACCCAGCACTATACCTTGTTTGACCATAAAATGACATTTTTCAGAATTTAATTGGTCATAATTAATTTGTGCCAACTAAATTTTGAATTGCTCTTTTAAAATGCATAAAATAAATTTTACCTTCGATGACAAGAATGTGTTCTTGTCATTGGTCCTATGCCCCGCGCCTCTTCTATAGTGGTGAATGAGATAATCCCCTCCTTCGAGTTGCTTGTGCCTTCATCATCCATATCATTGTTATCCCTACAAAACAAATTAACAGTAGGAGGATCTTTGGTACCCATTTGATTTTTGAGTCCTTGTGGGTTAGCTTTCATTGACACCTTTAGAATCCATTTCCACCTCTTGTTAGGTGGTATTGGATTTTGGCAAACCTACATTTGTTTTTAGAATGACCATCTTTGCAACAATTTACAAGTAGGAGAATTATGCTTTGCTTTAGCCAACAAGCTTGAAAATGTTTTTGATTTACTTGAAAAGCCTAGTCCGGCTTTATCAAAGCTACAACGTTGCAAGCCAAGCAAATCATTCATCTTTAGACTACTCTCACTAAATTTGCAAAAAGATATCTTTAAAGAATTTAATTCATTTTTCAATGAATTATTTTCTTCATCTTTCTTGTCTACCTCAAGTTTAAGTAATTTGTTACTCATCTTGGTTTTGCCAAGAACACCTATAAGCTCATGATACGATTCTAGTATTTCATTAAAAGAAGGTACCTCATCGTCGCTTTCATCTCCTTCATCTATGTCATCTTTGGCCATGAGACAAAGATTTGATTCTTCTTCATCGGAGTCACTATCACTCCATGTGGATATTAAGGCCTTCTTCTTGCCTTTGTCTTCATTCTTCTTCCTAGGACATTTGTTAGCATAATGACTTTTTTCTTGAAAATTATAACAAGTTACCTCGTGTTTGGATTCATGTTTGGTAGCACCGGAGGCCTTTGGCTTGTTATGTTTGTTGAAGAATTTCCTGAACTTCCGAGTGAACAAGATCATCTCTTCATCATCATCATCATCATCATCTTCATCCTCGGATTGATCTTTTCTTCCAACCAAGGCAATCCCTTTCCTCATGGATCTATCATCCTCATTTATTCCTTTCCTTGTCGATACTTCAAGTTCATGGGTCACCAATGTGCCATGGAGTTCATCAAGGTCATAGGATGCACTTTCTCCTTTATTTGATTCGATAATGGCCGTCCTCTTGGCATCCCATTCCTTTGGCAAGGCTCTTAAAGCTCTTCTCCATATTTGTTTTGGAGGATACTTCTCTCCAAGTTGGGCAAGCTCGTTTATGATTTGGGTGAGCCTCCTAAACATCGAATCAACTTCTTCTCCGGACTCCATCTCAAATGTCTCATATTTGAGTTGTAGTAGGTCTATCTTTGTCTCCTTCACTTGATTTGTGCCCTCATGAAAAATTTTCAATTTGTCCCATATCTCCTTTCCGGTTGAGCACATCGAGATCCGGTTGTACTCCTTCATATCTAAAGCACAATGTAAAATATTAATAGCTTTAGCATTTTGCGAAATTAAGATCATATCCGCTCTTGTGAAATCGTCCATTTCTTCGGGAACACTTATTCCCCCAACTTCCTTTAAAGGAATGTGTGGACCTTTCACAATAATCTTCCATATGTCATAATCTACGGATTGGATGTATAGAGAAATTCTATTCTTCCAATAACCGTAATTATCACCCGTGAAGAGCGGAGGGCGATTTATCGATTGACCTTGAGCAAACTCATTTGCTAGATTAGCCATATAAATTTTTTGATTTAAAACAAAAATCAAATGGCTCTGATATCACTTGTTGGAATCGAAGAGGGGGGTGAATGAGATTCCTTGGCTACTTTAGCTTTTTAAAATGAGTTTGCAAAATAAAAGAGTTTGCGCTTGCGAAAGGCTTAAGTCAATCGATAAATAAAAGAAATGAAGAAGTAAATAATAAATAAATGCGAAATGTAATAATGCGGTAAATGACAAGGATATTTGTTATAGAAGTTCGGCGATGAATCGCCTACGTCTCCTCTTCCCGGTTAGATAACCTCCAACCAAGGTTCCACTAGAACGAAAAATATCTTGGCCTTGAGGGCTCCAAGTTAGCCACAACACACTCTTCCCGAGTACACAAAGCTCTTCACGAGCACAACACTCTTCACGAGTACACAAAGCTCTTCACGAGCTACCAACACTCTTCACTAGTTTTCTTGGCCTTAAGGGCTCCAAGGATAGCCACAACACATGCACCAACTTTACTTGTTGATGACTTTACAATTTCCAACTTGCTTTGGTGTTGGAGGACCTTACAATAAACTCAACAAACACCTTCATGGTGTACCAACACGAAGAACACAAGACTCTATCAAAAGAAATGAATTACAAACTCCAATACAACAACAATGTATGGAGATTACAAAGCTATTTGAAATTTGAATGATCAAAGCTTTGTAGAAGTTTGTAGGCTTGTTTCTTGTCTTCAAAATGCTCCAAAGCATCAATATTTATAGTGTAGGAGGCCCCCTAGGCTCTTACTAGCCGTTGCTACACATAAGGCTGAAATCACTCCTCGATCACCTCGGACATCTCCTCGGGCGATCTCCATCGCCAGGGTCTAACGTTCAAATCTGGCCCAGATCGCCTCAGGCGTTCCTTGCATCGCCTGGGGCGATCGCCCTTTGAAAAATTGCCGTAGGTAAGTTTCTGGATTGCCTGGGGCAACCATGACATCGCCTGGGGCGATCTGGATCGCCTGGCGTGCAGCGTGCCATCGCCTGGGTCGATGGTGCGCGGCGTTGGCACGCATGGCTCGGATCGCCTGAGGTGAAGGCCCGGATCGCCTGAGATGATCTGCCAGATTTCAACACTCTCAAACTTTGCACTATTCGGCCATCTTAAGCTCATTTCTGGGAAAAGTGGTAAACATGATAGTTGTAGCCATTCTTCTTATCTAGGTGTGGACAAACTTTCATTGCATTTCATTAAGATATGAAGAAGTTACGCCCACAATGCTACAGCCGCTCAAACCTTACTACAATCTGCACTTGTTATGACTTCCATGCCATTTTGCTCCATGATGCAATCCGAATTGGACTGAGATGTTTGAATGAGAAATCTAGAATATTGGGTTGGCTTTCCAGCCTCTTTGGATTCACATTATTCGGAGCATCGATCCAAGAGATATAATCAAAACATTGTACTGCGCTCCAATTGGCTTCTATACGAATTTGCCCACCAACGGACCATTGGTTTGTGGGTCTTCATCCCATCATAAGAAATTGTTCAAACATCATTCCACACATGATGAACACTTAATTTGGTTGTTCATAGATCTCATTCCTTCTCGTCCAAGCTCAATAGATTCCTTGATAAAGATCACCGCTTGTCCTATGAACTCACATATGTTATTGTATAACTTGGGTTCTCTTCCATTGGTCTTCCCAACCAATTTATCAATCTAACCCTGTACCCTAAGTAGACATATTAGTACAACAAATGCAAGTTTTGTTGATCATCAAAACTCAAAAATAATCCGGAGATAAATTAAAGCATTAAACACAACCATGCGTTTAAGGCTCAACAGTGTTCAATCATTTTGGATCTCATTTTTCTCTCTCTCTCTCTCACCAGCGTTCCCCTTCCCCAAACCCATTTCCCTTCCTTTTTTTCCCCTTGGTGCAAAATCGATGGAGGCTCGACTTGGGAGCTGGATTTCTCGAAGATAACTTGGTAATCTCATTCCCCTCGCTTTTATCTTCGATTTGATTGTTGTATGTGGTATTTGGTTTTGGTTTGGAGTTGGGGCAATTTATAGATTTTTTGGAAAATCTTGGTTCTTGTTTTAAAATGTGTTTTAACCCTTGTTGGGTGTCCTAGGGTGTTTATTAGTGGTTTAAAATTAGTTGTAGGGAGTTGTGGTTGGTTGGTTGAGGTTTTGGAAGCTTTTAAAAATGGTGGTTTTCGGGTTTGTGGAGCGACCGATCGATCGGTAGCATCTTACCGATCGATCGGTGCAAATGCGTAGCGACGGGTTAATTTCAGACGTTTTACCGATCGATCGATGGCTACTAGAGATCGATCGGTAGAGGCGAGCGATCGATCGGTGCAACGCCGTAGCCAAAATGTGATTTTTGGATTTTTACCGATCGATCGGTAGGTTGGAGGTTTTGGAAATTATTTTGTGTCGTGGTCTCGATGTATGCTTCGCCCGTGGTCTTTTAAAATGGTTAATCGTCATGAATTGATGATATAATTGTGAACGTGCTTGGGCATGTGGTTGCATGCTCATTAATAATTGGGAGTTATTTTATGTGTTTGCACATGATTCATCGGGTCACGGGACTAAGGCAAGGTTTGATTCGGACTACGGAATTCTAACGTACGTATAACGTACGAGCATAGCCTTTTATATTATTGCAATTGTTGAATGCATGGTATATTATGTTTGCAATAAATGGATAGGCATTGGGAATTATATGGTGCTGCTTTTGAGCGAGCAATGATTGGGATGTTGTCGCTATTGAGCGAACATCGGTTATGACGCCTCTGCTATTGAGCGTGCGTGAGGTTAAAATGCCGCTATTGTGGAGCGAGCGATGAAATAGAACTATGGAACCATTGGTTAGACATATGTGATATCTATGGTCCTTCATTTAATGATTTTAGTCATATTTGATTATGAAACTGGTATGGCAGGAATGGTTTTAGTTAATCAATGTGGTGATTAACTGGTTTTGGGAATTTGATGGTTTTGGATATTTTGAGAACAGGAACAGTACGGTGGATCCTATGTGGTAACGATACTATACAGGGAGTATCTTTTACATAAAAGTTTTATATTCTGTAAATTATGTACTGTGATTATTGGATCGGTGGTATTGGTATGCTCACCTCGTGTGTGGGCTATCTCTGTTGGGCAGGTGGTACAGGTACATCGGTAGCTCCGGAGTGGAGATCGAGCTATGGATTGGAGGTGCTTCCAGGACCGAAGTACCTGTGCCGGTGTTGTGTACGGTATTTTATACATTAGATACACATACATTCATTGGATGCTCGCATGTGAGACTGCAATATGTGTATATGTTTTGTATAAAAAGGCATGGGCATTTCTCTCTTCATTTATGGGTTGCATGCAATTATTTTATGAATTGCTAAATGAACTGAGAATGTGTTAGTGTACTATAAGGTTCATGCATACTTATGAGCCGAGTGGTATGGGGAATTTGAGCATTAAGCGATTTAATGCAAGAAATTTTATTATTGGCATGTTTTGCTATGGTAACAAGTGGTTTTTCCCCTGATTATATGATTGTATGCACTAAATGCATGGGTTAATACACTAATAACGGGTTAAGGGCACGGGGGTCCTTACATTAGTAGTATCAGAGCAGTGGTTTGCTCTTTGGGGCTGTTGAGGGCCTAGGGACATGTTGATAGAAATGGGAAGCACATACTTATGCATGATGGTAGTTAGCGTTGTGTGACACAAGTATATTGCTTATGTGCGTTTATGGTATGTGTTCATAATTGGAATATATTGTTGCTAACCATGGTGGTTGCAGGGTCATATGGGATATGGATGAGACTGTGTGGAATGTGGATCACCTCTTGAGTCCAATGGGCAAAGTGCACATGTACGGGGGCCACCTCTTGAGCCTACGGGGCAAAGTGGCATGTGCATGGGAGTACCTCTTGAGCCTGCGGAACAAAGTGATACATTTCTGATATTGCCGCTGTCACGTCAAAGCGATGATGCCGCTGTCATGTCGGAGCGATGATACTTGCCGCTGTCATTTCGTAGCGATGAAAGAATATTGCCGCTAATATGTCGAAGCAAAGAACACGCCGCTGTCATATTATAGCGAGGGATATTAATTGTCGCTGGTATGTCTAAGCGAGGGGTATTAATGACACTGGCATACCATCGCGATGAAGAATATTTGCCGATTATAGCGATGGATATTATACCGCTAATATGGCAAAGCGATGAACTTTCCGCTGTCATATGATAGCGATGAAGAATATTTGTCGCTTAAGTGAGGGATATTATGCCGCTGGTATGTCGAAGTGGGGTAGCGAAGAGGGATATTTGCCGCTATATAGCGAGGGATATCATGACGCTAGTCTATGGCGATGGTTCATGCCGCCGGGTATATATAGCGGTGGTTCATTCCGCTACATCTATGGCGATGGTTCATGCCGCCGGACATATATAGCGGTGGTTCATCCCGCTACATCTATGGCGATGGTTCATGCCGCCGGGTATATATAGCGATGGTTTATTCCGATACATCTATGGTGATGGTTCATGCCACCGGGTATATATATAGCGATGGTTCATTCCGCTACATCTATGGCGATGGTTCATGCCGCCGGATATATATAGCAATGGTTCATTCCGCTACATCTATGACGATGGTTCATGCCACCGGGTATATATAGCGATGGTTCATTCCACTACATCTATGGCGATGGTTCATTCCGCCGGGTATATATAGCGATGGTTCATTCCGATACATCTATGGCGATGGTTCATACCGCCGGGTATATATATAGCGATGGTTCATTCCGCTACATCTATGGCGATGGTTCATGCCGCCGGGTATACATAGCGATGGTTCATTCCGCTACTTCTATGGCGATGGTTCACGCCGCCGAGTATATTTATAGCGACGGTTCATTCCGCTAGTTCTTTGGCGATGGTTCATGCCGCCGGGTAAATATAGTGATGGTTCATTCCGCTAGTCTATTGGCGATGGTTCATGCCGCCGGATATATATGTAACGATGGTACATTCCGCTGATTCTATGGCGATGGTTCATACCGTCGGTTATCTAAAGCGATGATTTATTCCGCTGACTCTATAGCGATGATCTATGCCGCTGATTCTATAACGAGGGCCTATTCCGCTGATTTTATAACGAGGGATCATGCCGCTGATTTTATAGCAATGGGTTATGACGCTATGTGCATAGCATGGGATTGTGCCGCCTTCAACCGATGGGTGCTGATTGCGTACCACTATTGGGCAATGGATACAGGTATGCCGCTATCTTGTTAGCAATGAGTTGTGGTATGTTGCTATTATGCTAGCATGATTATGGATGTCATGTATTGACATGTACCGTCACGAGTTGACGATGAGATTGTGGATGTCATTTATTGACATATACCGTCACGTGTTTGACGATGGGATTATGGATGTCAAGTATTGACATATTCCGTCACGGGTTGACGATGTTGTTGTGGATGTCATGTATTGACACTTACCATCACGGGTTGACGATGTTGTTGTGGATGTCATGTGTTGACACGTGTCGTCACAGGACGACGATGACATAGATGACGTTCTATGAGGACGTGTGACGTCGTTACGATGAAAAATACAGTTAGATGTATGTATTTAGTTGTATGGTTTGAGTGCCGATGGTGGGCACCAGGTAGTGTCTGCGTCACCGATTGACGAGACCATTATGTCGAGCAGGTTGCTCGATGAATAAATGGATGCGCTTTACAGGAGGTGTACTGCAACACATATTTAAGGTAAATATTTTACGAGTAGTGGTACTGTGATATCCCCGAAATGATTAATTGCAATTTGGGCACTAATTATGTTTACGTGATTAATTATGGTGATAATTGAATTATGTGTTGGAATTAATTACCTTGTTGAAATGCTTAGTCACATGGTAGGCGTGACCCGGTAGTGCATTTCGGGATGCATGTTGTGCATGTTGGGAAAAACTGGGTATTAGCATGGTTTATTCATGTTGGTTGTTAATTATTTGGAAAGCATGGATTTATTGAGGTTTTGGTGCCTTTTGGTAAAATGCTTTTAAAATACTATGTTGGGGTATTTTATACATCATGTTAATTAATGGGGTACAAATTTAATTATAACCCCACTACACCCCCCACTTTACCCATCACTTTTTCAATCCCCAATTTCACTCTCCCCAACCCTAACCCCTCACCATTTTCGAAACTTGCTCACAAGAGGAGGAGAAATCTTCACAAAAGCTTGGTTTGTAAGATTTCTAGTGAGATTTGGAGTCCATAAGAGGTATGGAACCCTCCTTGGTGTTTTAATGGTGTTTGGTTTTGATTTTGGTTGATATTTGAATGTTTGAAATGGGTTTGTTTTGGGTTGGTATGGTTTTGTTTGGATGATGGTTTTTGGTAGTATTGTGGTGTATGTTGGAGGTTTATGATGTTTGTGTATTGTTGGATTAATGGTATTTGAGTTGGTTTGATTTGGGGAAGAAAAAATGTGAATAGTGCCCGAAAATCGCATGTACAGGTCTCGGCGATCGATCGACATTCTCCCGATCGATCGCGAGCATCAGGGGAGGCGGCAGTAGCCTTCCGCGATCGATCGCGAGTTTGACACGATCGATCGGCGAGGCCGCGATCGATAGGTATAAACTCGGCGATCGATCGCGGATTGAAAATTTTTGTTGGCCGAGACAATGTGATCTCGCGATCGATCGGGGCTTTATGGCGATCGATTGCGAGACACCAAAATGTGTGTTTTTGGTTATTTTTGTGGGATTTTTGGTATTGGACTATTATTGGGTTCTAATATTGGTTGTGTGAATGTGTAGAACCATCCCAGGTGGCAACACAGCCAAGGAAGTGAAGTCCTACCACATCCTACTTTTGGAAAGGTACGTAAAGAGACGTACAGGCACCCAACGGTACATGTATCTATTATACTAATTGATTATGCATTGTGATGCGAGTATATATGGAATTGTGCATTGTGGATGCAAATACATGTTGAATTATGCATGATGATTGTATATGCATATGCTGATTGTTGGTGCACATCCCATGAGTCATGGTTATAATGGTGATGCTTTTAATGCTTTGCCGCTGTCACTTGAAACGATGATAGAATACTTGCCGCTGTCATATTGTAGCGAGGAAAGAATATTTGTCGCCAAATGTTGAAGCGAGGGTGTTGCCGCATGTCGCATTTGAGCGAGGTTATTCAATGCCGCTAATATGTCGAAGCGAGGGGTATTAGTGTCGTTGTCATGACAAGCAAGATGCATTAAAATACACTATTATAACAGACAAGGGATTGGTAATTGGTGATAATGGATTGGTGTTATGTCATGACATGTGTGAACCGTTAAATAATCTATTGATTATACTCATGAGTTATGGTACATGGACAACCAAAAAGGGAGCGTTTAAAATGCATGGGAAAAACAGGAAGTGTTTTATTACGGTTTATGTATTTACGCCTTATATTCATATTGTATTGGATATGAATTATTATATGCTCATGTTTTGGGGGTTGTCCTTGTAGGTACATTTTGGCATGATAAAAGGGGCTAAGGAGGGTTGAGGCGGTGAGCTTGTGAAGAACGCTTTTGATAAGAAAGGACAGGATTATTTTGTATAGTGTCTACTCTAGGAGTAGTGCAAAGCTATAGTGAATAACATGCATTTGTTTGAGAATGTAATTAATCCATTTGATAGTCCTTAACTTGGCATGTAATTCTTAAGGCTCAAAGTCTCAACACGAAGTTTTATACTCTGATAATGCATGTTAGCTCTAATTATGCCTTTAATCCGCACTTAAGGAACTAGGGTCCTTACATTAGTGGTATCAGAGCCAGGTTAGAGAACCCGGGAACGAGTGAAGGGTAGCCTTAGCATGATTGGCTAGGTGTTTACATTTAGGCATGTTTATGCATATTGGTGTATAAATTGTTCTACTAACATGCTTATTATCATTCCTGTTATCTAACGCATAACATATGTATTGTTTTGGAATTGTTGTTAACCCTTGTGTTACAGCATGGCGGCTATGAACTTGGGGAACCTCAATGAAGAGGTAGGTGACGTTGGCAGTGTTAATGCGAGCATTGGTCAGCCAAATCCTTTACCTCCACCAGCTGTAGGTGTGGAACTAGTGGCTCAGTTGTTACTACCTGGGGAGCTCAGTCTGACCCAGTTTCTGACTTTCCACCCGCCCCGGTTTGAGGGGACAGAGACAGGGGAAGAGGCTGAGGAATGGATAGAGAGACTGGAACAGATTTTTGTGTCAGCTCCTTGTGCTAGGACGGCATGGCTGAGGTTGGCGGAGTTCCAACTAGCAAAGAAACCTTCCATGTGGCGGAAGACTACGGTGATGGAACTGAGGGCTCAGGGTGTATTGATCGATTGGACTCTCTTCAGAACCCGGTTTCTGAACCGGTATTTTTCTGCGGCTGCGAGACAGAGGAAGGAAGACGAGTTCACAAATTTGAAGCAAGGAGGCATGACAGTATCAGACTATGATATGCACTATTCTTCATTACTGAGGTATGTCCCGCATATTGCCACAAACGGACATGCAAAGATGATGCACTTTTTGAAGGGGTTACGACCGAGCTATTTGACCGGGTTATCACCAACAACCCCACTTCTTTCGATGATGCTCTTACTAGAGCAGAGCTTGCGGAGATCGGAGTTGTGGCCTATCCTAACGCTGTACCCCCACATGTGCCACAACAGAGGCAAGTTACTGATAGCTTGAGGCCACGAGGGGAGTCATTTAAGCCTCATGGTGCTTCTTCATCCTCTCGGTTCAGCGGAAAGAAATATTTTAACTGAAAGCAGGAGAACAAGAAGAGCAATCTATTGGCCAACCGGGGGCCTATGCAAGGGAATAGATCGGGGGAGACAAGGTGTGACAATTGTGGAGGGCCACACTCTTCGATCAACTGCCCTGCTTGTTACAGTTGTGGTAAGATAGGCCACATCTCTCGGTATTGCCCCACTCGGGGAGGACAGTCAGATTTCCAAGGGAACATGCCGAGATTAGAAGACATGACAGTGCATCAGAGGCCGCAGGTTATGCCTCGACCATCGGGAGGTCATACAGTGGGACCGTCCCAGGGGCAAGTGTATGCACTGACCATAGAGCAGGCGCAGGCAGCCCCGGAGGAGGTGATCGCCGGTACGTGCCATTTATTTACGTACCCTGCTTTTATTTTGATAGATACAGGTGCCTCCCACTCTTTTGTATCTGTTGGCTTTGTGGAGAGACAACATATGTGCACGTCTTCGCTACCCACGCCTCTTATGGTCTCGACACCCACTGGAAGAAATGTTGTTGCTGATCAGTTTCTTGCGGATTGCCTCATTTATTTTCAGGGCAACGAGTTGAGGGCATATTTGATCGTGTTGGGTGTGTCAAACTTCTATTGCATTGTGGGCATCGACATTCTGAACAGATATCAGGCAGTCGTGGACTGTCGGCAGAGAACAGTTCGGTTCAGATCTGATATGGGCATTTAGTCGACTTTCTATGGCAACGGTTCTCGTGCGAAGATTCCGTTGATTTCGGCAATCAAAATGTCCCAATTATTGGAACGTGGACACACGGGCTATCTTATTTATGTCGTGGACACTGGGAAAGAGTAAAGAGTTAAGGGTTGAGAATGTACCAGTGGTAGCAGAGTTTGCTGATGTGTTCCCGGAGGAGATCCCATGATTCCCACCGGCTAGAAAAGTCGAGTTTGGGATTGAGTTATTGCCGGGGGCATCCGCTATCTCTCGTGCACCTTACAGGATGGCACCGACGGAGTTAAGGGAACTAAAGGAGCAGTTGCAGGAACTCCTTGACAAAGGATATATACGCCCTAGCGTATCACCTTGGGGCACACCGGTTCTCTTTGTGAAAAAGAAGGATGGTTTGATGCGTTTGTGCATCGATTACCGGCAACTGAATAAGGCCACGGTGAAGAACAAGTATCCTCTCCCTAGGATTGATGATTTGTTTGATCAGTTGCAAGGTACCAAGCTGTATAGCAAGATTGATTTGAGATCGGGATACCACCAGATTCGGGTCAGAGAGGAGGATGTGCAGAAGACAGCATTTCGGACTCGGTATGGGCGCTATGAGTTCCTAGTGATGCCGTTCGGTATGACGAACGCCCCATCTATCTTTATGAGCTTGATGAACAGAGTGTTTCAACCCTACCTTGATCAGTTTGTCATTGTATTTATTGACGACATACTCATCTACTCTCGGAGCGAGGAAGAGCATGTGAAACACTTGAGGACAGTGCTCCAAATCCTTAGGGATAATCAATTGTTTGCCAAGCTCAGCAAGTGTGAGTTTTGGTTGAGCAGTGTGGTGTTCTTGGGGCATGTTATATCTAGCAGTGGGATATCGGTGGATCCCAGGAAGATTGAGGCTGTGATGGAGTGGGCTGCACCCACTTCTGTGCCCGAGATAAGAAGTTTTCTTGGTTTGGCTGGTTATTATCGACATTTCGTCGAAGGATTTTCTAAGATTGCTAAGCCATTGACACAGCTGACCCAAAAGAGGGTACCGTTCTTTTGGTCTGAGGCTTGTGAGGAAAGCTTCCAAGAGTTGAAACACCGGTTGACGACGACACCTGTATTGGTGATTCCTACGGAGAACTCTAGGTTTGTTCTTTATACCGATGCATCGTTTCAGGGCCTTGGGTGCGTATTGATGCAAGATAAGCATGTGGTAGCTTATGCATCGAGGCATTTGAAGCCTCATGAGACTAGATATCCAGTATATGACCTGGAATTGGCGGCTATTATCTTTGTCATGAAGATTTGGAGGCATTATCTGTATGGTACGTCGTTTACCATTTACACGGACCACAAGAGCCTGAAGTTCTTATTTACTCAAGCAGAACTGAATATGAGGCAGAGGAGATGGATGGACTTACTCAAGGACTATGATTGTGAAATTGAGTACCATCCTGGGAAAGCTAATTTGACAGCAGCCGCCTTGAGCCGGAAAGTGAGGAGTACTGCTGAGGATGTCATACATTTGTCAGCCATGATGACTTCCTATTGCCATCTGGGCTATGACTTCGACATAGATACATCACCAGTGTATGTATCGACCTTATTGGCTGAGCCAAAGATCTATGAGAATATCAGGAGAGCTCAGAAGACAGATGATGAGATTCAGAGATGGTTATCATTAGTACATCTTGGTCAGCCATCGAAGTTCAGAGTGGCTGAGGACGGATCCTTGAGATTGAGTAACCGTTGGGTGGTTCCGAGTACGCTGGAGTTGCGTAGAGGGATCTTGGAGCGAGCTCATAGTAGCAGGCTTAGTATCCACCTGGGCGGGAAGAAGATGTATAAGGATCTATGTGATCAGTTTTGGTAGAAGAGAATGGAGCGTGATGTTATCACTTTCGTTAAGAGATGCTTGATTTGCCAGCAGGTTAAGGCAGAGAGGCAGAGACCTGGTGGTGAGTTGAAAAGTTTAGAGGTACCAAATTGGAAGTGGGAACACATTTCCATGGACTTTGTGACTCACTTGCCGAGGTGTGCCTCGGGTTTTGATGCCATTTGGGTGATTGTGGACAGATTGACCAAAGTAGCTCATTTCATTCCCTATCGTATGACCTTCACCTATTTGAGGATGGCTCAGTTATATGTTAGAGATGTGGTGAGATTGCATGGGATCCCTGTTTCTTTAGTGTCGGATCGAGATCCGCGATTCACATCTCATTTTTGGGAGGGTCTTCAGTCAGCTTTGGGAACTGAGGTACGGTTGAGCACTGCATATCATCCTCAAACGGATGGCCAGACCGAGCGTACCATCCAGACGCTTGAGGACATGTTGAGGGCATGTGTATTGGAGTTTGATACTTCATGGCAGGATTCAGTGGCCTTGGTAGAGTTCTCTTATAATAATAGCTACCAGGCGAGCATTCAGATGGCTCCTTTTGAGGCCCTTTATGGCAGCCGATGTAGATCACCCTTGTGTTGGGATGACTTGGATCATAAATCGGTCGGAGGACCGGAACTGGTTCGGGAAATGTAAGAGAAGATAAAGGTGATAAGGCAGAAAATGAAAGCAGCACAGGACAGACAGGCAGCTTACGCAAATAAACGGTGTAGACCGTTGGAGTTTCAGTTGGGGGATAAGGTCTTTTTGAAGATCTCACCTTTCAGAGGTGTTGTGCCGTACGAGATCTTACAGCCCATTGGCACTTTGGCTTACCGATTGGCCTTGCCACCTTCTTTGTCTGGTATACACGATGTGTTCCATGTGTCTATGTTGCGGAAGTATGAGCCGGATCCAATGCATGTATTACATCCTTCCGAGGTTCAGTTAGAATCCGATGTATCTTATGCGGAACGGCCTGTTAGAATTCTGGATCGAGCAGACCGCAGACTTCGCAACAAAGTGATACCTATGATTAAAGTTCAGTGGGGTCGCAGGGGTGTCGAGGAGGCCACGTGAGAGACGGAGCGGCATATGGTGCAGCACTACCCGGAACTGTTTTCTGGTATGTGATTTATATTTAGTTTCATTTTGGGGTAAGTGCATGCGATTTCAAGGACGAAATCTTATAAGTAGGGGAGTATTGTGATATCCCCGAAATGATTAATTGCAATTTGGGCACTAATTATGTTTACGTGATTAATTATGGTGATAATTGAATTATGTGTTGGAATTAAGTACCATGTTGAAATGCTTAGTCACATGGTAGGCGTGACCCAGTAGTGCATTTCGGGATGCATGTTGTGCATGTTGGGAAAAACTGGGTATTAGCATGGTTTATTCATGTTGGTTGTTAATTATTTGGAAAGCATGGATTTATTGAGGTTTTGGGTGCCTTTTGGTAAAATGTTTTTAAAATACCATGTTGGGGTATTTTATACATCATGTTAATTAATGGGGTACATATTTAAATATAACCCCTTATAACCCCACTACACCCCCCACTTTACCCATCACTTTTTCAATCCCCAATTTCACTCTCCCCAACCCTAACCCCTCACCATTTTTGAAACTTGCTCACAAGAGGAGGAGAAATCTTCACAAAAGCTTGGTTTGTAAGATTTCTAGTGAGATTTGGAGTCCATAAGAGGTATGGAACCCTCCTTGGTGTTTTAATGGTGTTTGGTTTTGATTTTGGTTGATATTTGAATGTTTGAAATGGGTTTGTTTTGGGTTGGTATGGTTTTGTTTGGATGATGGTTTTTGGTAGTATTGTGGTGTATGTTGGAGGTTTATGATGTTTTTGTATTGTTGGATTAATGGTATTTGAGTTGGTTTGATTTGGGGAAGAAGAAATGTGAATAGTGCCCAAAAATCGCATATACAGGTCTCGGCGATCGATCGGGACATTCTCCCGATCGATCGCGAGCATCAGGGGAGGCGGCAGTAGCCTTCCACGATCGATTGCGAGTTTGACGCGATCGATCGGCGAGGCCGCGATCGATAGGCATAAACTCGGCGATCGATCGCGGATTGAAAATTTTTGTTGGCCGAGACAGTGTGATCTCGCGATCGATCTCCATAAATGTGTGTTTTTGGTTATTTTTGTGGGATTTTTGGTATTGGACTATTATTGGGTTCTAATATTGGTTTGTGTGAATGTGTAGAACCATCCCAGGTGGCAACACAGCCAAGGAAGTGAAGTCCTACCACATCCTACTTTTGGAAAGGTACGTAAAGAGACGTACAGGCACCCAACGGTACATGTATCTATTATACTAATTGATTATGCATTGTGAATGCGAGTGTATATGGAATTGTGCATTGTGGATGCAAATACATGTTGAATTATGCATGATGATTGTATATGCATATGATGATTGTTGGTGCACATCCCATGAGTCATGGTTATAATGGTTATGCTTTTAATGCTTTGCCGCTGTCACTTGAAACGATGATAGAATACTTACCGCTGTCATATTGTAGCGAGGAAAGAATATTTGTCACCAAATGTTGAAGCGAGGGTGTTGCCGCATGTCGTATTTGAGCGAAGTTATTCAATGTCGCTAATATGTCGTAGCGAGGGGTATTAGTGCCGTTGTCATGACAAGCGAGATGCATTAAAATACACTATTATAACAGACAAGGGATTGGTAATTGGTGATAATGGATTGGTGTTATGTCATGACATGTGTGAACCGTTAAATAATCTATTGATTATACTCATGAGTTATGGTACATGGACAACCAAAAAGGGGGCGTTTAAAATGCATGGGAAAAACAGGAAGTGTTTTATTACGGTTTATGCATTTACGCCTTATATTCATGTTGTGTTGGATATGAATTATTATATGCTCATGTTTTGGGGGTTGTCCTTGTAGGTACATTTTGGCATGATAAAAGGGGCTAAGGCGAGTTGAGGCGGTGAGCTTGTGAAGAACGCTTTTGATAAGAAAGGACATGATTATTTTGTATAGTGTCTACTCTAGGAGTAGTGTAAAGCTATAGTGAATAACATTCATTTGTTTGAGAATGTAATTAATCCATTTGATAGTCCTAACTTGGCATGTAATTCTTAAGGCTCAAAGTCTCAACACGAAGTTTTATACTCTGATAATGCATGTTAGCTCTAATTATGCCTTTAATCCACACTTAAGGAACTAGGGTCCTTACAGGTACCTTTAGGTATACTCGTTGGGATGGCTTTGACCAAGTGATTGGTGGTAGGAGTAGTTATTGAGGAAACTACTTGCATGTACCGATGTGACGTATGGTAGACATTGTCACACCCACACATGGAGGTGTGGAATAAATCTTAATGGATTAGGATTGCATTGTGGTTGAGTAAGGACATCGGGACGTCCGTGGTGCTTTGGTATTAGAGGAATGTTGGGTGATGACCCGCTACTCTAATGGATGGTACGGTATGGTATACCGTGATGGAACGTATGATACATGGTAGGTCTGGTATAAACCTAAGGAGGCAACGATTTGCTAGCCAGGTATTGTTGCAGTGCTATAGTGTACTTGTTGTAACCATTATACTGCTCGTTGGAACCGAGTTTGGTGAATCGTATGATGATACGATGAGGGTTTATGGTGAACTCTTGTAGTCACTATGTGGCATGAGAATTGAGGCAGGGGATACCTCACGGGACGTTTATACGTCAAATATTTTGAGGGACTTGTACTGGGACATCTCAATATTGTTGGGAGTGCCAACGTGAGTGTCAACAAGTCGTTGTTAGCGCTGATTGAGAATCCTTGCATATGAAATGCAATGGGGGGGAGACACAATCGGAATAGTGGGATATAGTTAATGGGGTGACACTACTATATTGATTGTATCTCTTGGAGAGATTTGGAACATACTGTCATGGAGACAGCTGGTATCGATCGTGGGTTGATTGTGAATCAGCCATGGTAAGCATTACTGGTGTTGGACTAAGTAATTGCTTTATATTTTTCGAGAGACGTACGAGGAAATGTCTCTAAAGAAATGCTCGAGATTGTGGAGTACTATGGTATTAGTACAGAGCATTGTTAGAATGAGTATACGTTGTGTATACGGATTTCGGATTGGTGATAGTAGCAAGGATGCACTATTCTGAATCGATTGTGTATTTTATTGATTCCGAGATATATTTTGGTATAAATATATCCAGGTTTTCCGAACGGTGGTTCAAGGTTGGGGGTCATGGGTTCATGACACTTATTGTGAGGAAGGCAGTATTGATATACCTACCTTTTGGGAATCTTTGGAAGACTCGATGAGTTGGTTTGTGTGGTGTTGATGTAGGAATCACACCATTGGTCGTTGGTCCGTCAATCATTATTCTCCGCGGGGTGCGAATAACTGGGGATTGACAGTTGTAATTGGGCCTGTTGGGTATGATTGGTGATGCCCGAGTCGATTGCATTGAGTATGCATGTAGTATTGGTGCTTAGGCATGTATACCGGTGTGTGTATACGAATGCCAGCATTTTTCTTCGTACTCGTCGATCATTGGGTTAGTATGCTTTGATGAATGAATCTCCGGTGAGAGATTGTGGCACCTTGAGATTGGTAGTCTCAATGGCACGATAAATTCTGAAGAATGATCGTGAGGTCGGGTTGACTTCCTCTGAGGAGGGATTGTCATAATTGGGATCATGGTAGATCATTACTGGGTAATTTGATAGCATCCATGTGTTATGATTATTGAATCCTAGGGTAAACGAGGGATGGCCGGGATTCAATATGTTGGGTGTCGTTGTCGACACGGGTGGTGAGAATGCAACTGATTTGTTTCTTGCATGTTCTCTATGGAAACTTGAGACCTTGTGGAGTCTCTATGGCGTATTTGGAACAAGATGTGATTTCTTGGAACGCACGGATGTTGATATATGTGGAGATGTGTTTGTGTTGATCGGTGGCCGTGAGTTGCCCGATCCGAATTGCAAAGTGGTGCAATTACTCCTTGGATGGAAATGGAATTTGGAGAGCGGAAACCGGGTTTAGTGTGTGTATTGTTGTGTTTTGGTGGTCTCCTTGGTAGCGATGTATGTTTAACATCGTAGGCTAAATGTGATGTCCCCGAAATGAGTAATTACAACTAAAGCATTAATTATGTTTATGTGATTAATTATGTGAATAATTGATTTATGTGTTGAAATTAATTACCACGATGAAATGCTTAGTCACATGATAGGCATGACCCGGGAGGGGAGTTACGTTTCAAGGTGCATGTTATGCATGATAGAAAATGAGGTGTTAACATGATTTAATTGTGTTGATTGTTAATTATGAGGAAAGTATGAATTTAATGAAGTTGGTTGCATTTTTGTAAAATGCTTTTAAAATACCATGTTGGGGTATTTCATACATCATGTTAATTTTTGGGTATAATTTAATTAACCCTTTCCCCCACCTTACCCAACTCACTTTACCATTTCACTCTTAAATCCCCAATTACTCTCAACCCTACCCCTTTACCACATTTTCGAAATCCTTCAAAGGAGGAAGGAGGAAACTCCACAAAACTTGTGTTTGTGTGATCTTTGTTAAGATTTGGAGTCTTCAAGAGGTATGGAACCCTTCCTTAAGTTTTTATGAAGTTTGGATTTGAAATGGGATGATTTTGAAGTGATTTAAGTGGGTTTGGTTGGGTATATGTTGTATGTTGTTGGGGTATGATTTTTGAAGTGTTTTAAGTGGGTTTTAGTGGGTTATGATGTTATTGTTATTGTTGGGAAGTTTGGTGTTGAAAGGTATGAGAATAAGCTTGGAAAATGCACATAAAAATGGTGGAATCGCGGCCACTGGAAGTGGCGATCGATCGCTACAAAAGCAGCGATCGATCGCCGAGAGGCAGTACGCGAAGATGAGGATAGGCGATCGATCGCCTCAAATGGCGCGATCGATCGCCAACGTCCAGTAGCCAAATGAGCATCAGGCGATCGATCGCCTCATTTTAAGCGATCGATCGCCGCTAAGTGAAAAATCGGGCGATCGATCGCCTCATTTTGAGCGATCGATCGCCACTGTTCAAAAGTTGAAAAATGATGATGTTTGTTGAATTTTTGGTATTGGGCTATTGTTTAGCTTCTAATATCAATTTGTATGGTTATGTAGAACCGTCCCAGGTACCCACGACTTCAAGGAGATAAAGTTCTACAATTTCTCCTTCTTTGGAATTAAGGTACGTAAGAGACGTACGAGCATCGGACGGTAAACCATACCCTTACATATTACGATGATGTTTATGATGATAATTGTGATAAATAAATTAAGATGATGATGTTTGTGAAGATGATATGATAAGTAAGTTATATTGATGATGATTATAATGACGATGTTACGATGATGATTATGATAAGTAAGTTATGAGGAGGATGATTATGATGATGAAGTTTATGATGATGATTTTGATAAGAAAGATTATGACGACAATGTTATGATGATAATGTTCATGTTAAGTAAGTTCATGATGATGATGTTACGATGACGATGCTTATGAAAAGTAAGTTTATGATGATGGGATACGATGTTATTATGTGGTAAGACGCCACGGGGTAAGATACCCATATGGTAAGAGGCCATACTCCTATATTTTGATCATGCTATGATTGCATAAGAATTTACGATGCCATGATGATGTATATAATGAATAAAAATGATAAGATGTTTAAGATGATGTTATGATAAGTAAGTTCACGATGAAGATGACTTTATAATGAATTAAGATGACAAGATGCTTACGATGATGTTATGATAAAAGAAAATGATATGACGTTACTATAACGATTACGATGAGACGTGGATGTCTATTAGATGATAATGCTTATATGATGATAATGTTTACAAGATGATGATGTTTATGAGATGCTGTGATGTTTATGATGAATATGAAACTATGTTCTTAAGAATGGTTGAATGTCCGGTGGTTATTATGGGCAAGCGAGGAAGGTCTTGCCGCTCACATAAATGAGCGATGGGGTACATCCGCTATCAAGGTGTAGCGATGGGTATCATCCGCTGATGAGCGATGGGTACATCCGCTATCAAGGTGTAGCGATGGGTATCATCCGCTGAGCGATGGGGTACATCCGCTATCAAGGTGTAGCGATGGGTATCATCCGCTGAATAAAGAGATACATCCGCTATCAAGGCGTAGCGATGGGTATCATACGATGTGTTATGTCGAGCGAGGGGGCCAATTATACCGCTGTCATAATGGAACCCGGACAATCCCACTTCTAATTAACATAGTTTGTCGTGAGCATATATGTGAAGTATGATGTTTAATCATTTATGGCAAGAACTAATGATTTTATGCATGACTATGAAACAGGGACAACCAAAGAGGGTTAATACAATTAACCAGGAAGTATATATTATCAATTACTTTCATGCATTTATTTATATGCAATTTCCTTATGATGTTAAGTAACGATGTAAATGCTCACGATGGGTTGTTCCTGTAGGTACACCTTTGGACTAAAGGACTAAGGGCCGGGTTGTGGCAGTGAGCTTTGAGGAGCATGAAAGAAGTTAGGATACAGGAATTCTTTGGATAGTCTCTACTCTAGGAGTAGAATTAATTCTATCGCCATAATATTCTTTTGCGAATGTAATAAGTTAAGTTTGAAATTTCATTTTCGGCCTGTAATCTTATTAGCTCCAAGCTACAACCGAAACCCTAAGACGTTATAAATGCATGTTTAGTCCCTAATAGGTGATTAATATGATGTTAAGGTAGGAAGACCCTACATTAGTGGTATTAGAGCAGTGGTTAGATAACTCGGGAATGAGTGAAGGGTAGCCTTAGCAATAAGTTGGCTAGGTGCTTACTTTTAAACATGTTTTGTGCATAAGTTGCATATGAAGTATATGATGTTGCACTAACATGTTTTATTTCTCTAACGATGTATTATATGAACTGCTTGTGGGTATTGTTGTTAACCCTTATCTTGCAGTATAGCAGCAAATGCTAAAATAAACGACGCGATTTCATGTGCGCTTCTCCGTCGCCTCTAGTAGTCTCGACACCCGCTGGAAGAAGTTTGATAACTGATCAGATTGGTTATGACGGCCTCATTTATTTTGAGGGTAACGAACTGAGGACAAACTTGATTGTTCTGGGGATGTCAGTTTGTAGGCATTGATGTCCTGAACAGGTATCAGGCAGTTGTGGACTGCAGACAAGGACTGTCCGATTCAGGTCTGATATGGGAGTCCGATGGACATTCTATGGGGATGATTTTCGTTCAAGGATTCCGTTAATATCTGTTGTCAAGATGGCACAGTTATTGGAACGAGACCACAAAGGATATTTCAACTATACTGTGGTTATTACTGAAAGAGGAAAGAGTTAAAAGTGGAGGATGTGCCCGTAGTGGCGGTGTTTCCTGATGCATTTCCGGAAGAGATTCCCGGATTCCCACCGACGAGAGAGGTCGAGTTTGGGATTAAGTTACTACCAGGGACGCCTACCATTTCTCGTGCCCGTATAGGATGGCACCAACGGAGTTAAGGGAATTAAAGGTTCAGTTGCAAGAGCTCCTTGGCAAGGACTATATACACCTAGCATATCGCCTTGAGATGCACCAGTCCTATTTGTCAAAAAGAAAAATGGTTTCGATGCGGCTGTGCATCGATTTCAGACAACCGAACAAAGCCATGGTGAAGGATAAGTATCCGTTTCCGGGGATTGATGATTTGTTTGATCAGCTGCAGAGTACGAGGCTCTACAGTAAGATCGATCTGAGATCGGGGATCATCAGATCCGAGTTAGAGAGGACGATGTACAGGAGACAGCTTCCAGGACCTTATGTGGGCACTACGGATTCTTAGTCATGCCCTTTGGGGTGACGGATGCCCTAACTATTTTATGAGCCTGATGAACAGGGTGATCCAACCATGTTTGGATCAGTTCGTCATAGTTTCCATTGACGATGTACTTATTTACTCTCGAACTGAAGAGGAACATGTAAAGCACTTGAGAACAGAACTCCAGATCCTTAGGGATCATCAGTTGTATGCAAAGCTCAGTAAGTACGAGTTCTGGTTGAACAGTGTAGTGTTCTTGGGTAATGTTATATCAAAATCGCTGAGCCGCTGGCACAGCCGACTCAGGAAAGAGTGCCATTCTTTTGGTCCGAAGCTTGTGAGGACAGCTTCCAAGAATTGAAGCATCGTTTGACTACGACAACTATGTTGGTGATTCCTTCTAGGAATAAGAAGTTGCCTTGTGCACAAATACATCACTCCAAGGTTTGGGCTATGTGTTGATGCGAGATAAGCTTGTGCTGGCTTATGCATCGAAGCGGTTGAAACCACATGAGGCTAAGTACCCAGTCCACGATTTGGAGCTGGCAGCCATTATGTTTGCCTTGGAATTTGGAGGCATTACTTGGACGGTACGTCGTTTGCCATCTACACGGACCATAAGAGCCTGAAGTTTTGTTCACACAGGCTGAGTTGGATATGCGACAAAGAAGATGGATGGACTTACTCAAAGATTTTGACTGTGATATTGAGTACCATCCTGGTAAAGCAACTTAATAGCAGGCACCTTAAGTCGGAAGTGAAAAGTACTGCTGAGGAAACTATGTGTTTATCAGCGATGATGACTTCTTATTGGCATCTGGGCTATGATGTTGATGTGGACACGTCGCCGGTGCGAGTGTCGATCTTGTTGGCCGAGCCAGACATATTTGAGGTTTTCAGGAAAGCCAGAGATCGGATGATGAGGTTCAAAGATGGTCATCTATAGTACTTCAAGGACGGTCATCAAAGTTCAGAGTGGCAGAAGATGATTCATTGAGATTGGGCCACCGATGGGTAGTCCCAAATACGCCGGAGTTGCGTAAAGGAATCTTGGAGCAAGCTCACCGTAGCCGGTTCAGTATCCACCCAGGAATAAGAAAGTTGTACAAGGACCTAAGTGGTCGCTTCTAGTGGAGACGTATGAAGCGTGATGTTATGACCTTGTCAAAAGATGTTTGATCTGCCAGCAGGTAAAGACAGAAAGACAGAGGCCTGATGGCGAGCTGAAGAGCTCGAAAGTACCCCAATGGAAGTGGGAACATGTACCTATGGACTTTGTAACCCACTTGCCAATAGCGGCCTCTGGATTCGATACGATCTGAGTGATCGTGGATCGGCTGACGAAGTAGCTCACTTCATCCTTTGTCATGTGTTTTTCACGCACCTAAGGATGGCTAATTATATGTGCGGGATGTAGTGAGGTTGCATAGAGTTCCAGTCTCGATTGTGTCTGACAGAGACCCAAGGTTTACTTCACATTTCGGGGAGGGTCTCCAGACGACTTTAGGCACAGAGGTGAGACTGAGTACGGCCTATCACCCTCAGTCAGACGGCCGGGCAGAGCGTACCCTTCAGACGCTCGAGGACATGTTGAGGGCATATGTTTTGGAGTTTGATACTCCGTGGCAAGATTCAGTGCCAATGATGGAGTTCTCCGATATTAACAGCTATCAGACGAGCATTCGAATCACTCCTTTTGAAGCTCTTACGGACGACGATGTAGGTCACCGATGTATCGGGAGGACTTGACTAGTAAGGCGGTCGGAGGACCGGATATGATTAAGGATATGTAAGACAAGATTAAGTTGATACGCCAAAAGATGAAGACGACCAAGGATAGGCAAGCAGCCTATGCCAACAAGCGGCGACGACCGCTAGAATTCCAAGTAAGAGACAGGGTCTTCTTGAGAATCTCACCCTTCAGAGGTGTAGTTCGTTTTGGTATACGGGAGAAGTTATCCCCGAGGTATGTTGGTCCATATGAAGTATTGCAGCGTATCAGTACTTTGGCTTACTGTTTGGCTCTACCGCTGTCTTAATCTGGGATTCATGATGTTTTCCATGCTTCTATGCTACGGAAGTATGAGCCAGACATGTCTCATGTATTATAGCCTACTGAAGTGCAGTTGGACTCAGATGTATCCTACGTAAAACGACCGGTTATAATGCTGGATCGAGAGGATCGCAGACTACGAAGTAAAGTTTTACCGATGGTCTAAGTTCAGTGGGATCGTCGGGGTGTCGAGGAGGCTACGTGGGAGATGGAGCGGCGTATGGTACAGCATTACCCGGAACTATTTTCTGGTATGATTTATGTTTAGTTTCTTTTGGGGTAAGTGCATGCGATTTCGAGGACGAAATCTTATAAGTAGGGGAGTAATGTGATGTCCCCGAAATGAGTAATTACAACTAAAGCATTAATTATGTTTATGTGATTAATTATGTGAATAATTGATTTATGTGTTGAAATTAATTACCACGATGAAATGCTTAGTCACATGATAGGCATGACCCGGGAGGGGAGTTACGTTTCAAGGTGCATGTTATGCATGATAGAAAATGAGGTGTTAACATGATTTATTTGTGTTGATTGTTAATTATGAGGAAAGTATGAATTTAATGAAGTTGGTTGCATTTTTGTAAAATGCTTTTAAAATACCATGTCGGGGTATTTCATACATCATGTTAATTTTTGGGTATAATTTAATTAACCCTTTCCCCCACCTTACCCAACTCACTTTACCCTTTCACTCTTAAATCCCCAATTACTCTCAAACCCTACCCCTTTACCACATTTTCGAAATCCTTCAAAGGAGGAAGGAGGAAACTCCACAAAACTTGTGTTTGTGTGATCTTTGTTAAGATTTGGAGTCTTCAAGAGGTATGGAACCCTTCCTTAAGTTTTTATGAAGTTTGGATTTGAAATGGGATGATTTTGAAGTGATTTAAGTGGGTTTGGTTGGGTATATGTTGTATGTTGTTGGGGTATGATTTTTGAAGTGTTTTAAGTGGGTTTTAGTGGGTTATGATGTTATTGTTATTGTTGGGAAGTTTGGTGTTGAAAGGTATGAGAATAAGCTTGGAAAATGCACATAAAAATGGTGGAATCGCGGCCACTGGAAGTGGCGATCGATCGCCGAGAGGCAGTACGCGAAGATGAGGATAGGCGATCGATCGCCTCAAATGGCGCGATCGATCGCCAACGTCCAGTAGCCAAATGAGCATCAGGCGATCGATCGCCTCATTTTAAGCGATCGATCGCCGCTAAGTGAAAAATCGGGCGATCGATCGCCTCATTTTGAGCGATCGATCGCCACTGTTCAAAAGTTGAAAAATGATGATTTTTGTTGAATTTTTGGTATTGGGCTATTGTTTAGCTTCTAATATCAATTTGTATGGTTATGTAGAACCGTCCCAGGTACCCACGACTTCAAGGAGATAAAGTTCTACAATTTCTCCTTCTTTTGGAATTAAGGTACGTAAGAGACGTACGAGCATCGGACGGTAAACCATACCCTTACATATTACGATGATGTTTATGATGATAATTGTGATAAATAAATTAAGATGATGATGTTTGTGAAGATGATATGATAAGTAAGTTATATTGATGATGATTATAATGACGATGTTACGATGATGATTATGATAAGTAAGTTATGAGGAGGATGATTATGATGATGAAGTTTATGATGATGATTTTGATAAGAAAGATTATGATGACAATGTTATGATGATAATGTTCATGTTAAGTAAGTTCATGATAATGATGTTACGATAACGATGCTTATGAAAAGTAAGTTTATGATGATGGGATACGATGTTATTATGTGGTAAGACGCCACGGGGTAAGATACCCATATGGTAAGAGGCCATACTCCTATATTTTGATCATGCTATGATTGCATAAGAATTTACGATGCCATGATGATGTATATAATGAATAAAAATGATAAGATGTTTAAGATGATGTTATGATAAGTAAGTTCACGATGAAGATGACTTTATAATGAATTAAGATGACAAGATGCTTACGATGATGTTATGATAAAAGAAAATGATATGACGTTACTATAACGATTACGATGAGACGTGGATGTCTATAAGATGATAATGCTTATATGATGATAATGTTTACAAGATGATGATGTTTATGAGATGCTGTGATGTTTATGATGAATATGAAACTATGTTCTTAAGAATGGTTGAATGTCCGGTGGTTATTATGGGCAAGCGAGGAAGGTCTTGCCGCTCACATAAATGAGCGATGGGGTACATCCGCTATCAAGGTGTAGCGATGGGTATCATCCGCTGATGAGCGATGGGGTACATCCGCTATCAAGGTGTAGCGATGGGTATCATCCGCTGAGCGATGGGGTACATCCGCTATCAAGGTGTAGCGATGGGTATCATCCGCTGAATAAAGAGATACATCCGCTATCAAGGCGTAGCGATGGGTATCATACGATGTGTTATGTTGAGCGAGGGGGCCAATTATACCGCTGTCATAATGGAACCCGGACAGTCCCACTTCTAATTAACATAGTTTGTCGTGAGCATATATGTGAAGTATGATGTTTAATCATTTATGGCAAGAACTAATGATTTTATGCATGACTATGAAACAGGGACAATCAAAGAGGGTTAATACGATTAACCAAGAAGTATATATTATCAGTTACTTTCATGCATTTATTTATATGCAATTTCCTTATGATGTTAAGTAACGATGTAAATGCTCACGATGGGTTGTTCCTGTAGGTACACCTTTGGACTAAAGGACTAAGGGCCGGGTTGTGGCATTGAGCTTTGAGGAGCATGAAAGAAGTTAGGATACAGGAATTCTTTGGATAGTCTCTACTCTAGGAGTAGAATTAATTCTATCGCCATAATATTCTTTTGCGAATGTAATAAGTTAAGTTTGAAATTTCATTTTCGGCCTGTAATCTTATTAGCTCCAAGCTACAACCGAAACCCTAAGACGTTATAAATGCATGTTTAGTCCCTAATAGGTGATTAATATGATGTTAAGGTAGGAAGACCCTACACTAAATCGTAGAGATATCATGGAAACGATATCTATGTTAGAATCACGAATGATTCATTTTGGATAGCAGTTAGGATTGACTGATTGCGTTTGGGTGGTTAGCATCAAGGCATGCTGACGTCCTTGTGAGATTGTGATGTTTGGGAGGTTTACTCCATTCCAGAGATTGGTACGAGGCCGTTGTCCTCGCGGTTGGTGTGTCGTTCATGTGCGCTCATGATTCGACGACGTGGATCAGTTTGGAATGTGTGGTCTTGGCAGTACGCGGGGTACGCCTATGAAAATTTAGAGGATGAAATTTTATTAGTGGGGAATAATTGTGATGCCCGAGACTTAATGGTGTAAATCTCAGTGTTGCAATGATCCTTTATGGATTTTAATTGTGGCAATTATGAATTAATTGTGGTGCTGGGACTCCCGAAGATTTTAAATCCGGTATTTGGAGTAGTTGGATCCAAAGATTGAGATCATATTCTCATTGTGGTGATAACCTTGGAATTTGGTTTTTTTGTGGGATCTGGGGTCCGGAGTGTTTTGTGTTGGGGCTGGTAATGGAAATTGAGATTGAGAGGTAATTATTGAACACAGATGATTTTTTATGAGTCATGATGTATTTGTGGGGGGACTCGGGATTTTGAGCCTTTGTACTATATATACCAAGTGGACTCAGTGTTCAACCATTTTGGATCTCATTTCTCTCTCTCTCACCATCGTTCCCTTCCCCAAACCCATTTCCCTTCCTTTTTTTCCCCTTGGTGCAAAATCGATGGAGGCTCGACTTGAGAGCCGGATTTCTCAAAGATAACTTGGTAATCTCCTTCCCCTCGCTTTTATCTTCGATTTGATTGTTGTATTGTGGTATTTGGTTTTGGTTTGGAGTTGGGGGCAATTTATAGATTTTTGGAAAATCTTGATTCTTGTTTTAAAATGTGTTTTTTAACCCTTGTTGGGTGTCCTAGGGTGTTTATTAGTAGTTTAAAACGAGTTGGGGGGAGTTGTGGTTGGTTGGTTGAGGTTTTGCAAGCTTTTAAAAATGGTGGTTTTCGGGTTTGTGCAGCGACCGATCGATCGGTAGCATCTTACCGAACGATCGGTGCAAATGCGTAGCGACGGGTTAATTTCAGACGTTTTGCCGATCGGTGGCTACTAGCGATCGATCGGTAGAGGCTACCGATCGATCGGTGCAACGCCGTAGCCAAAATGTAATTTTTGGGTTTTTACCGATCGATCGGTAGGTCGGAGATTTGGGAAATTATTTTGTGTCGTGGTCTTGACGCATGCTTCGCCCGTGGTCTTTTAAAATGGTTAATCGTCATGAATTGATGATATAATTGGGGATTGTGAACGTGCTTGGGCACGTGGTTGCATGCTCATTAATAATTGGGAGTTATTTTATGTGTTAACACATGATTCATCGGGTCATGGGACTAAGGAAATGTTTGATTCGGACTACAGAATTCTAAGGTACGTATAACGTACGAGTATAGCCTTTTATATTATTGCAATTGTTGAATGCATGGTATATTATGTTTGCAATAAATGGATAGGCATTGGGAATTATATGGCGTCGCTTTTGAGCGAGCAATGATTGGGATGTTGTCGCTATTGAGCGAACATCGGTTATGACGCCTCACGCTGACGTGGTGAGGTTAAAATGCCGCTATTGTGGAGCGAGCGATGAAATAGAACTATGGAACCATTGGTTAGACATATGTGATATCTATGGTCCTTCATTTAATGATTTTAGTCATATTTGATTATGAAACTGGTATGGCAGGAATGGTTTTAGTTAATCAATGTGGTGATTAACTGGTTTTGGGAATTTGATGGTTTTGGTTATTTTGAGAACATGAACAGTACGGGGGATCCTATGTGGTAACGATACTATATAGGGAGTATCTTTTACATAAAAGTTTTATATTCTGTAAATTATGTACTGTGATTATTGGATCGGTGGTATTGGTATGCTCACCACGTGTGGGGGCTGTCTCTGTTGGGGCAGGTGGTACAGGTACAGCGGTAGCTCCGGAGTTGAGATCGAGTTATGATTGGAGATCTTCCAGGACCGAAGTACCAGTGTCGGTGTTGTGTACGGCATTTTATACATTAGATACACATACATTCATTGGATGCTCGTATGTGAGCACTGCTATATGTGTATATGTTTTGTATAAAGAGGCATGGGCCTTTCTATCTTCATTTATAGGTTGCATGCAATTATTTTATGAATTGCTAAATGAACTGAGAACGTGTTAGTGTATTATAAGGTGCATGCATACTTATGAGTAGAGTGGTATGGGGAATTTGAGCATTAACCGATGTAATGCAAGAAATTTTATTGTTGGCATGTTTTGCTATGGTAACAAGTGGTTTTTCCCCTGATTATATGATTGTATGCACTAAATGCATGGGTTAATACACTAATAACGGGTTAAGGGCAAGGGGGTCCTTACAACATGTGAATCACTTGTTTTACAAGTTTCACTACATATATGATGAGTTGTATATTCATGTGATGTTGAATATCGGTCATTCGTATATACTCATTGAAGTGTTTTGTTTCAGATAATCCAAAGTAAAGTCGACTCTAGAGGAATGTCTAGAAGTCTTTTTGGAATATTTGGAAGTATGGATTCAAGGTTGGCAGGCTGATATGTAGTTCTTCTCCCTCTGCTCATCATGTATATATATATATATATATATATATATATATATATATATATATATATATATATATATATATATATATATATATATATGTGTGTGTGTGTGTGTGTGCGTGTGTGTGTGTGTGTGTATATCTTTTTGGTATGGGTAGTGAGAGATACAACATTGGCCAATTTTTGTGGCATATATGCCATGTACATATTGTTATGGAAAAAGTTTTAAATTTACATGTTATAAAGTACAATTTCCATGCCATGTACATATTGTTATGGAAAAAGTTTTAAATTTACATGTTATAAAGTACAATTTCCGCTGCAACGAATTAAAATTTTACTATAGTCATGCTATAGTCACAGTCATGTGTATGTCTATTAGTGACGCCCTTACATGATAAATGTTAGGCGACATGCCTCATGTATTTACACGTGTATAAAAGGGATATGTGTGTCATGTGTAATGAAAATGTAGGGGTGTCACAGTTGATTTGATATCAGAGCAAAGGTCTAAGATTCTGTAAACTATGACCATGCATCATTATGATATGTTGCATTGTTATTATGTGTTACATGATTACATAAGTCATTACTTGTGTCATAAAGGGTAAATGATGAGCAAATTATCAATAGAGGGGAAGAAGCAGCCGAGTCTGGGTCTCATGCATCACATTCTTTTCCTCCTCATGTTCAAAATGCCTGTTCATGACGCTTATAGACAGTTTCCTCATGCTCCTCCTCATGAATTTTGTGAAATGAGGTATGATAAAATAAGAAAGATGGGAGCTGAAGAGTTTAGGAGTACTACCAATCCAGCTGAGGTTGAGACATGGTGGAAAAGAAATAAAAGAATTCTAAATCTATTGACTCCTGAAGAGAAGTTTGATTATACAATGACACTTCTTTAGGGCAATGCATATGATTGGTGGGAAACTATTCCTAACAGTACTATTCAGCCACATATTCTGACTTGGGAGGACTTTTTGACTAAATTTAATGATCCATACTTTATCTGAAGTTTATAAAGATCAGACGGAGAAACAATTTCTTGAAAGTTAAACAGTGGAACGGATCAGTGGCAGAGTATGAAGTGTTGTTTAATCAGTTGTCACGTTATGCTCCACACATGGTTTCTACTTAGAAGAAAAAGTGTAGTAGATTTGAAATGGGATTACGATTCAATATTCGTGATCGCCTTACAACATCATAGTAAGTTGAAATCTGCAGTTAGTCATACTGAGAAGTTGGAAGCTGAATCCAAAGCTTTTAAGAAAAGACAAAGTGAAGAGATTAGTGGTCTTGTTAAGAAGAAAGTATTTCAAGTACCTATACAGAATACTTTGCCTAGTGGTTCCAAGGGCTCCAGTTCCAGTAGTGCACCATCAGCAAGTAAAATTTCTGGGTTTACATCAACAACACCAACTTGTGTCCATTGTGGCAAGAATCATTTTGGTGAATGTCGACTTCTGACAAGAAAATGTTTTCGATATGGTGAACCGGGTCATATTGCAAGAAATTGTTATAAACCACAAGACGATCCTAGTGGACCAACCAAAGCCAAGTAACTTTAATGCTGGTAGAGGAAGAGGTCGAGGAAAGCCTGGTATGGGAAGAAGTGTTGGCTTGGAGGAAAGCAAAGCTGATAATCAAACCCGTGTGTTTAAAATGACTCAAGTAGAAGTAAGTACTGCACCAGCTGTTACAACTGGTAATTTATCAATCTTTGATACAATTGCTTATGTCTTATTTGATCCTGGTGCAACTCATTCATTCTTATCACAAGCATTCATAACACATGTGCATGCAAAATCAGAACAATTGAGCTATGATTATATGTTCAAACTCCAGTTGGGGGTATAATTATTGTGAATATGGTGCATCGTCACTGTAAACTGTTGATTGGAAATACTGAGATGTTTGCTACCCTGATTGTTATGCCATTGAAGGATTTTGATATAATTCTTGGTATGTATTGGTTGACTATATATCATGCTAAATTGGATTGTTTTACTAATGAGATAGTATACAAGTTTCTGATCAAACTCAGATTGTGTTTAAAGGAGAGAAATTTTTTACAGACATGTATCATTTCTGCAACTACGGCATCTAGATTGATTAAGGGAAGTTGTGAAGCCTATTTAGCTTACATTATAGATAGTAGAATATGTGGTTTGAAACTTGAAGATATTCCAACAGTCAGAGAATATCCAGAAGTATTTCCAGATGAATTACTAGGACTACCTCCTAATCGGGATACCGAGTTTACTATTGAAGTGCCTAGTAGCACTACTCCGATTTCTATTTCACCTTACAGAATGGCACCTATTGAACTAAAGGAATTGAAAACTCAGTTACAAGAACTACTGGATAAAGGATTTATTAGACTAAGTGTATCACCTCGGGTTGCACCCGTGTGTTATGTTAAAAAGAAAGATGGTACTTTACGATTACGCATTGATTATCGACAGTTAAACCGTGTGACTGTTAATAATAAATATCCACTACCTAGAATAGATGATTTATTTGATCAATTACAAAGTGCTACTGTGTTCTCTAAAATTGATCTGCGATCTGGATACCATCAGTTGAAAATTTCAGAAATGGACATACCGAAAACAACGTTTAGAACCAGGTACGGTCACTATGAATTTCTTGTTATGCCATTTGGATTGACTAATGCACAAGCTGTCTTTATGGCATTGATGAATGATGTGTTTAGACCCTATCTGGATAAATTTGTAATTGTTTTCATCGATGATATTCTGATTTATTCAAAATCTACCGAAGAACACAAACTATAGTTAAGAATTATGCTGCAAACATTGTGTGATAAACAGACGTTTGCAAAATTGAGTAAATTTGAGTTTTGGCTGAATCAAGTGGTATTTTTTTGACACTTGTGTCTAGTGAGAGTATAAAAGTTGATCCAGTGAAAATTGAAGCAGTAACGAATTGAGAAAGTCAACAAATGTTACAGAAGTTTGTAGTTTCCTTTGTTTACCTGGATATTATCGAAGATTTGTTGACAACTTTCTCTTATTGCTACTCCATTGACAAAGTTATTGCACAAAAATGTTTCTTTTAAGTGGACAGATATATGTCGAAGAAGTTTTGATGAATTAAAGAAAAACTCACAACTGCTCCAGACAATTACCAATGATTTTGTTATTTACAGTGATGCTTCATATCAAGGTCTAGGTTGTGTTTTAATGCAATCTGAAAAAGTTATAGCTTATGCTTCTAGACAATTGAAACCATATAAAATGTCTTATCCTACTCATGATCTTGAGCTTGCTGCTGTTATATTTGCTTTAAAGATATTGAGACATTATTTGTATGGTACTACATTTCAAATCGTTACTGATCATAAGAGTTTGAAATATCTGTTCAGAAAGAATTGAATATGTGTCAAAGAAGATGGCTTGAATTATTGAAATATTATGATTGCACTATTGACTATACTCATGGAAAGGCTAATGTTGTCGCTGATGTGTTGAGCAGAAAATCATATGGTATTGTTTCTTGTCTATCAGTCCATTCTATGCCATGTACATATTGATATGGAAAAGGTTGTAAATTTACATGTTATAATGTACAATTTCCGCTACAATGAATTAAATATTTTACTATAGTCATGTTATAGTCACAGTCATGTGTATGTATATAAGTGATGTGACACCCTTACATGATAAAAGTTAGGCGACATGCCTGATGTATTTACAAGTGTATAAAAGAGATATGCGTGTCATGTGTAATGAAAAGGTAGGGATGTCACATAAACCCCCCACTAAATGCAAGGATCCATGTGTGTTTACTATTCCTTGCACAATTGGAATTAATAGAATTGTAAAGGTCATGCTAAACTTAGGAGCAACAATCAATGCTATGACTTATTTAATTTATACCTCGTTAGAACTAGGACCTTTAATAAAGCTGAAAATGATATTCAATTAGTAAATAGATCTATTGTGAACCCTAGGGGAGTACTTGAAGATGTTCTAGTGAAAGTTGATAATTTGGTCCCTGACTTTTACAAACTTGACATGGAAAAAGATGATAAGAGCAGCCGCAGTGTGTTAGGGAAACCATTTTTGAAAACTTCTAATTACATAATAGATGTAAGTTGTGGTGCTTTTACTATGGAGTTTGACGGTGAAATAGCTAAGTTTCATGTTCATGGTCCCATCAATCCCCTATTGTTAATTGCACTAATTACACTGTTGGCATCACGACTCACTTATCACAAGAACACTCACTTATGTCCCTAAGCATGAATTAGGGGTAACTTCCTATCGACTTGTTGACAAATGAGATATGAAAGTAATTTTGACTGATACATCATGCATTACTACTGCTTTACCAAAACCTCATGATACTAAACTTTCAAATTCTAAATTGGAGGCACTGAATATTGAGCTAAAACTTCATCCTGAACAACCACCGTGTACATCGATACATAACGGAGGAATGGGAAAGGGTTGAAGACATCCAAGAGATACAAGGCAAATAGGTATCGCCTTCGAGTTGTCAAGAAAAAAACTAAGGTGGAAAAATGGACATGAATGCCATATATGACCCACCATGATCATGAACTGACGCCGGACCACCGACGTTAAACAAAAGCGCTGCTTGGGAGGCAACCTATGGGGAGTTAGTTTTCTCTTTTATTTGCTTTAGTAGTTTAATTTCTCCCTTCATGCAATTTTGAGTTACATTGAGGACAATATAAGACTTAAGTATGGGGGAGGGACTAGTAGTGTGTTTATTGCTTTTTTAATATAAAAATACAAAAAAAAAAATCAAATATTTTTTTTGTGCTCATGGTGAAAGATAAACTTAGACTTGAATCACTAACCCAGATAAACCTAATTGATAGTATGCATATTTTTTTAAAATAGTTGAAGTGATAACCTTGAAACACTTTGAACTCTAATGGAAATTATGCTTTGACATAATATTTGAATATTTTGAGCACAAAATGTCATGACTTGTGAAGTGTGCATAGCGTAGTGAAGATTATGTGTACTCACTAGTGTCCATTTTGAGCTTTAATGAAAAAAAATGATTGTATGCTAAGCATACAAACTGTGATGTCCGGAATAATTAATAATCGTTTTATTGGATTTAATTATGGTGTTTATATGATATGTCGGGATTTAATTCTTGGGTATCGGATTTTGGAGCGGAGTTGGGATAAATGATTTCGGGAGTGAAATTATATCGTATATTATTTAAGAAGGGTGATTTTGGCTAATAATAATATAATTTTATTAGTGATAATAGTAGTATAATAGTTAATACTCTGATGCTATGTTTGGTATGGATGACTAAGTAGGATTGGTGGGTGACTAATTCATTTAACCTGTGTTCGGCTCGTTTTTTAATAAATATGGTCAATCCTATAGGTACGTGAATATGAGCTATTAATTGCTGGATACTAAACCCACCCATGGCCTTGGTATTAGCAACCTGTTGTGCAACAGTGTGGATGATTATGTGGTACAATTACATTTTTATCCTTTGCCATAAAACAAAAGTGAACGCTCATTTCAAAATTACATAAATTATTTGATTAATAATAATTAATTATTTTGACAAATTATTTATAATTAAATTATATAAATAATTTTATTTTGATTATTTTCAATTTAATTGAAATAAAATAATAAAAATAAGTGCAAAACCTATTTGAGGCTAGTTTTGTCATTTTACGAATAAAATTAATCTATACCACCTAATTATCAAATATACCAAACACAATATTACTTATCATGCTTTATTAATCATACGAACCAAACGCAATATAACTTATCCATTAGTTTACTTATCAACCCATTATCCACTTTTTAATCTATCCATAACTTATCAAATCCTCGAACCAAGCGCACCCTTGAGTGGGGAATAAAATAAGGGTTATCTTTCTCTTTTCTCCCCTCTTCCATCGATCAAAAACACCCATGCTTCCCCTTCATTCCTATCGACATGTAGCAGCAAGCAAAACTGCGATCTCTTCAGAAATTTTAGTAACGATTTCACGCAGGTTCGTGTCCGTAATTTGACCTTGTTCATCAGTTGCTCTTTCCCCTTAAATGTTTTTGGTGATGGTTCGATTTTTCCCTGCTGTTTTGGCGATTTGTTACTGCCAATTTTGTGTTTATTGTCCAGAGAGTTTTGCGTCTTGTTTGGTCGATTATTACCTTGTTGGGTCTGTGTTTTGGCATGGCTGATCATTAGTTTGATTTGTATGTTTTCTTGATGGCATTTCATCTCTTTCCCTTGTCATGCGTCGGTTTCATGGCTTGAACTGGGGGATTTGATTCTGATTTTGACCTTAATTGGTTGGTGTTAACTTGATTGATCATGAGTTACATGGTGGTATAGATTTTAATTTGATCTCATCTCCCTTGCTATGGGTTGATATTTTCTACTGTTTAGGGAGAATTGTTACAGTCGGTTATGGTGACATTGTCCAGAAATTACTTGATTCTTGTTTGGCTTCATTTTCATTGATTTACTAGTGTTGTAGCTTGAAAATCATCACTTCATTTCCTTGCTATTTTGTTGCCGCGGTCGGTTGAGGAAAAGAGCATGCTGTTATATCTTGGTCTGTTGAGAGAGCATGCTATTATATCTTGGTTTCCATCTCTATAGTACATTTTAATTGGTTATGGGTTGTTGTTTAAACTATAGGTGAGGTTTATATACAAGTAGTTTTGAATTCCCTCACTATTACATTAATTCAGCATTGTTTGTGAATTGTTGACTCGATCCTCTACGATTACTGCAGTGTGTGGGTGGGTGGGTATTATTGTTACATGTATATGTGTATTTTGCTGCTACGTGTATGAATTAATGATTCTAAGTGAAGATGAAGTCTAGTCTTTAAATGAACTATATTTTGAAATGGCATGAGGAAGTAGTATCCATTGTTTGGATTAAATTAATAAGTCTTTCCTTGACGTTATTAATTATTGATATTTATATATGTTGAGAACTGTTAGATAATCATATGAACGATACGTATTATGACATGAGAAAGTGGAATGTATTTTATTGATTTAAGTGATAGAATCTCATCATTGAAAGATTAAGTATTTAAATGACAATTGTATGACATAACTGCATGATTACTTAAGAGTAGTGTCGGTTGTCTTGATTATGTAACAAGATTTATAATATTGAGTTGTTCATTGATGATATGGAAATAAAGTTGAGAAATATAAATGATATTGGATGTGTTGTGAATGAACTAATATTGAGTTGATAACTTTGATATAGATATGCTACGAATCCCTAGATATCAAGGATGGCTTGATTTACATCGTCGACGACAAGGTACGTAGTGACGTACGTGCAGGTATACATATTATGAAGTAATTACATATCCATATATTCTTGTATTGTTGCATGTCATGATGGAACATAAGAAATGGATATGTGTGTTGAGTATGATATATGTGGTCTGGTAGATACGTAATTGTACGTGATCCGAATATATGAGTAAAGAAAAGAATATGTATATATATTTGTGGTATGAGGGATACGTAGTTGTGCGTGATCCGAGCATATGAGTTCAGTATTGATGCCTTGGGCATATTACGAGAAAGTGTTGAGAATGAGATAGATTGATAGACAGGATTACATTGATATGAAATTATTTATGATTAAGCATAAATAATAGATTTTGGTTGTATTGAATTTATTGTGTTGATGAGTATCATACTTTAAATAACGATACCGAACTTGATGTTATGAAAGCGTGTGAGTTTGAAACATGAACAGTGCGTAGAAGCTATACAGATTCAGAACTATACAGGGAGTACATTGTTTTTTTTATAGATTTTCAATAATCTTAAATAGTGATATTATGATCTTATCATGATCTTTATGCATTGTTATGAATATGAGTATTGTGATATTGGATGCTCATCCTGTATGGGGACTGTTTATGTTGAAACCGGTACCACAGATACAAAGGTATTTTGGCGTAGTTAGCTCGAGCTTGGTTGGATAATATTACTTCTGGAAGCGTAGTATGAGAGTGGTAAATGGTACACATTATTTATGCAATTAGATGGGTATTCATTATTCTTGGCTTGCACGTGAGCGCCTAGATGCCTGTATATGGTCTGTATGCATAATTCGAAATTCCTCCTCATATTTTTGTGTTAGATGTATTTTAGTTTGGAAATATATGGTGCATTAGGAATTGAGCAGATGAACGATGCATTATTTGGTGATTTTTTTTGGAAATTAATTATGTTGATATTGAGATAATGGAGGAATTGATTATTGTCTCTTTGTTTATTTTTGGGAAGTGGAGTTTACGGGGAGATTCTGCCCAAATTTTTATAAAACCCCACACAGTAGTTATGAAGCTTGTAGTGAGAGTTTTAAAGAATGAATTTCTTTTATACACTTATTGCATCATAAATACATTATTATCATCTTCCTAATGAGCCTAAATATGAATTTTTATCCTTACTTCCTAATGAGCCTAAATATGAATTTTTATCCATACATTTGAAGGGAGTATGATGTATTTCATTCACATGCACTTGTTATCAATGATTTATATGTTGAGAGTTTTATTGTCAAAAGAGTAAGATGCATGAAAGAAAATGGATGCCTTGATAAAATATATAAAAATATTACTCAAAGAGAGTCGAGGCAAAAAATAGAAATAATTGAAATAAACATTGACAAAAGATGCAAGATTTGAAAAATCATGCAAGAAGATGAGTTTTTAAATGTGCATATCATTATACTCTCTTGTTTGATACATCTTACACTTTGTTTCATAAGCCAATACATATGACAAGCTACAAGATTAGCAAGACCTATTTGATTTGTGTTTGCAAGTGAATAAGATAGTGGAGAAGAGTGTCCAAGTGAGCTCATACGTGTGTTGGTGTACAACTTAGGCTATTGTAGGTTTATATTGATTGGATCTATAATTCGTATTTGACACTTGTTTATGACTACACACACGTTCGTTGATGTACATGTTTATGATTGTTGAGGCACTAAAGTGAGGACAAGTTTGGTCATTGTGAAAATGAGCCACCAAAAGATTTTAGTTTTGGTCTGATTTACTCGATGTCGAGTAAAGACCAAGTATGATGGAGTATGATGTGGCTAGAAATAGACACATTTAATGGATTTTATTGTTAATGATTAGGTGTGTTTTAATGGTTAATTTGATATATTTGTTATCTACTCGAATTATTGTGTGAATGTAGGTGGAATCGAAGAAATCGAACTAATAATGATGAATAAGGATCAATAAATGCATTGGAGATGATAAATTATCAAAGTAGACCAAGAAAAGTGAAACACACGTGTTAAAGGGCGCGACTTATCATGCGGAACTAACCGATCCATCGCCCCTGGCAGAAGTTTTGAGCAACGGAAAATTCATCCCACCAATCGATTGGTGCATTGCCGATCGATCGCGAGCCCGAAAAGAACTGAAAAAAATACACTAGCGATCGATCGGGAGAGTATCACAATTTCATAATCCGTAATGATAATTATAAATCCATATTATCATCACAATACGTTACTTGTCTAACAGCATATCAATCACCGGTATGCCTATCAATCTCGACCATTCTCAACTATTTCTCATGTTCATTCTACCATAGACATCAAACTCAATTCGCATATCCAAGTACCTATATTTTCATATTCATCATGCCATAAGCATTAAACACACGTCACATATCAAATAGCTTATATTTGCACATCATACTAAACTCACATGTACACATAAATATATAAGTACTTTATAACATATATGCTCGTACATCAATATGTACCTTAAAGTCGACGACATGAATCAATTACCCTCGACGTCCGGAGGCACATGGAGTATCTATATCGAAACATCATTTCAATATTAGCTTGTTTACAAAACATTTTATATCCTTATGCACTTTGCAACTCCAATTCAATATCGTAAATCGACAACTCAATAAAATGAACATTATTACATCATTAAGGAGATCGATACTACTCTTGAGTAACTACACAACTATTTCATACAACTGTCCTTTAAATATCATTCTTTGATGAGAAGATTTGGTCACATTAAATTAATAGAAAAAGTCATATTACTTTCTCACATCATTTTACATCTCATTCGTACACTTTATCAACATTTCAATGTCTAGTTAAATATATATTAATCCACATTTATAAACTGGAACATATAGTAAGAAACTCATCAATAAGAAACCGATTTATCCAACAACAACTAGTTCGATCTATCCCATTTTCAAGAATAAAAGAAAATGTCAAAATGATACAAGATTCGTATCACACAGCAAGGGAGGGAAATAAAGTGATGATCAACCAAATAGAGACTATCTTTCTTTGTACAATTTCGACCAAATAACAAAGATTTCAAACTCATTCAGCAGCACAAATCCTAGAAAATAGCAGTTAAATCGATCAACAACAGTAACACACACATACATATATATATCTATATATTATATATATATATATATATATAACACCACCATTTTCTCACAACCAACTCAAACAATGATCCAATCAAATTGCAAGGATTTTTGAACTGAAACAACACAAAATCGAGCCAAATAATGGTACGAAATTTTCGAACCAAGTTGCAAGAATTCAAGCCAAAATATAACAGAAATTTTCAACCCAAAGAAAGGAAGAAATCGAGCCTAAACTATAGCAGATTTTCGAACCCAATTTGGACCAAATGGTAGCAGATTTTTCTGCCAAGAATAGCACCAAAAACTCGAGAAAAATCGAAATGCAAATAAGTAAATGACTAAGGCATCGTGTAGCATCATATCCACACAAACTTGGCGAAGAAATCATGCTAAAAAAACATATTGAAATCGTCCGTTCATCGTAGAGCAGTAGGCCGTGTGAAAGGAGAGGAGGGAGGAGAGAAAAAAATCGGTTTAGTGTGTGTTTTGTTGGGCCAACCCTAAATTTAATCCATACCATTCAAATCCATCAACATCCCTACTAATTTTATTTATAACTCAATCTCAAATAATCCTTATTATTATTAATAAGAATCCCCTTGAATTTTAATTTACACTATGAATCAAATCCGAAATTATTTATTCCACTCTAAACCAAAAATATTAATTCCAAGAATTTAGTTTCACCATTAACTCATGATTTACCTCAAATAAATCAAATAATTAAATATAATAATTTCAGGTATCACACCATTACCCATCCATCTCACTATCATCCACCATACACCACTTTTCATCATAAGATTTGGAACAAGCCAACAAGATATCAAAGTGACGATCGGTAAGGAAGCAAGGGAGAAAGCTAGGATCTACAAATGCAATCGAAATTGAAAACAACATACATCGCTGAACAAAAAGAATCAGTTGAGAGCCCAACTCATTTGATACATACAAAGATCATGTGAGTAATTCATGGAACTAAAAAGCATAGATCAGTTTAGTAATCATCAGCAAGGTACTGGTCGGGTTATCACGAGCAAGCTCTCATATTAGAAGACTTACTAGCAGAACAGTTGAGTAGCAAAAAGCCAAAAAGATAATATGATCATTGAAAAATCAGAAGAAAGTACAAATAGAATGAGAGGTAATTTCCAATAGACATAGTCATTAATCAAACATATGATCTTATATCAAGGTTTTTATATACACTAGGAAATATTAGAGAAAGCAAATGATGGACGATCTCGTATGTTTTACAACTCAACATAGATTTATTCTTATACGAGATCGATCCTTTTAGTAGAGAACATTCCTCATATTTATACGCACCATATTGATCATAATAGCAGATCACGTATATGATCATTTGTGCGTTAGTAAACACTTTATATGTGCCCCTTCAAATATTTAGCATATATGAATCATTGATTAAAAACGATTCTTTTAGATTTGTTGTCGTGTAAAAGAGTAATAGAAGTGTACGTTTGGTAGAGGTGATAAATGATGGATTAGATGGTTTATCAAGCCTATCTCATGTTCGGTTGATTTTACACTAACCTTGATTATGTAAAAAGTCTGATACTGTTCACACTGTATGAACAGGTTGATAAAAAAAACACATCCCGGGCATGATAAATTGAACATGAGCTGTGATATACATTGAATTGACTTTATTATCCTTTAAAAATACTCTATTTATTCCTTTTTCAATTAAAGTAAAAATTAATATTCTATTTATTCCCTTTGTAGTTAAAGTAAAAATTAAGTATTAATATTTTATATACAAATCATGGCTTACTGGTAAAGAATGGTGGACACCGCGTAAATGGTGGCAGAAAAAGCATCAGTGTTGTAGCTGGTCGTGGTGGTGGGTTGAGGTTGTAGGATGAGTCGACTTCAGGTGACGGTAATGACAATGGTAGCGAACATTGGTAAGTGTATGTTGCTACCTTTCCAGTGGCTCATTTTACTATGGTTTTACTGCTGTGGACAGTGTTTTCCATTTGATTGGATCACTGCCGGAAGAAGATTACACTTTGATCTTGTGGTGGAATTGAATTCGAAAACGGAAACCAAGAAAAAAAGTGAAGGAAAAAGGAAATTAAAATGGAAACTTTAAGAAAAAAGATGGAGTTCGTAGGGTTAACAGAAAAAAAGGAGTGAAAAATGGAGGCAGACGATGGAGATAAGGGAAATTCTTGCGTGCACCGGGTGTGAGCCCCGATACATGCACTCATATGATGCACAGACACTCCTAAAAATCATTCGTTGTAAAGTCGGACGCTTATATGACAGTAAAACTCATCAAAAACTCATTGGACACGTGTCAGAAACGCCACGTGACGTGTCCTTAATTTTTTTTTTTAAAAAAGTAAATCAGACACCCATGTCGACAGTCCCCTCAAAATCAGACACCATGTCGTGCATGGTGATGAGCGTGTCCGACATAGAAAATACGCTTTTGAAGGTTAATTGTACAATTTAAAAAGTTTTTGGCTAAAACGAAATTTGAATGTGTTAGTTAAACTTTATGTTAGTTGTAGTCTACCCCAATTCATTGAGATTACATGCTTAATTGTTGTAGTTAAACTTTATTTAGTTGAAATAATATACATTTGTTCGTTAGTATAAGTGATACTATGATGATTTTCAGTGACATACATTTATTTATATTGAATTTGGTATGAATATTTTTTGGTGTTATATTTTATTTGGACGTGTTTATTAAACTTTGTGTTAATTGAAGTAATAAGTATATGGTGTTTGTATAAGCGATACTATAAAAATTCTAATGACATGCATTTTTGTATATGCTTCTTGAATTTGGTAAGAATATTTTTACTGTTTTTACATGGTTTTATAATTTAAAAAATGTGTTTTTATATTTTGTAATATTAGTAGATGTATAATATATATAAAAATATATAGGCGTATCCCAGCCGTGTCGTATCCTAAAAATTTTGAAAATCCGTATTGCCGTGGCTGTGTCGTGCCTTGTCAATATTGTCGTGTTCGTGTTGTGATGTGGCAGACCGAGGTCCATACTTGATGCATTCAAGAATTTTCATGAAGTTAAAATCTGAAATAGGGAAATAGGGAAAGATGAATAGTTGGTTGGTAAAAAAATAATGTTTATAAAAAAGAATAAATATAATAAATTAAGAATTTATGTAAATATATTATTAAATCATTCGAAATTTGATATTTATGCAAATCTCGAAAGGATATTAGTGTGTTAAAAATTTTAAGTATATATATTTGGTTGTACTTATGAAGATATAGTTTTAGGAAAATAATAATATTCGACTTTATTTTAAAATAATTATGTGTTTGAAAAATGAATTAAACCTCAATTAATAACTGCATATTTGTATTGTTAATAAATTTTAATCATTTTATATATTATTAATGAATATTTGATGTTAAATTTAATAAAGAACTTCTAATTTTTTTTAATTATAAATTAATATATGATCGGGATATTTTGATAATTACAAAAAAATCTCAAAATAATTCATCATTTTAAAATGATATCAAATATATATAATTTATTGTACTATATTATTTATCATTTTTTTTACCGATAGCCAAATGTAAAAGACCGAAACAAGACAAAAAAATCATAAAAAAATTTATCGATTTAAAATAATATTTAATATCATATAATTTATTATATTATAATATATATCTATATCTATATATATATATATATATATATATATATATATATAGATATATATATATATATATTACCAATAGCCAAGTACATCGCACATAAAAGACTGAAACAAGTCATCAATGTAAAAATAAACAAATAAAAAAATATAGGGTAAATTACACAAATAGTCCCATTGGATATAGTTAGTTGCAATAGTAGTCCCAAACGTTTAAACCAAGCAAATATGGTCCCGTATAAATTGCTTTTGTTACAAAAATGGTCCCAAATTAACTTTTCTGTTAAATAATCAAGGGAATCAGTTAAATAAAACAAATTTTAGAAGTATGCCCTCTTATATATTACTTTTCTCATTCACCATCTCATTCTCACTTTCATCATCTCACTCTCACGTTAAAAAAAAAAAGAGACCAAAGATAAACCCTAAATAAACTTCCCTCTTTTTCTTCGGTTTCTTGCTACAAATGGAATCAAAATATTTTGTTTCTTGAAACTAATTTATTACCGGCTGTTAAGTAATCTCAAGATGATATCACATCCAGAATTGAAGAATTTTAACCCATCTCGTGCGCATGGTAAGTAATTTTTAGTCTGAAGCTTTTGATTGTTTGCTGAGTTTGACTTAATTTTTTTTCAAAATCAATTCTGGGATTATCTTTTGATTTTTTTTGGACATAATGAGATGGTAAAAGAGAAAGTAATGTATAGGAGGGCATACATGTAAAATTTGTTTTATTTAACAGATTTTCTTGATTATTTAACAAAAAGTTAATTTAGGACTACTTTTGTAACAAAAATAATTTATATGAGACCATATTTGTTTAGTTTAAATGTTTGGGACTACTATTACAACTAACAATATCCAATGTGACTATTTTTGCAATTTTCCCAAAAATATATTAAATTAAAGAAAGTGATTCAGCTTACGGTAGGCCTCGTGAAGCGCCGTCTTCGCACACAAATCTCGCCCTAATTTCTTTTCCTTAGTGAAACCCCAATCTTCTCGGGATTCGATAAAATGTCAAGCGACATGGCGGTGGAGGTGGTGGAGAAACAGCCGCACAAGCTAGAGAGGAAGTGGACGTTTTGGTATGACAAGCCGAAACAGGGTGCGGCCTGGGGATCGTCTCTTCGAGAAGGCTATACATTTGATACAGTCGAAGAATTCTGGTGGTACGTCGTTATGTTGTGCGTCGTGCTAAAAGTGTTTTGCCTTGCAAGTGGGTTTTCGCTTATGATTGGTTCTTTGAAAATTACGATCTGGCTTTTTTGGTTCTAAAGTTGCTGCTTTGCTTCTGAACAAGATTGATACTAAGCTCTTTTATTGATATTTTTTTGGTAGCGTTATTTTACTATCTTCATTTATACTGATCCTCTAACACCTTGTATTATTGATGGAACCATTTTGCTCTAGAAGTATATCAAGCACTCATTTGATCTCTCTTTGAAACTAAATTAGTTGATCAAGTAGTTTTAATCTTTTTTTTTAATCAGGTAAAATAATTTTATTAAAAGAGTACAAGAAGTACTCAAAAAGATACAGATTGAAACATGACATAGTATCAATCCAAAACTTAATCTAGAAGACAAACTAATGGCTCCCTAATCCAATCTGAAAAAGTGTAAGTGAAATTTCTAGATTTTTTATTTTAATTCCAAAACCAGCTCCTAAACTCGATCAATTCCAATCCATTGTCCTTTTCTTCTGGATCTTTAAATATTCTTCGGTTTCTCTTTAACCATATGGTCCAAGACACAGACCTGCCATATTGTTATCCATTCTTTTAATCCCTTGTGATGAGTCAATAATCCTTTGTGTTGAATCAGATGAGATTGAGGCTCATTATGTAGAAACATTGCCAATCCTAACCAAGCATAACACTGCATCCATATAATGAGTAAGACTCCACACATGTGAAGAGTAAATGTTTTCTTCTTGATTCTGGCAAAAATCACCATGATCCAATATTGGTCCTGTTTTGATGTTCCTGCTACGAAGATTTGCTTTTATAGGAATTCGATCCTTTAAAATCCTCCATGCTAGTTGAAACTTTGTTGGGTGATAGGCTGTCCCATGTGATCTGATAAGCATTAACAGTTGTCTGCTTCTTGTGAATTATTATCCTGCAAAAGGTAATACGCCGAAGCTACAGAATATTTGCAAGATTTTTCATGTCGCCACTCCCATTCTAGTTTTTTCCCTGTAACAAAGTAATCATGTCGATGCAAGTCAACAAATCAGTAAATAAATCATGTTCCCAAGTAAAGAGTTGCCTTCTCGGTCCCAATTCCATTGCCAACTACCCTCACCCCAAGCTCCCATATCACTCACCAAAATGTTCTTATTTCTTGCAATAGAGGCTAGTCTAGGGAATTGATTTTGTAAGCATCTCTCTCCCAACCCAACAATCAGTCCAAATTTGGTGTTATTACCATCACCCACTTTTCTAGCCACCCCCCAGTGAACCAACTTGAAGTCGTACTAAATAAGGTTTTCCTAATGTCTTTCCACCAAAAAGAGTAAGACTTGGTACCACCCTCCACCCCGGTAGTCATCGTTTCCCATGACAAACGTCCATATTTTGCGACTAAAACTTTTTCCCATAAGGTATTTGAACCAGTGATTATGTCCCAACCCCATTTACCCGTTAATGTCAAATTAAAAGAATCCAAATTCCTGACACCTAGCCCCCCATGTGTTTAGGTTTGCACACATCTGACCATTGAACGAACCCATGCTGCCTTCCTATTGCCCTCGCTTACCCCCCCAAAAGAAAAAAAACGATCTGTAGAGATTTAATTTTGAAAGGATAAATTGTGGAGCACGAAAGAGTATGTAGTAGTAGATCGGTAAAGCAGACAACACGGCAATTAGCAGCATCATACTGTTTTTGATCTGGGTTGGAAGGATGCAACATTCATAGAAGATCAAGTTCAAGTCTCAGTCTTGAGGACAAAACTGATTTTCAAGAGATAGGCATTGTTTCGTACCCAAAATATGGGCTCGGGCCAAAATAAGCCCAAGAAGGATAAGGCTAGGAAACGTCTAGAAAGGGAGGAGAATATAAAATGGGAATGACAGAGAGCATGAGAGGGATCCAGATATTTCTTTTGTGAGGTTTGTTACAAGCTAATGCTTGGGGGCAAAAGGGTTCTTCCTTTGAGTGGGTGCATAGTTAAAGGCGCTAGGCGCCAAGCAATGAACCATGGCTTGGCTTGAAGCGCTAGGCGCCGGGCGAAGCATGGCCTAATTGACGTTACACGCCGAGAAACCAAATAAATTTTAAATATGATATAATATTTCTGTCTAAAATGGCCAAACTACATAGCAAAGAAAATGCTCATTTTGTAAGATCTGTCAATTTCTAATGTAAAAAATTACTACACGAGAGAGATTTGATAAAAATTAATCTCATATTCAATATTAAATCAGAATTATTAAAAAATAAAGAAGCATTGTGACAAATCTCCTTGACTAAATTAGTGTTCAATTATTCTCCGATGAACAACAATTTGCGGCCGTCAACGGCGGCAGTGGCAAAAATGTGAAATGGAAGTTACTAAATCAATAATGAATATGGTGTTTATACCGTAATATACAAATATAGGGTTTATGTTTATTTAAAATTGGATTTAGGCTTATTAAGAATAGGTTTTGGGCTTATTTTTTTTAAAGTAATCTGTGCCCAAACTTAACACACTTCCTCTCCATCAAGCCTTCGCCCAGGGCTATAGCCCCATGAATAGGCGCCGCCTAATGTATGTGTGGCGCCTCACACTCACCAGAGGCGCCACACTCTCGCGTGGCTTGGCTTCTGGCCTAGACGAGCCAGACGAGGGCTTTTTACAACCATAAGTGTGTGTGAGTTGTGTTGTCGTTTTTGTAATTCCCTTTCATTTTCTAAAAGCAGTCAATACATACCTTTGAGTCCAGAAATTATTTAGCATTCTCATTCTGCTCATCTAGTCTTGTTCATTGAACTGCCACGTTGTTAAGGTCGTGACCATTTACTTCGTCAATTTGTCGAGCGCTATCATGAGAGGAGTAAAGATTTGCATGTGGTCTTTATAGACTTGGAGAAGACCTACGATTATGTCCCAATGGAGATATTATGGTGGGCTTTGATGAAGAAAAGATTTCCCATTAAGTATGCCAATATAATCAATGATATGTACGACGGAGTAGGATCTAATGTGAGAATGTGCAATGGGGTGACAAGTGAGTTCTCGATCACTATTGGATTGCACCAAGGGTCTGCGTTGAGTCCTTTCCTGTTCGCCCTAGTGTTGGATGAGATAACAAAAGACATATAGACTAAATTACCTGGGACCACGCTTTTCGCTAATGATATTGTGTTATTCGACGAGACCTGGACATGTATAAATGCCAAATTGTAGTCATTGAGACCTTGGCATCAAAGAGTTTTAGATTAAGTAGGTCTAAAACGGAATACATGGAGTGAAAATTTAGTGGTCGTATTTTTCGGGATCCCGATATTATAGCAGTCGATGGTCAAGAGATATCGCTGAGCACCAAGTTTCACTACCTAGGTTCTGTTATCCAAAATGATGGAGAGATTGACAGTGGTGTTGACCACAGGATTCGGGCGGGCCGGTTGAAATGGAGAAACGCCACCGGAGTTCTATGTGATCGTAATATCCCGTTGAAATTGAAGGGAAAGTTTTATAAAACCTGCCTTAGACCTGCAATGTTGTATGTGACGGAATGCTGGACACTCAAGAGGAATCACATCCAAAAGCTGAGTGTGACAGAGATGTGTATGCTTCGTTGGATGTGCACTAAGACCAGAAGAGATAAATAAGGAATGAAGATATTCGAGCTGAAGCAGATGTAGCTTGTATAGAAGAGAAGATGCAAGGAAGTTGCTTACGTTGGTTTGGTCACGTATGACGTTTGCCAGCAATGCACTAGCGCGTCGAGTGGAGTCAATGGAATTCGACCATAATGAGAGCGAGAGGACGATCGAAGAAGACATGGATCGAAATCATACCCATAGACTTGTAGTTCAAAGGAATTAAAGAGGATAGAAGCGCTTGGAGAAGACTAACGCACGTGTACGATCCGACTTGAGTTCATGTAGCCTACCCCAATTTATTAGGATTAAAGCTTAGTTATTGTTTTTTGTTGTTGTTGTTGTTAAGGTCGTAACATATGCCATGTGTTCTATTGGATTTGCAGTTCGTTAATATAAAGTTTGTTTAAGTGCCTGAAATGCAAATTGTTGAAGTTTTTACATTCCTATTGTATCTGTCATCAAACTTTTGGTGATCACTACCGCATGAATGTTTTAGATGTACCATAATTCATAAATTCCTTCACTTGAGGAAAAGTTCATTAAGATCAGGTTGGATGAGACATCAATCTACATAAAAATTTGTTTTATACTTGTATCGAAAGTATGGACGCTATCTTAGATGCTTTCAAGTTATTACATCAAACGAAATTATGACTTCCCTTGCAGTTTGTATGACCAGATATTTAGACCCAGCAAGTTGCCTGGGAATGCAGACTTTCACTTATTCAGAGCTGGAGTTGAGCCCAAATGGGAAGACCCTGAGTGTGCTAGTGGAGGCAAATGGACTGCTGTTGCATCAGGCAGCAACAAAAAGGCTAATCTAGATGACATGTGGCTTGAAACTGTAAAAATGTCTTATTCACCAGTTGTTCTGAGTTTTTGGCACTTTTATAAAGGTTATGGGACTCATGGCCTTTTTTATAAAAAAAAAGCTGATGTGTTTGAATCAATTTTTTTTTTGTTAGTTAATGGCTTTAATTGGAGAGCAATTTGAGGATGCCAATGAGATCTGCGGAGTAGTTGCAAGTGTGCGCCCAAGGCAAGACAAGCTATCTCTTTGGACAAAGACTGCTGCTAATGAAGCACTTCAGGTATTTTTCTTTCACTTGGTGGCTAGAAATATAATTTTTCCTCATCTGTTGAATTATGAAATGATACCCTCACATGTCGTATTGCCTCACCGTTAATTTGTATTCCATGATATGATAAATTTATGTATCAATGCAAAATAAAACAATTCCTGAACAATGCAGTGGCAGACCATGATAAAGAACAGTACCTTAACCATGATGATTCAGTTTTGTCGTCTCTTTGGACTGTCAACTGCGTCAATGTAGTAATCTAGTCATTAAATTTAAATGAATAGACAAATTGAGGTTTTATATTGAAAAGATTTAAAATATAAGGGCTTTTTTTAAAAAAATTGCTTAAGAGTAATTCCTGCAGTAAATGGATCTGGTTATTTAGGTAAATAGCACATAATACTTTTAGTGCACATATACTATACTATCATTTGATTAAATAATTTTTAAAAACATAAAAATATTAATGAATATACAAAATAAGTATACATTTAACTATGTTAATGTGATTCAAAAATACTACCCGATCAGCTTTTAATTTATTTGTTTATTATTTATAAGTTGTACATCCATTTGTTAAAATTAAGAAAGTATGTGTTAATATTTTTTATCAACTTTTGAAAAAAGCATTACACCTTGGTACTTTCGTCAACTTTTTCATCTTTTAAAACGAATTTAATTAAAGAAAATTTTAGTAGTATATTTGTATGAGCATTTTTATGAACAGACAATAAGTTTATAATTTTGGCATTGTTTATTTAATATTATATGAACTTATAAAACAAAATTAATCGGAAAGCATGGTATAATTTTTAAAATTGTATAGTCATGTTTGATAGTTGATCAATGATATGATTGTATGACGTTTTATATGTGTTTTTCTGCACTTTCCGTTTTTTATTTGTCAGTTTATCTGCAACTTCAGAGATTATTATGTCATGTTTTGACTTTTATGACTATTTGAGCATAAAATTATGTTCATTGCAAATCTGATAATGTCTCAAAGATTACAACACTGGCTGTTAGAAACTTATATGAGTAATTTAATTTTTTTTTTCTTTCTTAAAAAATGGGGATCAAAGGGTTTCACTCCTACCCTTTATATGAGCAATTTGTTGATGTTTTGTTATATTCTTGATCTTACCTGTGCTCTATTTGAAATTAAAGTTATATCTACAACTATAAATATGATTTGTTTCCCTCTGTACACAGATGGGCATTGGGAGGAAGTGGAAGGAGATCATTGATGTCACAGATAAAATCTCTTACAGCTTCCATGTATGCCTCGTTGCTATTCTTACGTTTCTGTAATTTAACGGTTGGTTCCTCTTCTTATTTGTGCTCGGTCAATGCAGGATGACTCGAAGAGGGAAAGATCGGCAAAAAGTCGTTACACCGTGTGAAGATTGATCCTCATATCATGAGGTTGATCTTTTTCTTCCCGTTTCGAGTTACCTTACTCGCCAAATAGAAAAATGCATGTTAAATACTTGCAAACTGAGCTATTTTCCATACCGTTTCTATCACTAATATTTCGTGCATCAAATTCTGTTGTAATATTTGAGTTGATATCTTGCATTTGAATTGTTTCAATGATGTGGTTCGTGTCGTGTTTTTCGCCCTTTTCTATTACAATTGTCGCCGTCGTCGTTAAGTATCCGAAAATTTTAGCAGAAATTCAGTCTTCCCGCGTTTTAGTTCCATGATAATTTTTCGATAGCTACATAGTTTTTCATCTGTTGTGAGATAGTTTGAAATTATGGTTTTAATAGTCAGATATACTCGATAACTTCGTTCTAAATCATTTTTAAATTTGAAAATATGATTGGTGCTGCTTGTTTTTTTTATGGAGACACTATTGTAACCAGAGCATAGTTTGGATCCAAAATAACATGGTGATTATTCAAGGAACTAGAACGGTGACCAATCGAGTTTATGTTATGTGAATACCATTTTCTGTCATTTATTTTTTCGTACAAGATAATTTAAAATTTAATTCGTATTTGCTAAAGTTTTTTACTGATGTTACATAGTTCATTTGCAAAAAAATAAATAAATAAATAACCGAACTTAGCCTTAAAATCAAGTTGAACAAACTATTCAGCGTAAATAAATTTTAAAAATTATTAATTTCAGCTCTTTAACTTGAAAATTGTGGAGTAGTAATATCAACAAATTTGTAGAAAGTCTCCTCCCTCGGCCCAAAAATTAAATAAATGAAACGCTAATTACAAATAATTATTTTCTATAAAATATTGCCAATTTCTCAGTGGGTTCTAGTTCAACAACTCGCATTATTTTATTACAATGGTGAATTTACGTTTTTTTAATTTTTAATAGTAAATTTTAAACATAGACTTCCTCTAATTTGAATAATTATGAATTCTCACTCTAGTTTAAATAATAATGCTTATTTCTTTGTTATATATTTTTATGTTAAATTATGGGGAAACAACCGTAATTTTCGTACCTGTTATAAAATAAATGGAGTAATGCAACTATCTAAAATGGGTCTATATATTATTGTTCAAACTAATTGTTAAAGATGTAATAAAATTATTCACATGAGAGATGTCTATCATTTTTTCCTATTTTAAATTAATCATATAACTTTGTCATACGAAATTTTTAATGATGCATATCGGCAATTATAGGATTTGATATGATTATTTTTAACAAATATTTTCGGTCATTTTCCCTTTGACCCAATTTGTCCATTAAATATATAAATATGTCGTTTGAAAAAGTTTTGTACGTTCTCTGACATCCTCGTACTATATCTATCTTTTAAACTGTCATATTTTAGTCGTTGGTTTTCTACAACTTAATTATTGATGACTCTGTTGGTCTGCTTCAGTTCAGTTCATTTGAGTTGAGTACTTGACTAGTCTGATCTATTCAAAAATATTGACTCAACTGGTTTTCGTCTGTATTAGTTGAGTTGAAAACTCCACTGATTTCTTTTACTCAGCGACGTAGATTTGGTTAAAATTCAATTATCAGTTGAATAGCATTTCACTATTAAGTATTGTAGGTCACTCTGTTGTCCTGGCGTAGATTAGTTCTGCTAATCCTCAGCTAGACTAAGGTCAACTGGCCAGAAATGTTTGATCTGTGCTACTGATCACTTCACTAGGTTGACTTCTCAGGAGTGGATCTTTCACCATTAGGTAGATTCATTAATAACAAAATGAATAAGTTATGTTGACATTAAATTATGGATTAGTATAACCCAACAATCTCTCTGTTTTTTATGTAAACATAACTTTGTTAAAAACTTAATAAAGAAAATAATATTCTGAACTTTCTATATCTTTTTTCGGTTACAAGTATTTAAAACTTAGAAATCAGATCAGTAGGCATATTGGAATATTCCTCCTAAATGTATTCTCCCCTGAATTAATGATTAATTGAAAATAATTAAATTAGAGACGTCAGTGCACACAAAACAAATAAAATGAATAATGTTTCTAAAATCAAATATTTTATTAATACTGAAAAATTGTTACCCTTTTACAATAAAATGACCATCTTGGTCATATGCTTTGTTGTCTGATATTCCAGTTGACTTCTTCCTAAGATTTGGTCATTCAGCTGGAATTATTTTATTGTCCTAATTTATACTGACATGCTAACTTAGATTGGTTGATCTCTCTCTTGCATTGTCGTGCTATGTCAAAGTTGTCACCCCAGAAAGACATCATGAATCAGTAGCTCAGATCTTTCAACATACTACCACTTTTTCCTTCTTCCTATCTTCTGGTTACAATGTTTTTCTTAACTGGTTATCCTCGTTGAACTAGGATTACACAAATAATATCAAATCCAACTTTCTTCTTACACATGAGAGAAGAATAAGATAGTGGGTCAGCCTTCAGAATCCACAAACATTGACTCCGGCAAGGACATGTCAGTACAAGATTTTCTTAATCTTGCACTTTTCCAGACTTTCATTCACTTCATCTATTGTTGCATAATTTGCAAATAAAAGCTGATGTGTATATCTCCTTTGTAGATTAGCGCAACTGGATAATATTCGGTGTGACAATCTACGATATGAATTCACAGTGTAATTACGAGATAAAACCCTTCTGAACAGTGAGATTTCCTCATGTCAGTGGATTTCAAAGTTTGATTCAAAATAGCAATAGTACTCCTTTTAGGTTTGTATGTTGATTTAAATCGAGAGGAAAATTGCAATATGACTCCATGAATATCATTTTGAGAGTAAAGTTGAGTCAATTTATAGAGAAAAAATGATTTTGAATGTCGGACCTCTTCGGATACCTTGAAATTCTAGTGTCAAATATAAAATATGCGTTGAATTTAAAATATTGTGCGGAATAAGTAACTTTGCACGTCTTCGAAGACAATAATTTTTAAACAATTATAGACATAATCCTTTGAAAATGTTTTGAAAAGACGTTCCATGAATGAGAATATTTTTATACCAATATTGAAAAATTTACAATAAAAATATGTAAAATAACTTTTTAAAATATTTTTCCGTTAAGTGTTATTTCAAAAACAACTCACTCACTTTGATACCAATTGAGGAGATTGATAATGGGGGTGGTTATTCCACCCACCTAAGTCCAGTCAAATTGAGCTTCAATATTTGTTATTATTGAAGTGAATGCTGTAAGTAATCAATCATGCATAGCAACGCAGCGGAATAAAATTTTATGGATTACAAGACACCGGATCTATACATAGGTTGTCATATCGGATAAAGGAACAAAAGTCTCACCCTTGTAGCGTGTTTGAGCCGATTCCACGAAGCAGCACCACGTTCAACGAGTCCTTCGAGCCACTAGCAAAACTTATCAAGTTTTGCCTCTACGGTATCCACACGATCAAATCGGGTGAAGGGATAGTCTAAGAACAAGTTGCTAGACTAGTTCTTAAACCGGAACAAGAAGCACACTCGATTCACAATCGAATAATCGCCGGAATCCTCACAAGAATCTCTTCGGCTATTATGCAAAACCGAGAGCCCCTTGGAGATTGATGAAGGCGGCCGAGTGCTTTAGTGTAGGTTGGAATGATGTGAAAAATTGTCTAACAATTAATTATATCAAAGTTATTAAAGAGGCTTAATTAAGTTCAAGACTTTCTTAAAGTCTTATGGGCCCAAACCCATGATTTAATTAAAACCTTTTAATCACTTAATTAAGACTCTTCTTAATTAATTAATTCATCCAATGAATTTAATTTCCCTTCTCGATTTAATCTTTTGTGCGACCCGATAGGATCTTGTAATGTTGGCAGTGACATAAAATCTCATTTTATGTCGCAAGCAATGAGCGGTATCTAGCAACACATCAATGCTACCCAAATTACAAGAATGTCAATGACTCAACATAACCTAAGAACTTGTGATAATATTTACCATGTAACTTAATCCCTTTGTCTTTTGTGTTTAGATTGAACACGAGTCATGGAATAGTCATACTCGTATATTCAATCTTTATTTCTTGATCCCCAAGTAGAACTAGAATAAAAAATAAGCTCGATATCTCATATCGACTCATTCGAGCATGGCCATGCATTTTAGTTCTCACTTGATCAAGGGCCAAACACATCTCCTGTTATATAGGAGGGACAAATCCTATCTCGATCAATCAACATCCCTCTACATAATTCGTAGTGTATCCAATAGTCGCCTTTATAATTTACCCTGTTACAGGTAACGACAATATCAAGATACATAACTCCTTATGTTGGGATCTCTGATGATCTCAAGTCGTAAGGATTACATACATTATTATCACAATGAGAATTGCTTATGACACTCATATAACTATCCATGTAGCATTCTCATGGTGGGTCTGTCCAGTACATCGTTCTCTAACATGTACCCATGTGTTGATTTGATATCTCATATCAATGAACAATTCATCAATCAACATATACTAGTCTCAATGCATTATCATTATCCCAATTCATGATAATACTTGACTAGGGACAATCTTTAAAAAATAATACAATATTATTCTAAGGACATTAACGTATATATCAATTCATATTGCACAGATATTCGAATAATATATAATAATGATTTGTCATTCATAAAATCATAATACATTGTATGTCATAAACAATCATCTAATGACAAATCTCCCACTTGCACTAAGACCAATCAAACATATACCTAATGCCTAGAGATCTAGTATGACGATCATGCTTCTGCTGTGACAGTGGCTTCGTCAATGGGTCAGATACATTATCATCTGTTGGTACTTTGCATATTTTAACATCTCCCCTTTCAACGATTTCTCGAATGAAATGAAAGCGCCGAAGTATGTGCTTGGATCTTTGGTGAGATCTAGGTTCCTTAGCCAATGCGATCGCTCCATTGTTGTCACAATAGAGTTCTATCGGATCCTTAATGCTAGGCACCACTCCAAGTTCAGAAATGAACTTCCTAATCCAAACAGCTTCTTTTGCTGCATCAGAGGCAGCAATGTACTCAGCTTCCGTTGTAGAATCGGCTACTGTCTCTTGCTTTGAACTCTTCCAGCTCACAGCACCTCCATTTAGGCAATACACATATCCAGATTGCGATCGAAAATAATCTTTGTCGGTTTGGAAGCTTGCATCAGTGTAACCCATTACATTGAGCTCTTCCTCACCTCCATAAATCAAGAATGTATCCTTAGTTCTTCTCAAGTACTTCAGGATATTCTTGACTGCAATCCAGTGACTTTCACCTGGATCAACTTGATATCTGCTCGTCATGCTCAAAGCATACGAGACATCGGGACGAGTACATATCATGGCATACATGATAGATCCAATAGCTGACGCATATGGAATCTTACTCATGCGTTGTCTCTCATCTGGTGTTGAAGGACGCTGTTCCTTCGAGAGATAAATACCATGTGTCATAGGCACGAATCCTTTCTTTGATTCTTGCATGCTAAACCTTTTAAGCACTTTATCTATGTATGTACTTTGACTTAGGCCGAGAAGCCTTCTCGATCTATCTCTATAGATCTTGATTCCTAATACATAGGTGGCTTCTCCCAAGTCTTTTATCGAAAGCAGTTCCCTAGCCAAATCTTTACAGATTGTAAGGTAGGGATATCATTCCCAATGAGAAGTATGTCACTTACATACAACACTAGGAAAATGATTATGCACCCACTGACCTTCTTGTAGACACAAGGTTCATCTACGTTTTGATAAAACCAAACTCTTTGATTGCATAATCAAAATGAAGATTCCAACTCCGAGAAGCTTGCTTCAATCCATAAATGGATCGTTGTAGCTTGCATATCTTTCCAGCATCCTTTGGATCGACAAAACCCTCGGGCTGTGTCATGTACACATCCTCGAGCAGATTTCCATTAAGGAAAGCTGTTTTGACATCCATCTGCCAGATTTCATAATCATGAAATGCAGCTATTGCAAGTAAGATCCTTATGGATTTAACCATGGCCACTGGTGAAAAGGTTTCATCATAGTCAATACCATGAATTTGTTTGAATCCTTTTGCAACCAGCCGACCTTTATAGGTTTGTACATTACCATCCATATCGGTCTTTTTCTTGAAAATCCATTTGCACCCTATGGGTCGTACCCCTTCAAGTGTGTTGGGAAAACGATTTCTAAAGTTTTGGTAATTACAAACCGGATATTAAAGACAAACTGGATGAAGTCCTACCGGATATTAAAGACCAACTGGAAAAAGACTCCTACCGGGTGAAGACATAAACTGGATGCCTACCAACTGGACAAGACTCAAACTGGATAGACATCAACCGGATGAAGTCATAAACTGGATGGACATCAACTGGATGAACATCAACCGGATGAAGTCATCAACTGGATGGACATCAACCGGATGAAGTCATCAACTGGACAAGACATCAACCGGATGAAGTCATCAACCAGATGAAGTCATCAACTGGATGGACATCAACCGGATGAAGTCATCAACTGGACAAGACATCAACTGATGGACATCAACCGAATGAAGTCACCAACTGGATGGACATCAACCGAACAAGACATCAACTGGCGAAGACATCAACCGTACAAGCTATCAACCGGATAAACTTAAACTGGATGGACATCTACTGGACAACTATCAACTGAATAGTCTCTCACTGTACAAGGACATCAACTGGTCATAAGAGGATGAACGACCAGTTGAACAAAGAAAACCAGCAGAAGTCTGAGCTTCCAGTTAGAGCATTAAGCAACGAGACAAAATCAGTACAACATTCTCTGACAAAGGTACAACAGAGCGGCGCACCCTGCTATATCTCCGCCACCATTACCGTCAGAGTGAAAAGAGCCGTTGCTTTACAAAATAGGAAAGAAGACAATATGAAATTGGAAAGTTAATCTCTTCCATATACAGAAAGGCTACCGTTGGACATCCAAACCTATAAATACATCCAAGCGGAGAATGAAGAAGTGCTGAGCGATTTTCAACTAAGAGATATACTTCAAAGCAAACACGAAAGTCATACGACTGATATTCCAAACGTTCAGCGAAGAGCAGACAAACAGCAAAACTGAATCTGTGACAGATTATTTTCAATTGAAGTCTGCTGCTCAAAAACTCTCAAAGCTAGAAAGTGTATTCTGTAAAGAGTGTCATAGAATCCATTGTAACCAAAGTTAAGAAGTGTGTGATTGCTAGGAGTTTAGGCCAAGTGTGTTAGTGCCTAAGAAGGTTGTATACTGTAAAAGTGTAAACCAAGTCTTCTAGTGAATCCTTCCTGCAAAGGAAGAAGGGGAGACGTAGAAGCGTTGTGCTTCGAACTTCCAGAAACAACTCTCGTGTTATTTGTTTATTGCTTTATTACTTCAGTTTTATTCCTCACAAGTTTTGTAGACGTCTTCCGCACTATAACAAGTGTCTACTAACTTGCCTGATATTGAGAAGCAACTGTAATACTTAACAGTTTACAGTTAACCAGAAAAAGAAATCGAAATTGTATCTAGTGTTTATTCAACCCCCCCCCCCCCTTCTAAACACTACCCGATCCTAACAAGTGGTATCAGAGCACAGGTCTTCTCAATCTTGAGAAATTACCATTTACCAAAAACTGATGGCCTCATTCAGCAAGATTCCAATGTTCAAGAAAGACGAATATGATGACTGGAGGATCCGTATGCAAGCACATCTAAGTGCTCAAGATGATGATATGTGGTATGTAATCACTGAAGGACCTTTGAAGATCATGAAAATCAATACAGCTGCTTCTATCACAAGTGGAGATCCACAAATGGTAGAAAAGGAAAGATCTCAATGGTCAAATGAAGACAAGAAAAAAGCAAATCTAGACAACGTTGCTAAGGACATTCTGTTCAAAACTTTGGACAAAAATATGTTCAACAAAATAAAGATGTGCCCTACAGCCAAAGAAATCTGGGAGAAGATTGCTCAACTCTGTGAAGGAAATGATCAAACCAAAGAAAACAAGCTTACTGTGGCCCTACAGAAGTTTGAGCATATCAAAATGATAAATGGAGAAACTCTCAACGAGTACGATGAAAGAGTGACTGGAATAATCAATGAACTAAACAGTCTGGGTAAGGAATTACCCAACAGAGAAGTCACTCTCAAAGTAATGAGAGGTCTACCAAGAGAATGGGATGTCAAGACCATTGCTATGAGAGAATCGAAGGACATCAACAAAATAGATCTACATGATCTGTTTGCTGATTTAAAAGCCTATGAATTCGAATTAGGCATTCCGGTTGAAGATGAACCAAGTACCAGTCAACCAACAAAAGCTCTCACTACATCGGAGTCTCTGCCCACTCCTACAGAAATGACTCCAGAAAAGATTTGTAATGATGCTATGGCAATGTTTGTAAAGAAATTTGGGAAATTCATGAAGAAGAATCAGAGATCTTATCAATCATATCCTCGGAGGCAGAGTTCCAAAGGAAATTCAGAAGAAGAAGAGCGAGTATGCTTCAACTGCCTCAAACCAGGACACTTCATTGCGGACTGTCCTAAACCCAAGAAGGATGATCACAAAAGTGGATCCAAGGATTACAGAAAATCCAAAGAAACCAGAAGCTCATCCAAAAAGGACAGAGATCAAAAGGTCTTGATGGCAGAAGAAAGTAAGAGCAAATGGGCAGATTCTGAATCAGAATCAGAAGAGTTAACTAGCTCATCCAGCGAGAGTGAAGACGAGGAAGTCCACTGCTTAATGGCAAATAATGAAAATGAGGTACATGAATCAAACCTATCTGAATTTACACATATTGAACTCACCAATGCATTGCAGGACATGATAAATGAGTATCGGGCGCTATATGAATCTTTTGAAAGCTATAAGACTGAGCATACAACCCAAACTGAAACGCATGAAAACAAACTTGAATGTGAACAATCAAGGGAGTTGAACTGCCTAAGGGAAACAGCCAGTCTCCTAGTGAAGGAAAGAGATGAAGCCAAGAATGCTTACCAGAAACTTAGCAAACTGGTTAGCACTTGGAATGCGTCGACTACCAGAAAGGATGGAATACTTGAGTCTATAAGGCTTGCTAGTGATTTAACAGGCATAGGCTATAATAACAATGACAGCAGTTCATCTGGTAATGAACCTCAACTGTGTCTAACAAAAGGCAAGGTTCAATCAATGAACTTTGTAAGATCTAGCACGGTATATGACCCTTACGAACTGGTTAAAGAACCTGTTAAAGCAACACTCATCAAGGAACAGGCACAGCACAGAGGTATCGGTTATGTAGAACCACTCAAAGAGGCTAAACCGAGGCAAAAGTTCAGAAATGAACTTAAACCCACTGGTCGAGCAGCTAGAGAGGTTAAACCCAACTGGTACTACAACTGTAAACCTGTCCAGAAGAGGTATATGCTAAATAACAGGAACTACAAACCAAAAGCACATGCATACACATATTATCACACTCCACAGTCAAAATCATCACCTATATCTATAAATGCACACACATTTCAGAACACACACCGACCTAAGTCATTCAGGGTCATACAAGTGTGGGTTCCGAAAGGACTAATCCTACCAGGACCCAAGTAGGATTGGGTACCAATCATTCTATCGCTTTAATTGCAGGAAACTAGAATGCATCCAGTTCAGAGCTCAGAATGGTTTCTGGACAGCGGGTGCTCTAGACATATGACAGGGAATGCGAGCTTACTGTCTGAACTGGTGGACTCCACCGGACCCAGAATAACCTTTGGAGATAACGCGAAAGGTAGAACCGTGGGTAAGGGTAAGATTATCTACGGTAACATCATCATTAAAGATATTCTTTTAGTTGAAAATCTATGCTACAACTTGATTAGCATAAGTCAACTGTGTGACAATGGTCATTCCGTAGAATTCAATCAGCACTCATGCACAATCAAATCTATTGATGGTAGTATACTACTTGTAGGTAGAAGGCATGATAACACATATAAAATTGATTGGAATCTTAATCAGCCTATCTCTTCTACTTGCTTAGCTGCTCTGAATTCATCCAAAAATTGGCTTTGGCACAAACAGTTGAGTCACTTAAACTTTAAAACTATTGCCAGTCTGCGTAAACTTGATCTAGTTGTTGGACTGCCCCAAATTGAGTTCTCAAAAGACAAGATCTGTGCAGCATGCCAACTTGGTAAGCAAATCAGATCCTCCTTTAAGAACAAATGGAGTAAATCTTCTTCTCGGTGCCTAGAGTTGCTGCATATGGATCTATTTGGTCCTATACCAGTAACAAGTCTAGGGGGAATGAAGTATACTCTAGTGGTAATAGACGATTACACTCGTTTCACGTGGGTCTTGTTCCTAAGTGGCAAAGATCAGGCTACTCCAAAGCTGATCAAATTACTAAAAAGACTCCAAAATGAGAAATCGTGTGGGATAGATAGAATTCGCAGTGATAAAGGTACTGAGTTCACCAATCAATCACTCGAATCATATCTAGATGACCTTGGTATTAAACACGAATACTCTGCAGCTAGAACTCCTCAACAAAACGGAGTTGCTGAGCGTAGGAACCGCACTTTGAAAGAAGCTGCGCGAACTATGCTCGCGGAATCAGAAATATCGCAGAGATTTTGGGCAGAAGCTGTCAACACAGCATGTTATACGCAGAACAGATCAATGATTAATAAGCGAGCAAATAAAACCCCTTATGAGATCTGGAATGGCAGTAAGCCAAATATTTCCTATTTCCATGTGTTTGGTTGCAAATGTTTTATTCACAACAATGGAAAGACTCATCTCACCGCTTTTGATGCCAAATCTGATGCTGGAATATTCCTTGGCTATTCTACAGTTAGTAAGGCATTCAGAGTATTTAATAATAGAACTCTTAATGTAGAAGAATCAGTGCATGTAAAATTTGATGAACCTACTGACTGTATACTATCTGATATACAAATCAACAACTTGAGTAATAGACTGGAAAGTACTTACATTGACGAAAATGTTGATGATGAGATTGATTACAGAAGCAGGACTGACTGCTCCTTAGAACCAGAAGTTCCTGAAGCTCAAGCAGAAGAGTCTGCTGGCCAACAAGCACTGCAGCCAACTTCAAATGAAACAGTAGTATCTACCCCTGCTGCAGTAGAAGGAACAAATGAGAAAGATGAGTCAATCAGAACCTCTGATTTGCCTACTCACATCCAGTCAACTGAAGAACTCAATCCTCTTGGACCTTCGCTCCGGTGGAAGAAGGATCATCCACCTGAGCAGGTCATCGGTAACCCTCTTGCTCCTCTACGCACCAGAGGACAAATGATTAATGAATTTCTTCATGCTGCATTCATATCTCATATAGAACCTAAGAAGATTGATGACGCTATATTAGACCCAAGTTGGGTAGAAGCAATGCAGGAAGAACTAAATCAGTTTGAGCGAAACAAAGTATGGTATCTAGTACCACGACCACAGCATCACACTGTAATTGGCACCAAATGGGTGTTTAGAAATAAATTAGACGAAAACGGTACAGTAATCAGAAATAAGGCAAGATTAGTTGCACAGGGCTACAGACAGGAAGAAGGCATTGATTTCGATGAAACCTTTGCCCCTGTAGCTCGACTAGAAGCAATTCGCATATTTCTTGCATTTGCTGCGTTTAAAGACTTTAAAGTCTATCAGATGGATGTTAAGAGTGCATTTCTTAACGGCAAACTCAAGGAAGAAGTCTATGTTGAACAACCTCCTGGATTTGAAAACCATCAGCAGCCATCTCATGTTTTCCGTCTCAATAAAGCCTTGTATGGTCTAAAGCAAGCTCCCCGTGCCTGGTATGAAACTTTATCAAAATATTTGACAGAACACAATTTTATTATTGGCACGGTGGACAAGACCCTTTTTAAATTTACAAAGGGAGACCATACTCTGCTTGTTCAAATTTATGTTGATGATATTATCTTCGGAAGTACTAACTCAAAATTGTGCGAAAGATTCTCTAAAATTATGCAGGACCAGTTCGAGATGAGCATGATGGGAGAACTATCATTTTTCTTAGGACTGCAAGTCAAGCAATCTAGTGAAGGAATCCTGATCAATCAGTCTAAATACACTAAAGAGCTACTGAAGAAATATGGAATGAGTACCAGCTCAGCTGCTGCTACACCAATGAGCTCATCTGCCAAACTCGACTTGGATAATTCAGGAATACCAGTCGAAGTTACAATGTATCGAGGCATAATTGGATCTTTACTATATTTGACAGCCAGCCGACCAGATATTATGTTTGCAGTATGTATGTGCGCCCGGTTTCAAGCAAATCCCAAGCAGTCGCACTTCACTGCAGTCAAAAGGATCCTAAAATATTTGAAAGGCACTGAGAATGTCGGTCTATGGTATCCAAGAGACTCAACCTTCAATCTTATCGGATACTCAGATGCTGACTATGCTGGATGCAAAATTGACAGGAAAAGCACCAGTGGGTATTGTCAATTCCTTGGTGATCGATTGATATCATGGGGTTGCAAGAAACAGACATCCATTGCAACTTCCACTGCAGAAGCAGAGTACCTTGCTGCTGGAAGCTGCTGTGCTCAATTGCTCTGGATTCAGCAACAACTCAGAGACTATGGAATTGAGTCTAAAGAGGCTCCTATTCTCTGTGACAATACATCTGCCATTGCCATAACGTACAATCCAGTTCTTCATACTCGTACTAAACATATTGACATCCGTCATCATTTTATCAGAGATCATGTCATGAAGAAAGAAATTCGGCTGGAGTATATTTCTACAGAACAACAGGCAGCAGACATCTTCACAAAGTCTCTACCGGACGCTAAGTTTTCTTACTTTCGAAACATTCTTGGTTTAATTGAAATTACGTCTTGATTATTTTGTTTTGGGTAATGAATTCAGGGGGAATTAGTTAGTTTATGTGCATAAATTTAGGGGGAATTTCTGTTATAATTCTATCATGGTTATTTAAGCTCAGCTGGTAATACAATGGTCAGCTGCAGTAGGTGTATCCGAACCAGTAGGACTCCACAACCAGTGGATGTTCCTACCAGTCGAACCCTACATACCAGTTGATGTTACCAAATATGCTTTGACAAAAATAACCCTCGATACTTATTAACCTAATGAACGTCGGAATTCAAAATTACTTTTGGTTAAAAATAAATTATTTCACTCCCGCCTAAATCCTGTTCTTTCATTTATTTGTTAAATCTTTTTAAACCGTTAGATGATCGCCACGTATACATGTGTCCGCTCATCTACAGTACGACGTTACATATACTTCCTTTTTCACCGCCTTTAGTTTTACTACTCTTCTTCTCCAACAAATCACTGCGATTATTTTTTTCTATCAGAAAACTTACTCTAACAAACTGCTGCTGCTTCTTCCTCCTACTCACTCAACATGTCGAAGAATGTTCAGCCGAGTTTTATCACCAATGCTATTCACGTCGATTTTCATTCAATATCCACATCCTCTGATGAAGAAACCAAGGAGTTGATACAAAGGCTGGATACCTCCGGACTCCTGATAATCTTGAGCCAGACCCCTTCCTTTTACAAGAACGAACTACAAGAGTTCTTTGCTACAGCCAAGGTTGTGGATAACACAGTGGTGGCATCCATCTCTGGACAATCAGTCACCATCACCCAACCAGAATTTGCCACTCACCTATGCCTACCCTCTACTGGACTCACTGATTTCTCGACTATTCCGGCAGAACTAAGAGAAGAGATGCGTCTAACAGTCTCGGAATCTACTCATTGCCTTCCACGTCCTCCTTTTCGGAAAGTATTGATGAAGAGTCATTATAGACAACTGGCGGACATAATCTCCAAGGGGCTCCTCTGTAAGGCAGGATCATTTGATATAATTACCCCTGAGAAGTTTGACGTTATGAGCGCTATATGCAAAGGGTTGGAGATAAACTGGTCAGCTGTGCTATTTCAAATACTGACTAGTCTGGTAGCATCTGGCAAGGGTCAATCAGGTTTTGCTCTCCCACTCAGCAGTCTTTTTGAGAGCAAAAACATTAAGACAGGGGCTCTTTCTCACCTTCATCCAGGGAGGCTCATCACTCATAAGTATCTTCAGCTTCATCGCCAACGAAGTGGCAGAGAAGGCAGAGTGAAAAAGCGTCGCTTGACTCAGGTAATCAGTGACTCTGAACAGACTGTATCGGAATCCGCTGAGTCTTCTCCCCCTCCTCCGCCTCCTAAGAAGCCGCGAACACGAAAAACTGCTCCTCAGACCACCCGACAGTTAGACATTGCCGCCTCCGACACTATCTCCTCCGCCGGTCCTACAGATGTAAATCCTGATAGGGAACCCAGCCCTGCCATCCCTTCAACTGAGGAACCAACTGCTTCCTTAGCCATGGTGCCTGCTCCTTCAGTGGTTCCAGCTGACACTCAGTCAGCACTGGTGAGCTCACAGCAAGCACCAGGCTCTATAAGCTTCAGGACACCCAAGTCATTATGCCCATACTGTCATCCCAAGACCACCCCTGCTGGAAAAGGAAAATCTCTTACGGCTCCAGTGTCCACTCCTGTTGCCTTCGAGATTCAAATGGTAATGGATACAGTGGAAGCCAAACTGCAACCACAGTTGGAGATTTTTGATCGATGGGTAAAGGCCCGTATCAAGGTTCGACTAGATGATTTTGATCAAATTCTGGATCAGGCTAGGGCAGATGAGAACAAAATACTAGCATATCTTCAAATCTCAGACCCTGAAACAAGCTTGAAGCTGCGAGATGTTTTCAGCCTGATGATCTATGTGGGTGAACTTCAGGCCCTGGTGGAAACTCGCCTTCAACAATTTGACGGTAATTCGGGAACAGCGAATCATGATAGAGCTGTTCTAAATGCTCTTGGACCCAAGCTCGAAATAGCTGAGCTTGCTCTTCATGATAATCGCATATCTACTGGTATTCACTCTTGCTCCACTACTGAAACTGTTGCCAGCCCTGATCAGCAGGATCTACACTCCGTCATTGCAAATTTGGAGATTGTCCCATTTTCTGTGGAGCTCACTGCTACTGCTTTGGAGACTACTTCCCCTGGAGCGGAGGCCGCACCAACTGCCTTGGAGGCAGCCTCCTCGTTTCAAGAACTCTCCTCTCCAACTGCTCTCGGCGTCTCCTCTCCTCCCAGCTCTCACAATGATCAACAGCCCCAGCCAATGGCTGTTGATCACACCAATGTGGATGCAGTCATACAGACAGTGGTTCAGCAGGTTACTATATCCTCTGCCAATCATGAACCCAGCGAGTCTTCACACTCAAATGATCACACCCAGATGTCAGCTGCTGTGGTTGATCAACCCACAACTACTTTGGCTGCTCCACCAATTGAAGAAACTGCCCAATTGGCTGTCACTATCTCAGAGTCTACAGCTGCACCAATTGTTGAAGCTTCTATGTTGCCATCCACTGCAGTTGACGATGCTCACCTCAGCGCTCTTGTCCCTACTACTGACGCTCCACTGATTGCTGCAGATCCGTCCATGGTTCAAGAGCTTTCTGAAGATTTTTTTGTCTTTACCAACCCTATGGACGAGCCTCCGAACATTGCTGCACAGCTAGCCAATCTGTCCACTGCTATATCAGCTCTAGCCAGCGATGTTCATAAGCTTAAACAGGAAGAACGAACTGCAACTCTCATTCTAGGCACTCATCAGCAGCACACGGACTCACAATTCCAGCAAGTCTACCGGGACTTAAGTAGTTTAACGACTACCGTCACCAGACTTCAAACATTTGCTGAGAATGCAGTGGCGGATGCTTTTACTAGAATTGGCCAGGCGCGTCTTCAGATCAATCAAAACAATGAATCTCTTCATGCTGCCACTTCAATGGCTCTTGGAGAAAAGATTGACGACGCCAAGAAAACATTGACCGATCAGTTGGCCACCATGCAGGCAGCATTTGCCTCTCAAATTCAAGATATTTGCAACAGCCTGCCTGCAGCTCCTCAAATTATTCGCAGATTACCTGAACCCAGCCGAACTGCTCCCACAACGCAGCGAGCTTCAAGTTCAGCTGCTCATTCATCCCCTGCAACTGGAGCACCCACTCAGTCCAGACCAACTGCTCAACCAAGATCTCGGAGTCCACGCCAACCGCCTGCCGAAAAACGTGACTATTCCAAACATTGGTTCGGGCGCAAATAGTATCATTTTCTGACTCCTCCATTAATTACTCTTATCTATTTACTGTTTTTATTGACTTTTTCTTTGTATTTACTGTTCCACTTAAATACATTCACATTAATTGCAACCTTTTTCATTTCTATAAATAGCGACTCTTGTTTGTTCACATAACACACATTCACTTAACATGCTTACTTCCAAGCTATTCAAAATTCCCTGGTTATCTGTTAGATCTTTTTCCACTTCATGGGTTTATTACTTATCTAAATCAACCCCTCATGGGTTGATTACTTATCTAACCCAGCTCTGTTAAGCTTCAGCGCTTTGATCCTGTTCTGGTGCTCCTCATCAGTCAGGAACTACTAACAGCAGATGTCTGGGGGCTGATGACAAAAAGGGGGAAGACAGAGATAGACTATTCTCATTAGGTGAATCCATGAACCATGGAAGCTGCCTGATGAATATACGTATGACTCTTCCCGACCTTCTCTCTGAAACAAGGTAGACCGACAGAGATAGAGTATTCTTATTAGGTCCTCTCGGAAACAAGGTGGATCGAGCTCTTCCTCTCTGAAATAAGGTGGATCGAGCTCTTCCTCTCTGACACCAGGTGGATCGAAGCTCTCCGGGTCTACAATACTTTTTTAAAGATTTGTCTTGTATCAGCTAAATTATGTAAACTAAATTGGTCTTAGATTCTAGTCAAGTTATTAGAATTCATCTTAAGTAAAGATGAATCTCTCTCAATTGTCCAGTTTGATTACAACTTGTAATCTGCTTATATTTAATGAAAATTTCTTTTCCATTATGTCTTCAAGTAATTTCAGGATTCTCATCTTATTTACTCAAACTGGAATTAGATCTTTGCTTAGTTTTGTCATCACCAAAAAGGGGGAAATTGTTGGGAAAACGATTTCTAAAGTTTTGGTAATTACAAACCGGATATTAAAGACAAACTGGATGAAGTCCTACCGGATATTAAAGACCAACTGGAAAAAGACTCATACCGGGTGAAGACATAAACTGGATGCCTACCAACTGGACAAGACTCAAACTGGATAGACATCAACCGGATGAAGTCATAAACTGGATGGACATCAACTGGATGAACATCAACCGGATGAAGTCATCAACTGGATGGACATCAACCGGATGAAGTCATCAACTGGACAAGACATCAACCGGATGAAGTCATCAACTGGATGGACATCAACCGGATGAAGTCATCAACTGGACAAGACATCAACTGATGGACATCAACCGAATGAAGTCACCAACTGGATGGACATCAACCGAACAAGACATCAACTGGCGAAGACATCAACCGTACAAGCTATCAACCGGATAAACTTAAACTGGATGGACATCTACTGGACAACTATCAACTGAATAGTCTCTCACTGTACAAGGACATCAACTGGTCATAAGAGGATGAACGACCAGTTGAACAAAGAAAACCAGCAGAAGTCTGAGCTTCCAGTTAGAGCACTAAGCAACGAGACAAAATCAGTACACATACCCATATCTACTAAGGTCATCAGTAAATGTAACGAAGTATTGAAAACCACCTCTGTGTACTTATTGGCCCACATACATCACTATGTATTAGTCCCAATAAAACATTTGCCCTTTCAACATGTCCCTTGAAAGGGGCTTTAGTCATCTTGCCCATTAAACAAGACTCACATGTTTCATATGATTCAAAATCAAATGAATCTAATACTCCATCCTTATGAAGTTTAGATATGCGGTTCTCGTTTATGTGGCCCAAGCGACAATGCCAGAGATAAGTCGGATTACAATCATTATTTTTAATCCTTTTAGTATTTATGTTATAGACAGGAATATCAAGATTTAATAAATAAAGACCATTCACCATTTGTGCACTAGCATAAAATATATCATTTAAATAAATGGAACAACAGTTGTCCTTTATAATAAATGAGAATCCATACTTGTCCAAACAAGAAATAGAAATAATGTTTTTGGTAATTGAAGGCACAAAATAACAATCTTTTAAAATCAACGATAAACCAGAAGGCAAAGATAAATGATAATCTCCTACAGCTAATGCAGCAACTCTTGCTCCATTTCCAACTCGGAGATCAACTTCGCCTTTTGCCAACAATCTACTCTTTTTGAGGTCCTGCACATTTACACAAATATGAGATCCACATCCAGTATCTAATACCCATGATGAAGAAGTAGATAAATTGACTTCTATAACAAAAATACCTGAAGTGGAAGTCACACTTCCCTTCTTGAGATCCTCCAGATATACTTTGCAATTCCTTTTCCAATGACCGGTCTCACCGCAATGGAAACAGTTCCCTTCCTTTGCTATCCCTCCCTTTGGCTTCAGTGCATAAGACTTTGGCTTAGATTTAACAAAGACCTTCTTTGTTTTCTTATTGCCTTTAGCTTTGGCCTTTCCTTTGCCTTTATTCACAATAAGAACATTTGTGGCCTTAGTCTTCTTTGTATTTGCTTCATATGTTCTCAACATACCAAGTAATTGTGGTAGAGTCTTTTCCATGTCAGTCATATTGTAATTTACTACAAATTGACTGAAGCTCTCAGGCAATGATTGCAAGATTACATCGGTGGCCAACTCTTGGTCCAATGGAAAACCCAGCTTCTCCAGATTCTCAATGTACCCAATCATCTTGAGTACATGAGTTCCAACTAGGCTTCCCTCTACCATCCTGCACTGGAACAACGCTTTAGAGACGTCATACCTCTCTTGTCTAGCTTGCTGTTGGTACAATTGCTTTAAGTGTTCGATCATATCGAACGCCTCCATTTCCTCATGTTGCTTCTGAAGCTCAGAGTTCATGGTGGCAAGCATAAGGCAGCCAACATCAAGTGCGTCATTCTGATGCTTCTTGTAAGCATCTTTATCGGCTCTAGTAGCCGTCACGGGAGGTTCCTCAACAGGTAAGGGTTCCTCTAGGACATATTGTTTCTTTTCTTGCTTGAGGACTATCCTCAGATTCCTATACCAGTCTAGGAAGTTTGTCCCATTTAATTTGTCCTTCTCAAGGACCGATCGCAGTGATAATGTGCTTGTTGTATTGTTAGTTGCCATGGATATCTACAATATAAATATGCAAAATAAGTTTATGATTTAATCATTTAACATGGTCTTATATTAAATGATGCTCCCACTATTTTGTTTAAAAATATCAACCCTCGAAACTTTTAGTGGGCCAAGATCCATATTTTGCCTAATCTTGAGTTAGCTTTGGCTAATCGCCCAAGACTCGGTTATTTAGGTAGACAACACTTTGTCAATTACATCACATGTAATTCTTGGATAGTTGGATGAACAACACTTTGTTCAATTCATCAAATGAATTATTATCCAACCCATGCCTCTAGGTTCCCAATCCTATTGAGATAACCTAGTTAAGTCGTACCCAATTTAAAGTATAACGAATATCACTTTTATCCTTTCGCGCCTTACTAAGATTGCCACGGTGCTTTGCTTTGGCAAACCCACACATGTACAATCGAAGTTTTGACGAGTACTTTTAATTTTGGAAGGCATCTAAAACTTAATATTTTAGAGGGATTTATTGATCTCATGATTAGTTTGATAATTTAAAATATGTCCACTACATATAGGTGTATACATATCTACATATATGTGTAATACAATTATCAATCTAAAACATAAGATAAATCATGCATCAACATACATAATTAAACGTGACATGGTTATAGCCCCTACTAGCGATTTTCTCAAGCCAATGAGAAAATCCTAAGAGTCAACCTAAGGTAACTTCATAAGCACCTTCCTATGGCTCCATTTTGTGAATGGCCTCCTCATCCCGGCACCATGCTCCATCTTCATTGATCACCATCAATAAATAAACTACACTATTTACAAGATATAGAATTTCTCGATTCACATTCGAGGGGAACATAGGGGAGGGATAACATTTAGAATAAAATAGAGAAGGCACGACACGCAGGTCGTATTATAAATTACAAACATACACAAATCCTATCTAATAGGTCAAAGGGCTATAACCATGCACCATGCTCAAACAACACATAGAACATGCTTTAACATTTAATTAATTAAATTCTAAACAATTTAAAATTTAATTCTAATTAAAACTGTAAAATAATTTTTGAAAAATTATCGTACGCTCGGGACATCACATGCCATGAACTTAAGCGACTAAGCCACGAACCACCATGGTTCGAACCAACCAAACACCATGGCTAGACCAATTATGGGCCTAGGGTTCGAAACCCTAGCCCATGGCCGAACCATTGACCGAGCGGCGGCGGCGCTAGGGTCTAACCCTAGCAGCCTTGCTCTTTGTGTTTCCATCGAGCCAACTTGTTCGAAACGCCGGAATTCATGAGCCACGAATCATGGTCAGGCCATGCACGGTGGTGGCTCAACCATCTCGAGCCAAGGGTTCGAAAACCCTAGCTCTCACGTGGTGAAGCCACTTATCCATGCATGTGTGAACCATTATCGAGCCAAAGAGTTCAAAACTCATCCATGTCTCGAAACCTCCATGCATGAACATGAGCCACAACAACTAGGACATCTCGAGCATAGGAGTCCGAAACCCCTAGCCCTCACGTGGCTAAGCCGTGGGTCAAATGCATAGGTGGTGGCCGAAAACAACTTGTTACGGGTTCGATTGTTCGCTTCGTGTATCGTATACATCAAACATCAGTATATCAAATATAATTTCATGATAATTTTACAAACTTAATATTAACATATCATATATGTTCATACAGTTTTAAATAGCATGCAACAATAGTTCTAATATGATTAAAACAATTTAATCACATAAATCCGATATGAGCCTTGAACCTGGATCTGATACCACTGTAAGTAATCCATCATGCATAGCAACGCAGCGGAATAAAATTTTATGGATTACAAGACACCGGATCTATACATCGGTTGTCATATCGGATAAAGGAACAAAAGTCTCACCCTTGTAGCGTGTTTGAGCCGATTCCACGAAGCAGCACCACGTTCAACGAGTCCTTCGAGCCACTAGCAAAACTTATCAAGTTTTGCCTCTACGGTATCCACACGATCAAATCGGGTGAAGGGATAGTCTAAGAACAAGTTGCTAGACTAGTTCTTAGACCGGAACAAGAAGCACACTCGATTCACAATCGAATAATCGCCAGAATCCTCACAAGAATCTCTTCGGCTATTATGCAAAACCGAGAGCTCCTTGGAGATTGATGGAGGTGGCCGAGTGCTTTAGTGTAGGTTGGAATGATGTGAAAAATTGTCTAACAATTAATTATATCAAAGTTATTAAAGAGGCTTAATTAAGTTCAAGACTTTCTTAAAGTCTTATGGGCTCAAACCCATGATTTAATTAAAACATTTTAATCACTTAATTAAGACTCTTCTTAATTAATTAATTCATCCAATGAATTTAATTTCCCTTCTCTATTTAATCTTTTGTGCGACCCGATAGGATCTTGTAATGTTGGCAGTGACATAAAATCTCATTTTATGTCGCAAGCAATGAGCGGTATCTAGCAACACATCAATGCTACCCAAATTACAAGAATGTCAATGACTCGACATAACCTAGGAACTTGTGATAATATTTACCACGTAACTTAATCCCTTTGTCCTTTATGTTTAGATTGAACACGAGTAATGGAATAGTCATACTCGTATATTCAATCTTTATTTCTTGATCCCCAAGTAGAACTAGAATAAACGAATAAGATCGATATCTCATATCGACTCATTCGAGCATGTCCATGCATTTTAGTTCTCACTTGATCAAGGGCCAAACACATCTCCTGTTATATAGGAGGGACAAATCCTATCTCGATCAGTCAACATCCCTCTACATAATTTGTAGTGTATCCAATAGTCGCCTTTATAGTTTACCCTGTTACGGGTAACGTTTGACAATATCAAGATACATAACTCCTTATGTTGGGATCTCTGATGATCACAAGTCGTAAGGATTACATACATTATTATCACTATGAGAATTGCATATGACAATCATATAACTATCCATGTTGCATTCTCATGGTGGGTCTGTCCAGTACATCGTTCTCTAACATGTACCCATGTGTTGATTTGATATCTCATATCAATGAACAATTCATCAATCAATACATACTAGTCTCTATGTATTATCATTATCCTGATTCCTGATAATACTTGACTAGGGACAATGTTTAAGAATAATACAATATTATTCTAAGGACATTAACATATATATTAATTCACATTGCACAGTTAAACGAATAATATATAATAATGAATTGCCATTCATAAAATCATAAACATTGTATGTCCAAACAATCATTCAATGATTTGTCTTAGGGCATATCCCAACAAATGCATCAAGAGATTATATCAGGTTTGGTTTAAGAGACAAAGCTGAAAACACCCAAGCTAACATACCCTGTTTAAACAAAAATAATTGAAGTAAAAGCATTTAAAACATAAAAGTAATCTGGAAAATAAAGATGCACACAAATTTATTTGTCGAAGTTCGAATGTGATACAATCATTCCACACCTCCCCTTCTTCTACGAATGGAAGAATTATTCTAGAATACATTGATTTACACAGTCTTGTTGTACAAACCAACTTTAGCTAAGTCCCACTTCGTTGTAACTCCTAGCTACTCTACTACTCAACGATAGTCTGACTCATCTTTATTCTTAATGTTAACAATCTCTTACTGGTTACAAGAGTACAATGTTTGTGATGTACACATGATCATATATATGATCAGATATTCTATTTAACGATAGTCTGTATATTTGGGGTATGCGCTCTACTAAGCTGTTATGTTTTTGACGCTCCCATTTGTATCGATCACTCTTAAAAAAATATCTTTGGAGTTGAGAAGTGAGTTGGATCGTACATTTTATCGTTCTTCAATCTTATAGTGTATATATAGCATTTGACTCGATTTGTCCATTAGATACATAAATATATCTGTTGAAAAGGCCTTGTACTTTTTCTGACGTCCTTGTCAATTTGTTGGCTTTGTGCAACTTACATGTTGACGACTCTGTTGGTCTGCTTTAGTTCAGTTGGGTTGAATGCTCAACTGGTCCGATCTATTTAGCGAGGTTGACTCAACTTGTCTTCGTTGTATTAGTTTAGTTTAATACTGCATTGATTTTTTTACTCAGCGAGGTAGATTTTGTTCACTTTACTAATTAGTTGACTATTCTTTCCTTACTAAGTATTGTAGGTCATTTTATTGTCCTGGCATAGATTAGTTCTACTAATCCTCAGCTGGATTCAGGTCAACTGCCCTGAAATGTTTAATCAGTGTTGCTGATCACTTCGCTAGTTTGACTTATCAAGAGTGAATCTTTCTTCAACTTTGCTAAATCTCTTTAAACGATAACAATTTTACTAGACACATAGATTCATTAATAATAAAATGAAAAGTTATGTTGACATTAAAATTCGGATTAGTGGGGCTTTCAGAACCCAACATATTATGTTATTTATTGACAAAATATCAATTTTAATCTTGGAATGAATTTTACGATCGCCAATATTTATAGTTCTTTCTAAATATCTTCGATTGAAATATATAAATTAATATATTTTTAAGACAAGCCAGAGTACGGATTTTTGAATGAACATTTCTTAATTTATACTTCTAATTTTAACTATTTTAGGAGTCGATTTTGTAGACATTAGTTTCTTATTTTACAAATTAAATTTATTATAATAATCTGCTGGAAACATAAATCATGTCTATCTTAAAATTTGCACCTTGAAACATAAAATTTGCACCCATTTTGTAACAGTGCCACGGCCGAAGGTGCCAGTTTTCTACATTGACACAGCCCGTTTTGCCGCATGGTCCGTTGGCCCAAATTGTTTTTAGATATGAAAATGTGGCTAGGAATAAATATTATTCCGATATCGTTCCATACTGATATAATAATATTATTCATTTATCGTGCTGCAACTCATAAATACTCATCCATTTATCTATTCTAGGTTATATACTCTTGCGATATTATGTAACCTCTTGAAAGAAAACATAATCGTACATCAATTAGTAACGGTGCACCCACGCTCTTATCGTACGATTAATCTCATACCCTGTGGTTGCAAAGTACGCATTGTATACTAAATACCATAATAGCGTACACCACAGATGTCCCGAAATCGAGTAGCAATTCATGATCACACACATCATCAATCATCCATCATCAGTCCCAATTATCGAACAAGAATCTCTCTACGTTGACAAAATATTCACATCTATTTTTTACACACCAATATATCGTATATTACTACACATCTGTGTAAGTATACTCAATTATTAAAATCAATTAACACCGGAGTATTTCAAACTGGTCATTAATTCGACCGAATATGATGTCACGATACTTGTCACATAGACAAACATCACCTAATGTTGATTGCTATTATCATGTCATCATCTCTGATACCCCGATAATTGTCCCGGTGCGATTTGTACCCGAATTCTATGGGCTCGACCCGATTTGACAAGATAGCAGAGACCATCCTACCTTGGCCCATTTTCCTTGGCCCATTATGCTTAGGACCCATTTAATTAACTGATTATTGGGCCCATTTTGGATTATTTCACTCAAGGCCCATTAGGTGTGATAAAAGGGGGGGATTTTTCATGGCCTGAGGGGGAGGACCAGCAGCCTTCTTCCCCATGCTTTTTCGATGGTTTCCTCCTCGATTTTTCTTTGTAAAAAGAACATTATAAATTCATTGTTACAGATCGAACCAAAATTTGAGGTAACAATTGGCGCCGTCTGTGGGAACTCGAGGTAAGACGTTGATACTTTTGACTGGTTAGGGTTTTGGGGTGAAGGCTGATAGGATTCCGAAAAAGGAGAAAAGATTCAAGAACTTCTGTACATTGTGAGAAGCTACCGATTTTCCAAGTCTGCAGCCGTTGTGCTCTCCTCTTCGGCAATGGCGCGGATTAGTGGGCTGTGCGGCGGGGTTTGTTTTGCCCGTTGATGGGCTGCATCGAGGCTGGCAATAGCTATGGCGGTGTGATTTTCGGTGTATGATCTGCTAATCTTCATCTATCTGATGCAAGTGAGGAAGAAGACGTCTCCTTTGCTATTTTCCAAATCTCTTGGACTAATTTACATCTACACGCTGATAATGGTTGAGGCGCACATACAAGATTTAGGCGTGGTGCAAGCCCCATGAAGAAGAAGGCGAGTTTGTTGTGAAAAATGTAAAAGGATTTCTGGAGTTGGATTTAATTCTGGGTATTAATGTAAGTGAAGGGTCAGGTGCAGCTCTTCGATGGTCAGCCACTTCAAAAGATAAGTCTTCACCTTTATATTATATGCTTATCCCAACATATAATGATATTTGCTCCTGGAGGAGATAACCCATTTCCATTGTGATGATTCATTGCTCGAATTTTCCAGCTCCTGAAAACATGAAGCTTCGGCCAGGCTGAAGATGTGGAGAAGGCAGCTTAAGAGTGGGATTGCACCCCATGAGCTTGAACTTTGTGTTGGCGCTAGGGTGATGCTGACTAAAAATATAAATCCTTGGCGTAAACTTGTGGATGATGCAACCTCAGTGACTGCCATTCCAGCTGAAGTTACTGAGTCAGATCAAGTAAAAAGGACAAAAGGAAACAAGGATGCTACAGAGAAGCTGTCTAAATTGTCAAAGAAAGTGAAGAGAATGAGCAACAATATGAATAGGCACGTGATTGAGGATGGGTCGAGGGACGAGTGGGGTTCTCAGGATTTCAGTTCTCTGAACCAGATACATTTTGACAAATCTACCATGCCAGTTCCTATTTGTTCATGCACTGGAGTATCGAGACAGTGTCCTAAGTGGGGTCGTGGGGGTTGGCAGTCATCTTGCTGCACCACCTCCCTATCGGTTTACCCACCACCGTCCCTGCCGCCCAGGTCACCGGAAATTTAAGGATAAAGTCGTGGATTCTTTGCAGGAAAACAGAACAAGAAGTTTTGCAACATCGTTTCGACTTTTCTATTTTTCTTTCAATCGGTTGCATCTCGAAGTCATCCAGAGATGTTTTTTAAATACTCCTCTACCTCTAAATGGCACCGCAGCTGCCGGAAAATAGGTTATACGTGCTGGAGTTTCGATTTATCTCGCGGCAGTCCTTGAGTATCTCGTTGGGTGTCTTAATTGTGTTTTCTGTTGGGATTTTTGTGTTTTGACATTGGACTTGCTGCTATACGTCGTATTTCTGTGTTGGTTCGAATATTTGGGTTCAATCATCTTCCTACTTCACACGCTATAACTCTCATACATGATGCACCCTAAGTGTTTGATGGGATGTCTGAGTAGTCAAAAAATCAGAATGTGCTGCCTCGTAGCAAGATTGCAGCGAACAAATAAAATCACATTGCTCAAGTTCATGCAAAGGATCATTTTGTGGATAGTTTTGGCAGCCATAACTAAGCTGCGACCATCTACGCTTCATATGATCCTAGCCAGGGAAGTTCTTTAACTGCATTGCTGGTTTTGAGTACTAGATTTTTATTTGAAAGAGGAACAAGCAGGGTCGCTACACGACTGAAGTTTAGCTAGCTGCAATTTGGCTCGGCCTGGGTTCAGTGGGGGATAGCTCGGGACATGCTATATTTGGCTTTACAATGTGGTACCATATGAATTTCATTCATAGTCCGGACTTGAGTCCTCGGACTCAGCTCGGCCTCGTGTGCCATCAGCTTGACCTCAGCTCGGCCTCGTCCTCAAGATCAGGTCGACCTAAGGCCTAAGTTCAGCCTCGGCTACTTCGGTCTAGGACTCCGCCATCAGCTAGACCTCAGCAATCAACCTCAACTTTGACCCTCGGTCTACATGCCATTACGGTCATTTCTTTTTAAGCTACTATTTCAAAGTTCATATATATGGTGTTTCACTATCACTGTTTCAGGTCAACTCAGTGCATTACAGCTCGGGCATGCAATCTCGCAGTAAGCCCCTATTATATCAGCTCAGGCATGCGATCTCGCAGTAAGGCCTTATTCATCAGCTTGTGATCTTTATTTGATCCGGATTTTTTATTCTTATTCGGATGTGGGGTAGTGATGTGGGAGTTCGGGAGTGGTGTGAGTGGGAGTTGAGATAAGGAGATATGTCATGGTCCGCCCAGACATGTGTGGCCATGGTCAGTCCAGGCACACTAGATGAGGAGATAAGCTAAGGTCCGCCCTGGCTACTATGAAAGTTAAGGTCCGCCCTGACTACTCTAAAAGTTAAGGTCCGCCCTGACTATGAAAGCTAAGGTCCGCCCTGGCTACTATGAAAGTTAAGGTCCGCCCTGACTATGAAAGCTAAGGTCCGCCCTGGCTACTATGAAAGTTAAGGTCCGCCCTGACTACTCTAAAAGTTAAGGTCCGCCCTGACTATGAAAGCTAAGGTCCGCCCTGGCTACTATGAAAGTTAAGGTCCGCCCTGACTATGAAAGCTAAGGTCCGCCCTGGCTACTATGAAAGTTAAGGTCCGCCCTGACTACTCTAAAAGTTAAGGTCCGCCCTGACTATGAAAGCTAAGGTCCGCCCTGGCTACTATGAAAGTTAAGGTCCGCCCTGACTACTCTAAAAGTTAAGGTCCGCCCTGACTACTCTAAAAGTTAAGGTCCGCCCTGACTATGAAAGCTAAGGTCCGCCCTGGCTACTATGAAAGTTAAGGTCCGCCCTGACTATGAAAGCTAAGGTCCGCCCTGGCTACTATGAAAGTTAAGGTCCGCCCTGACTACTCTAAAAGTTAAGGTCCGCCCTGACTATGAAAGCTAAGGTCCGCCCTGGCTACTATGAAAGTTAAGGTCCGCCCTGACTATGAAAGCTAAGGTCCGCCCTGGCTACTCTAAAAGTTAAGGTCCGCCCTGACTATGAAAGCTAAGGTCCGCCCTGGCTACTATGAAAGTTAAGGTCCGCCCTGACTATGAAAGCTAAGGTCCGCCCTGGCTACTATGAAAGTTAAGGTCCGCCCTGACTACTCTAAAAATTAGGGTCCGCCCTGACTATGAAAGCTAAGATCCGCCCTGGCTACTATGAAAGTTAAGGTCCGCCCTGACTATGAAAGCTAAGGTCCGCCCTGGCTACTATGAAAGTTAAGGTCCGCCCTGACTACTATGAAAGTTAAGATCCGCCCTGACTGGGAAAATTAAGTTCCGCCCTGATTGCTTAAGTCCAGGTGTATGAGACCCTGGCAAATATTAGCACAAGTCTTATCTGCTCATATTTATTATCTGGAGTCCAGACCGGACATGTCTTATCTACTCATATTTATTCTCTGGGATCATATGAGACGAGCTTTATTTGCTCAGCACTTTATCGGCTCAAGAGCTCCGGACATGTCATTTTGTGAATTCAGATGAGCTCTATCTCCTACGCGCATTTATTATTATGCAGTTCGGATGCTCTTTAGTTTTGGGAGCTCAGCTGTGTTTTTATCTGCTCAAATCTAGTGATTATGTATGTCGGATGAACTTTATCTACTCTGCATACCTATTAGCTTTGGAGTTCAGGACGTATGAGATGTATGGGCTCGGTTTATTAATTCTGGAGCTCAGGATGGGAGAGCGTTGTCTGTTCATATTTATATTTATTATATCTGGAGCTCATATCGGGCGACCTTATGTCCTCAGTTTATTATTTCTGGAGTTCAGGACAGATGGGCTGTATGTGTTCTATTTATTATAGCTAGAGCTCAGGTCGGGGAGACTTATATGCTCGGTTTATGTTGAAGTTCAGACAGGTCAGCCCTGCACAGATTAACAGGTCAGCCATGCAGATATAACAGAGGTGTCATTTGCTCGATATATCCCGTCTCCGGAGCTCATATCAACTTATTAATCATCGGCTCGGCATTACTTATGGAGCTCAGATCAGCCCGGATTTATTTGTTCTTTCTATGGATCAATCTTGGAGCTCAGTTGTATTCTGTTTGCTCAGCACGGCATATTTATTAACTCTGGATGTCCATACGTTTATTAGCTCTGGAGTTCGACGGGTTTTATCTGCTATGGAACTGAGCTAAGATTTATTGATTATAGAGTTCAGGCGAGCATTATTTGCTCTTATCTATCGTGTGGAGTTCAGCTCAAGTCGGACCAATATTATTAGCTCATATATTTCTTCGGAGCTTAGATTGGGTCAGGCCAGCGTAATATTCTCGGACATATTATCTCAGATCAGGTCGGTCGAGCAACTTTGGTTCATATCAGTTTTATCAGTTCGGGTCTCTCGATCACCTTTGTCAGCTCGGAACTCTCGATTATAGTAGTTTTAGTTCGGATTCCTACAGCCCATTCCAACCTGCTATTATTGACAGGAGCTCAGTACTATAATTACGCCAGTTACTCGTAGGGGTTCTACGAGTCGCCTACTTTATCAAGGATCGGCATTCGAACTGTCATGGCTCTACCGACAGCATGACTTGGGAACTCGGCATGGCGAAGGGTCACATCATGGTTTGGCGTTTAAAGGACTACCGATCCGGGTCCTAACCTAACCAGTTGGAGTCGATACAGCGCTACTCTAGCTCGACTAGAGGGGGATACTCATGATACCCCGATAATTGTCCCGGTGCGATTTGTACCCGAATTCTATGGGCTCGACCCGATTTGACAAGATAGCAGAGACCATCCTACCTTGGCCCATTTTCCTTGGCCCATTATGCTTAGGACCCATTTAATTAACTGATTATTGGGCCCATTTTGGATTATTTCACTCAAGGCCCATTAGGTGTGATAAAAGGGGGGGATTTTTCATGGCCTGAGGGGGAGGACCAGCAGCCTTCTTCCCCATGCTTTTTCGATGGTTTCCTCCTCGATTTTTCTTTGTAAAAAGAACATTATAAATTCATTGTTACAGATCGAACCAAAATTTGAGGTAACAATCTCACTAATGGTTACGATCAATATAGTGGTATCACTACACCGACTATACTTCATTATTACATATCAAGGAGCACTGTGCGAGAATTCAATGGCCATATTTAGAGATGAGATGAGATTCGTTATGATGATACCGCTAAGAGTAATTATAGCAATTCAATCACTGAATTCGATTATTGAATTAGCAGTGCACAGTAATTGTCCTTTAGGACCGATTGTTTGTATTATTTCTATGTTCATGAATTTCAGCACATGTGAATAATTCTTTGTCTGGTAAATTATGTCATCGTAAAGTTAAATTTTTTATCGAAATTTTATTGGTTGCTTTGGGACAGTGGGAAACCAGTTTAGTTCATGACTATTTTGTTGCCTTGTACTAATGTTGAATCAGAAGTTATTTATGGTGAATCTGTTGCATAGAATAAGAGTACATCAATCGATGCATGCTAAGGATGGAAATATTGTGGTGCTACAAAGATATTTGTTAGTGTGTTAGACCAAAATATGGTTTCTTGCGGTGCACTGATTTTGATTTTGAAGTGTTTAATAAGACTTCGAGGGAAAATGAATGACATATAATTCAGCATTATCGTGAGCCATTTGTTGGTATGTGAACTTTGCTAAGTAAGTGTGTATTTAATTTCGGATCGAAATTTTATTGGTTGGGAATAATTGTGATGCTCGAGATTACTTACTTTTAATTATTTATTAGTTGATGAAGATAATGAGATAATTGTGAAATTAAATTCTTGGGAATCATACTTTGGCCCGGAGTTGGACTATATAATTTCGGGTCGAACTTGTAGCGTAAATTAAATTTAAAGGGTCTTTTGCAATATTAAATTTTGAAATGATAAAGGAACAGTGTATATTTAAAATAATAATGAAATGAATTAATATTTGAATGGTAGAGATTAATTAGGGTTGTTTCTCTATTTCTTTTCCCCTAAAATATATAAGCCTCTCTCTTTCTTCCCATTTTCTTCATCTTCCCCCGACCATGACTAGGATCGCGCTTGCAAGAGGAAACATTGAGTTCCAGGCTAATGTTTGGATATTTCTTCAAGTTTTGATATACTCCACGAGTCTCCGGACAATGGGGATTGACTTGGATTGTCGACGATAAGGTACGTGGTGACGCACGAGCCTAGATAAATTTATTGTGTATTGTGATTATTGAACAATGTGTTGTTCTTGTATTTTGGGTAGCCGATTGGATGTTCGATGTGTATTTGGGGTAAATGGGTCGTCATTATGATGTGCGATGTGTATTTGGGGTAGTTGGGTCGCCATTATGATGTACGATGTGTATTTGGCGTATTTTGGGTCGCCATTATGATGTGCGATGTGTATTTGGGGTAATTAGGTCACCGTTGAGAACCAACGATGGATAATTATGGTATTTAATCACTGTGAGAAATAGTTATGTATTGTTACGGTAGTAGGTCACTGCTGGAGTGAGCGGCGTGGAAATGTGATGTATAGGTCACCATTGGAGCGAGTGATGTGTTATTGTGACATAAAGGTCGCCGCTAGAGCATGCGATGTGATATTATGAAAGTTGTGATTGGACTGATTTAAATATTGTGATTATTATGAAAGTGGTGATTTGTGGAATTATGAGAACATGAACAGCTAGTGAGATCTCGTATTGTCTCGATATACTCAGGGAGTATTCCATTATTTTCAGCATTATACTTTGTGAAATATGAATTGTATATTCGTTTATACTTGTGATTACTATGGTAGTGTGCTCACCTGTGTGGGGGCTATTTCTATGTAAACAGGTGACAGGTCTAGACTTGGAGCACTTGGGAGATAATATTGTTGCGTCTAGGAATGTGGCAATATTGATTTTGTAGCTAGACATTTGTAGTGTAAATGGACTAGATTATCATTTTGTTGGACTGTAATATTTTGGCTGAGTAGCAAAGCGAGCACGGCTTAGAGGTACAATGAAATTAATTGTATTGTGTTGTCCGAGAATAATTTCAGATAGTGACTGAGGAAGAAAATGAAGTATGCACTAGGTGTTGGGCGTTCGAAACACCCACAGATAAATCCGAAAGCAGGTGGGACTGCGCTCATCGGAGTTGGGTGGTTACATCTTTAATGCAATAACCAGTTGTTGAAGGTTGATTCCCAACAAGAGCAACTTGTTCAATAAGATAGGAGCTTGTCTCCATTTTTTATATCGAGTACTATATATATGTTAATGGTTTTGGTGGATTATGGTGATTAGTTATTTATGGATTTTGGTGTTTATGGATTGAAGATATATATTGTTGTGTTTATTTTTTTGGGATAGTCCAATTTACGGGGAGACTTTGACAAAGTATTGTAGAATCCTACGTCATTAATGCTTAAATAAACAAAGAGGATTTGGGGTGTTACTGATAAGTGTGATTTTTACACTTAATTTGATATGAGATTAGGGACGTTTTTGTAGTGATTCCTGGAAAATTTTACGCGTTTTGGTACTTAATTCATAGTCCTCGTGGGATCGACAATCCGTACTTTTCATATCATTATACTAAAACTTGACACCGTGCACTTGCGGTGAAGAATCGTTACACTGGAAAATACTGTTTAAAATAATAGCGATCACCTATTTCATAGCAAGTTGGGCTTGGGCTTCCTTAATTTTCAGATGTGGGACAAGCTGCTCTGTAGTTGCTGCAAAACCGTTGCATCGCTGCTGCGTGGCTGCTATGTGGTAGCCTTTGGGGAATCTATGAAGCTGGTATATGATGATGTAAGGACCCCGTGCCCTTCGTTATTAGTTTATTAATCCATACCATTAGTGCATATAATCATACTATCATGGGGAAAAGCCATATGCAAGTGCTACACCGTATTAGCTATCCATAAAATTCCTTGCATTCAATCCACATAATATTAAAATCCCCCCAACCGAGATTACATATATGACATGCACCCTCATAATACACTAACATGTTCTCAGTTCATTTAAGAATTCCATATTTAATTGCATGCAAACCATAAATGAACAGAGAAAAGCCGTAGCCCATTTATACATTCCATATACACGTAAAATGTACTCACACGAGAGCACCCAATGAATAAGCGTGTATCTAATGTATAAAATACCCTACCGGATACCGTTACTGGTACTTCAATCATGGAAGCACCTCCCAAGCACAACTCGATCTCAACTCTGGATCTATGCACTTATTCAACCAGCTCTGGTACCTCGATCCGGGAAGTACCGCTAATCAACAGCCCGAGCGTAACTCCAAAGCTGCTGCTACACCTATAACACCTATCCCAACAGAGACAGCCCCCACACGGGGTGAGCATACCAATACCACCAATCCAATAATCATAATATTGCAGTTCATAGTTTACAGAATGTAAATGCCATAATTTAAATGATACTCCCTGGATGGCATCATCCTCATCCGGGATCCCCTGTATTGTCCATGTTCTCAAAATAACCAAACTCATCAAATTCCCAAAGCCAGTTAATCGCCACACAGATGACTAATACCATTCCTATTATGCCAGTTCCATAGTCAGTATGGTAAAATCATTATATAAGAGACCGTGGCTATCACATATATTTAGCAATGATTCCATGTTCCTATTTCATTGCTCGCTCCACAATAGCGGCATTCTAAACCCCGCGCACGCTCAACAATAGCGGCGTCATAACCGATGGTCGCTCAACGGCGACAGCATCCCAAATCATTGCTAGCTCAATAGCAGCACCGTATGGTTCCCAATGTATGTCCATTTAACGTAATTACCATTTAGTCATTTACCATGCATATCACTATCCATTTATTACAAATACTACATACCATGCATTTCAATGTCCACTTAATGCAATTACCACATACCATGCATTTCAATACCCATTTAATGCAATTACCACATACCATGCATTTACAGTTGCAACATTATAATAGGTTATGCTCGTACGTCATACGTACCTTATACTTCCGTAGTTTGAGTCCAACCTCGCCTGAGTCCCACGAGCCGATGAATTATGTGCTAACATATAAATAGTTCACAATTAAACACAAGCACGCAACCACGTGCCCAAGCACGTTCATAACCCCTAAACATATCGTCAATCCATGACGATTACCAAAATAAAAGCCCCCCGGCTAAGCATGCATAATACCCAAAATATTCCATTTTTCATGTTTAAAAGATAGCCAAAAACCCAACAAGAATTCCGTTTTATTAAACTTTGGCTCCAACCAATCCATTTTAAAGGTATAGCATTCCCATTGGAATATAGACATTTTCCCGGAAACGGCCCCTTTAAACATCGGTTCCAAAATCCCGACATTTTCCAAAAATTTCAAAAAAACAAAATCCTTCGGGTGGCGATCGATCGCCACTAACATCGCGATCGATCGCCATAGTCCAGTGGCCAAATCAGTGCATTCTCGCGATCGATCGCCAATCCTCGCGATCGATCGCCAACCCGCTCGCGATCGATCGCCGAGACCTCGCGATCGATCGCTAGCACTGTTCATCGTCACTAAAATTTGAACTGCTCGTCGCGATCGATCGCCCCTCCTCGGCGATCGATCGCCACCTGCGATTTTCCAAAAAATTCGAGCTTCCATGGTGTTTTTCACACCCAAACTCAAAACCAACACCTCAAGCTTCCTCAACACCACAAATACACTAATTAAGCTCAATAAAAAACACTAAAAACCAACATTTAGATTTTAAACCAAAACCCCAAATTTCATAACCAACACAATACCCAACCAAACTCTACAATACTACTGCCAAATCGAAGACAATGACGAGGGGAAGATTAATACCTGATTATCTTCGAGAAAACCGGCCTCCGAGCCAAGCTACCAATGATTTCTCCTCCAAGGAAGAATAGAGGGAAATGGGGGAGGGTTTGGGCGCATAGAGAGAGAGGGAGAGAGAGAGAGGGAATTCGTCCAAATGACGGAATACCGAGTCCACTTGGTATATATAGTACCAAAACTCGAAAATACCAATCCCTTCACAAATACATCGCGATTCATTAAATATCATCTGTTTTCAACAATTATCTCTCTAACCTCAATTCCCATTACCAACCCCAGTACAAAGTACTCCGGATCCCAAATCGCACCAAAGACCAAATTCCAAGGTTATCACCACGATGAGAATACAATCTCATCCCTTGGATCCAACGACTCCAAAAAACAGGATTTAAAATCTCCAGGAGTCCCGAAACCGCAATTAATACACAATTGCCACAATTAAAATACATTAAGGATTATCACTACACCGTGATTAACACCAGTAATTCCCGGACATCACAGATGAGCTGCATAGTAGGTTAGGAGAAGATTTTGCATGATTAGCTGTTGTGTTATGAGTAACCCAGTTGTTGTTGCTTTTATGTATCATAATCGATGATTTGATCTAGTAATTATATTTGCTTCAGTTCTATAATTAATTAAGGTTTTTAATTATCAAAATTGAAGTGTTACAGTAGCATAATATATGCCATCCAAGCCAAATGTTGGCCAATGGGTTTTATGCACCCCAAAGCCTGTTAGTGACTAAATGGCATCTATAAATATATCACTATTATCCCTGAAAAGAAACTTGACACCATTCGATATACACCAAACAATCGACAATCATATATTTCTCGTCGTAGAAACGTTGACATCAAACTAGCACTAGTGTTGAGTTTGCAAATTTGCTTAGGTAGTTGGGACTCGATGGATGACAGTTGTCAGATTTTCATTGTATATCAGTAATCTCTTCTCGTGCAATTTTATATGTGCATGTTATATATGAATCATGAGCAATCGATCGTCCCCGGAATTATATCTGTAAAAGTTTTATATTATATCCAATGCTTTATATCTGACACCGAAGACGAACTCAACCGAATTCGGCCCTGTAGAGAAAAGTGGTAAAAGAAATTGGCATGGGATGATTTTATTTGAAAGATTGGATTGATGTACAATATAACCCCACAAATTAATTGTGCGTCACAAACAAGCGCAAGCCCAGAACCAACCTTCTCCCTTCCCTACAGTCCAGGAGTCGGAAGCCATCATAGAAATTATCCATGGTGGTGTAATTGAATTATATCTTTCATTAAAAAAATGATTTTTCAAATGAAACTAGATTAGACTTTTCATGGAGCACTAACTTTTATTTATTCAAGTTCGATCGATTGAATTTCGTCTTGGCAACCTCGATCGTGAATGACATGAGGATGGTGTTAGCTATTTTGTTTATTGTTCAAAATTTATATTCAATTGCACACTTGAGATTTCCACGAAAACTTATATGAGACTGCACCGACATGCAACTAATCGCGCTTGAGTCTGTGCTTGAGGGCTTCTTGGCTAAGGATTCTGTACTATTACAAAAACAATTGATTAGAGATGTTTGAAGGAGTCTTTAGGCCTGACCAATGCTCAACGTGGCCAGTTAACAGGGTCAATGGGTCAGCAGGTCCAGCCCGGCTTCCCATGCCTGACCGCCGGTTGAGCACGGGTTCAATTTTTACTTTGTGTTAGTATATTGATTTGTTAATCAGGGAAACTAAATTAGGACACAACGTTCAAGCCATGGCAAAGTACAAGCTACTTGGCATTAATGCTTTTCGTCCGTTACCTCTACGAGTTACCCATAATTTTTTGCTCTTTATTTATTTTTTATCATTATATATATATATAAATAACTTTTCAACTTGAAAGAAGTTTGGAAACGCAACTAAAAGAGCATGTTATTTAGAAAATAAGCGTTACATGATCTCCAATTCAACAGCAATTCAAATTTTAGAAGTATTTTTCTCAGAAAAATCCAAAGAAATTGGTTTTAGAAGGTGTTGGTGCAATTTTTGGTGGCTTAGATGGAGAATGCGAATGTTTGTTCTCAAGAACTTCACCCTTCTCAGCGATTCCGAAAAATTGTGGCATCTTCTTATGCTTTGGTGATGGTGCAGGTGCAGGTGAAGGCGGATGGATTGGTTTGTGCTTTGGCTTGTGTTTCAATGCATCTTTTAACATATCTTCTCCCCAGAACATCTGTGAATATGGTGTGGGTGCAGGTGAAGGTGGATAACGCGGTTTGTGCGTCGGATTGTGCCTCAATTCCTCATCTAGCATGCTGTCAGCATCAAATGTCTCCGAGTAGGGTGCGGGTGAGGGTTGCTTCTTATTCTTTGGAGATGGTGCTGGAGCGTGTGAGTGCGGATGGGATGGTTTGTGCTTCAGTTCCTCCGTCAGCATGTCGTCTACACCAAATGTTTCGGAAAATGGTGCCGGTGCATGTGAAGGTGGATTAGATGGCTTGTGTTTGTGCAAACCTTGGCCAGAACCAAGAATTCCAGGGTTTTGATGCCTGATTTCTAAGTCATCGGCAGCGGATTCGATGATTGCGAGTGTCGAAGCAGCGACCAGAAAAACCAACAAATTTGCACAAGACATAATTATCAATAGCAATTTTAATTTGTTCGTGAGAAAGTTAGAGAGATTTGAGGGTCATTTATAGGGAATGAGAACACTTACATGAGAACAAGTGTCAAACATTATTCAAGGACTTATTGTAATATGTGGAGAGGCGCTTGCATTTATGTCATCACCTAGTACTTACCAAGTATATAATATATTAATATTAAGCACAGTTTTGTTTAACATTTAAAATCAATAATGGTATATTTGAATGATGGATTTGAAGTCATGTATTTCAAATCCATTAATATTTGAATGAATTTATATTGACTGTATTTCAAATATATATTTATACTAATTTATGTAAATATAATTGTAAATATTATGGATTTGAAATATACCTAATATAATTATTATTTCAATTCCAAGTTTTAAATTCATTATCAAATCAAATCATTCCATTCAAATGATGTTCATCCATCCAACACATCATGAGTTCTTGCCAATTATAACTTTTAATGATGTTTGAGTGAATTTTTTTATTTTTTATTTTTGCTTTCGCTTCCATGTTTTAAGTATATATATTTTTGAGTGGCTGTTTTGCATATTTCTGTAAAATAATTTTGTCCCAGTTTCATGAATAAATAAATAAATAATTTTTGTCTTATGTAATGGGAAAAATAGAGAAATTAAACTTTGAATTGAAAAAAACCATCACTTCCAAAAAATATGAACGCCCCATAAAAGCATGCCCAGGGGCAAATACATGAATTTTATTGGGGGGCAAAAATTAATTACATAAAATTTAGAACCACAAGTTCATGATAAACATCCGACTTTTAAGACTGTAGGTGAAAATCATTATGTAAATAATTAGAATACACTTAGCGAATTTAATTATAACAATACAATTTTCACAATGTTCGGTTCATTAAAATTTAAGGAAGAGAATTATCGTTTTCAAGAAAGACGACAATATGTTCTTTAGATGGCAAGATAGTACTTTATGGTGAAATATTTTTGATGATTTATTAATATTTTATATTTGTCAGTTATTTATAAGTGTTATTCCAGGTTGGAAGGATAGGAAGACTAAATCTTCATCTAGAGGGAAGTAAATGTTATTTTTCGGTAGGGTTGAACTTAACGAATGTGTGCAGAATGCAAATTGTTACCTATTGGAGATAGTGTTTCATTTGTGCTGAATGTGTATGTTAAATGAAATTCTGAATTTCTTTCAAAAAAAAGAGAGCAAAATAACATAATATATAATATACAGGAAAAAAGTGGTTCCCACAAGTTTTGTACCACAAGTTGTTGTTGGTACAAAATATATAATAACAGATTTATTTGGGGGTGAGGAATAAAAAAGGAGAACCTGAATGGCGGATCCATAGTGAGAAGTCCTCACCACTTGTCCTCGGGACTATGTTAGTTTAAGCTGTTAGTAAAAATTATATAATAACAAATTTATTTGAGGGTGGTATACATGTAGATTCGCCCCATGCCACAAATGATATGCATCTGTATACACGTCTCGCTCTTTAACATAACATTTGAATTCTGGTTAATAAAATATATTTAATTTAATTCCTTTGTATACAACTTGTACATATAGATATATATTCACACATGTTTGTATATAGAAACACACACACATTACATTTTACTCTCCGATTATATTAATAAAACTGATAGCTTCTAATTTTTATCAAATAATTTTTTTTATATATCTGAAGTTACTATTTGCATTTAAATAAAATATATATATATTTAAATTACTATTTTTAGTATAAATATATTTATGTTAATTAATATACATTATTAGATTTAAAAATTAATATGATGAAAGTAAAATATTACTTGCTAAAGTACTTTTCATACAGTTCAGCCGAAAAAAAACTATTGTTTCATGCGTTCTCCCAAATTTAATTAACTGCCAAATGATTATATTTTAAATTTTTTTTTGAAAAATTAAATAACATTTTTTCCAAATATTGGACTCAGAGAGTGTTGACTAAACTTATTTTATACAGTATGTAAGTTATTTTATCTTCTAAGTTGTTTTATAATTCAAATAGTTATTTTTAGACATACATTTATATTAAAAAAAATTTAAAGTATTATCATAAATACTAAAACTGTTTTATAGTTTAGAAAAGATTAATTGATAATTTTTTTGAATTCGTAAAGGAAAAAATTATATATAATTAATTCTCCGCTTTTCAACAAATTCCTCTCATTCACACTATTTTTTTTCTCTTTTTTATCTCCCTGTACATGAATGATGTGTATGTATATTTGCACCTAAAATTGTTAGTATACGTGCTCTACAAACCAAAAGTTAGGGGGGTGTATTGGTTAAAGATTTTTATTGACTTTTAATGACTTTTATGGAGTTTAAAAGTCTAGAGATATTCAATCCAAACTTTTATATACTCTACAAAAGTCTAATGGTATTCAAGACAGACTTTCGTAGAGTTTTAAAAAGTCAGGTGGTATTCAAACTTGAATTTTTAAAACTCCATAAAAGTCTATAGGTATCCAAAATCTCATTGACTTTTAATGACTTCTGTTGAAATCTTTAGGTACAAACTTTGATGCCCCATGTACATCCCAAAAAAGTAAAAAATTCTCCACCACTCCTAGTAAAGATTTGGAATGACTTTTAATTCTTAATTACCATCATCTCTCTTTACTCTTTGCTATTTTCATTTCCGACACGACCATATCCCCATTGGCTTTTCCTCCCCTGTTTTCTACATGTATCATTTCTTTAATTCCTAATGCGCGGCTCTTTCTTCAATTATTGTTTTTTTCACATCTTATTTTTTATCCAATATAATACTAATATTTATACAAGTATTTTGATAAAATAGCAAGTTAATGTGCTCAATTTTATATTACATGATAGATTTTTAAAACGATTGTACGTGTCTATATCTATAGACAATTATAATAAATATTTTTCTAAAACAAAGATATTTATAACTATATAAATTATCATGTTTAATGTAAAAAGTATGTTTTAAGAACTTTTATAGTAGTCAACTATTATCAAAAATATTTTAAGTTTATAAAATGTTATTTAATGGAAAACTTTTGTTTTATTATACAAAATTATAGATTACAATTATATAGCAACATTAACTGAATCTTCAAAGTCGTCATTTTGAAGATGCAAAAAAGCTGTTCAATATTTGCCATGCAAAAAAAATTGAATAGGTATTTTTCACATTTTTGACTGTTAAATAAGTAAAATGTGTTTACATTAATAATAAAAAAAATTATATGTTGAAGAAGTTATTTATGTTCAATTGTTAGTTCAAAGAAATCAATTATAAGTTATAAAATCTATAGAGTCTATAAAATTCTTTTGATAATTCCGTGTAATTCTATAAAAATTATTAGAAATCTATCAATTTTATAAAAGTCCATCATTTAAAAAAGTCATTAAAAGTCGATAAAGTCCATAGAAATCTATTGAAAAAGTCTACGAGACTCTATACAAATCTTTTTATAACTCCATGGAATTCTATAAAAGTCAATAGAAATCTATCAACTCCATAAAAGTCAATCATTTAAAAAAGTCATTAAAAGTCAATAAAAGTCTAGATTGAATACACCCCCCTTAGTTTGTTGGATTTTATACACCCAAGCCCATTAATGGCTCATTAGCACATATAAATATATTATATATATCTCTAAAACAGAACAATACAATTCTTAAACTCTTAGTCACATAATTATCGTCGTAGAAAGACTAACACCAAACTAGCATTTGAGATCGTGGATCTGGTCAGGTTGTTTGAACTCGATGGATCACCGCTTTCAGATCTACGTCGGTGAACGGTAATATCTTTTCGTGCATTTATATTTAACATGTTTATATATCAGGCACCATCGTCCGTCCCAGGGTTTAGACCTGTTTATATTTATTTTTCGATACGCTTGGATTTGACGTCGGGGGACGGAAACCAACAGTGGTATCAGAGCCAGGCTGCGCTTTGATTCACATATTCAATAATTAATTTTATTATATCGTTTCCAACAAATACTAATCATGCTTGGATTTTCAGAAATTTGAAATCTTGAAAAATATAGAAATTGATTAAAAAGAGTTTTGATCGAGACACATTGCCGACAAAATCGAAAATGTCTGACATCAGATTTCCACCTCCGTGGAAGGCCATAACCGGCTGAAGACATCGTGCGATAGAGAAGTGTTCTCTGGTGCGTGGCCTACGCAATCACACATTGCTGAAAAACCTGTTGTTCTTTGCCTTCTCACACGACACTCAAGAACGCCGGCAACATCGTCGCGGCTGGGAGGTGACGACCGTAGCCATCGTGTGCGCTGGTTGAGCGAAAGATTCTGATATATGCGAACTCGTCTAGGGCAGTCCAGGCGGTGCGGGATGGTCCCAACGGTGTGTAAATGTTGTAGCACCAGCTCCGTGATTGTCACGGCTGCCATGGAGAAGAGAAGGAGACGAGGCATAGTGTAGCGTGATGTACGAATGAGGAGGCGATGGAGCGGGGGCTGGGCAGCCGAGGTGCCGTGCTAGGGTTAGCAGAACCCTAATGTTTAATTGTGAAGATGGTGAACAATATTTTTTGAAATTAAAAATTAAAAATTACAAATCCGAAAATAGGGTATTTTTGGTTGATATTTTAATTTTTTGATCCAAATTGTTCGGAGTCTACAAATTTTTTTGGGTCATTTTAGATATTTTGTCCGGATATTATTTTTAAAATATTAAATCATAATACTTAATTTATTAAAAATATGATTTTAATTTAAAAAGTGTAAAATGGAGATTTTAGAATTAATTAAAATTTAATTAATTATAAATTAAATAAAAATGTTTCATTTAATTTGTTGATTATATTTTTCGAGAAGTATTATGAATTTTAGGTAAAATAGTGATTTTGTTGAGTAATTGAAAAATTGAATTAATTGGAAATTAAATGAAAATGTTTCATTTAACTTATTAATTTTATTTTTGATTAATATGATGATTAAAAGGTAAAATAGAAATTTTATCAATTAATTGAAAATTAGTTAATTAGAAATAAATAATATTGTTTTATTTTATTTGTTAATTTTATTTTCAATTAATGATGCGATTAGTGAGAAAATAATAGAATAAATTAATTATTGTGCTCTAATTACATGTGATGTGATTAGTTCAATTACATATGATGTAATTGTTTAGTTTATTGTTTAATTACATAGGATGTGATTGCACGGTGGATGATTACGGGCCTCGACCAATGTATTTAGGTGAATGTTTAGGTTTTTCATTATTTAATAATTATTGTGATTTTGGTTATCGGGCCTGCAAGCCTGTTCCCTCTATTTCTGATGTATCCACCCGAGATTTGTATCTATATTCTCTTGTTTACACGATTTAAATGTAAAATCTTTAAAAGTAGTGGGAGATCGAGATTGAAGATGTAGCACCAAGAATCAAGACATGTATGTTCGAAGCAAAAATGTAATAGGATTGCATTGCATACCTGCATTACCTAGACATACCTAGGATCCACATATTGGCTTATGTGGATCAATTAGGAAAAAGGCCGTAATCATCCATATTTATTTTATTATGCATGTAATGTATGATAAATGTTTGTTTGTATGTTTTATTAGTACAATTAACATTGCATGGAAAACAAACAAATGAGCACTTGATGATATTTTAAAATTATTAAATCATATTTGAATATGATTCAAATCTTTTTATATCAAACTGATAAGGGGATTTGTTACTTCGTGTCTTCCATCAACATTTAAACAATGAGATGCTATTTATGTCATATTGCCTTACTCACCCACGTGGGTGGCATCTGGCATGGAAAAATGATCGCGTTTTATTTTAAACAATTAATTCCAATGTAACGATTTTATACCTCAAGTGCACGGTGTCAAGTTTTAGTATAGTGATTTAAATAGGCATGTTGTACCCACAGGGACTAACGTACAAGTATCAAATAAAATTAGAAAAATTATATTTAGCCTACGAAATAGATGATTAATTATCTAATCAAAATAAAAACTTAAAACTTAAAGTAAATCAACTTCTTTGAAGAAGCGAAGGAATTCCACTCGAGAAATTTATCAAGATGTCGGTTCACTCGTGTTATCGTCAATGATTTGTTTGTAAAAATAATTACTAACCAATTTATTCTTAAGGTGACGGATTCCCGTATTATAATCAATACACTTTCTCAAGCTATACTGAAACTAATATTAAATTGAAACAAGTAACTTTCGTTCACTTAAACCAATTTAATATTGCATAAATCTCGATGAAAACCACTAACTTTAAATCTTACAATCCAAAGTTATCAGATATGTGATTTAATCTCTCGATCTAAATCATTAGCATACAACATGATTTATTATAGCGTATTATAATTTTATCTTTCGATCTCAATTATAATTCACAAATCAATCAAAGTTAGCAAGGCTTTGATAGCATTAAAAGTATAAATCATGCACAAAAGAATTAATCCACTCAATAAACATTCAAATCTTTAACTCAAACACAAGCTTCCCTAATCTTGATAAAATAAACTTATTTCATATTCAAATCAAACTAACAAGATGAATAATTGTTTCTCAACTACATAAACATCAAGAAATTCGAAAATCAAAACAAATAAAGTTTAGAAGTACGATAACGAATGTAAGACCCCAACCCCTGATACTCGTCATTAGTGCATTTATGACGTCGTATGAGTATAAAAAAAATTTCATTCTTTAAAAGAATCCTTACATGCTTCACATATTTTCAATAACATCAATAATACTCAGCAATAAGACTCAAGGTTCACCCATTATCATCACCAAAACAATTCCCAGCCACGGAAAAACACAATACTAAGAAGACATCACAAGTGGGCTTCAACACCCTTATACAGTCCATATACATGCTTCCAGTTGCTCACATACGAGCAACAAATAAATGAATACCAATCTAACTGAATAAATAACATATACTATTTACCCCCACTCATATACGCTTCTGGAAGCAGCATGATCCAACAAGCTCGAACCAATATCCCAAAGTAGCTTAGTACCTGTTGTACCTGTTTCAACAGAAACAGCCCCCACACGGGTGAGCATACTCCAACTCAATATTCATTCACAAATCAATATACGAAATTGTAATGCAACAATGTAGATTATTCAAAACTCATAAAATATACTCCCTGTACAATTCTGAATTTGTATAGCTTCCACACACTGTTCCTGTTTCAGACTCACACACCTTCATACTGTCAAGTTTAGCATTATCACTGAAAATATGATACTCAACAACGCTTATGAATTCAATACAACAACAATATATTATTTATGCTCGAACATAAATAGTTCAACATCAATATAAACCTGGTTATCCCACTATCTCATTCTTGATACTTTCTCATATCGCTCATGCCCACGGCATCACTACTCAACAAGTATAATCGGATCACGTACCACTACGTGTCCACCATTCCACGTGTATTAAACTCAATTATCAAACTCAATCACTGAACCTTAAACATCACAACATTAAAATACATGTATGCATGAATATATAAATACTGGGATACCTGCTCGTACGTCACCACATATCTTATAGTCGACAACATGATGGGTTATCCCGACATCTTGAGAATCATGAAGAATCTATATCGAAATTATCTCTGAATATTAGTTCATTTACAATCCAATCGATATCATGCATATCGATTCAATATCTTAATTCACCAACTCAATATTATCATCATTAACTCATCTAAATTATGAAACGACATCCATTACACTTTTCGTCTGAAATTATAAGTTCCAATATATACTACACAACAATCATCTATTTAGAATTAATTCCCCCAAATATCAAAATCTACCAATTATTCAATAATTCCAAAACTCTATTATTTAGCCGTTTCGACTACAACTAAACGTACCGGTGTATTTAGAATTCAACAACAGGCAATAATACACCATTTTTAACTATCACTCTATACATTGGCTAAATAAAAACTAACACCAAAATACAAAATATTAATGCCAGACAGTAGCCCTTACCTCGCTGATTCCAAATATATAATTTATTTGACCAAAACCCGACCAGATCGACCGTAATAAATTTATTTTGAAATGAAAACCCTCATCAAACCCCTCTCGCTCGCTGTTCGGTTTTCAGAATGAATTCTCAATCGTTCCCGTTTCTTGCTATATAAGTAATATAATATTAATTTAAGGGGTGACATGTGTCACCTCCAGAATGTGACATGTGTCACTTCTTTAACTTCGATTTTTCTCCATTTTCGAGCAACTTTTTGGACATATGTTCAACATAAAAGTTGTAGAACTTTCTATTATCTTCGCGTGGACAGCTAATTCACTCAATTCCGACATTGTATGTGAAAGTTATGACCAAAACACTACCATGTGTTACAATAAACAATTTATTCTGGACACATGATTTATTTTTAATTACAATCTGACCACATGCTTACGTCATAATTCTCAATTAAGTTTTATAACTTTTTCAGGCATCACAATTCTACTCACCTTTAACGAATTTCGACCCCGAAATTCAACTCTGCAATAGATGTAAATAAATCTCGACATATCATATAACCACCATAATTAAATCAATTGCACAATTGCACACTTAATAATTATTTCGGACATTACAATTCTCCCCAACTAATAAAATTTCGACCTCGAAATTAAAATGCGTGCTTACCATAAAAGCCAACAGTAAAATTTTATGTACCGTTATACAGTTCAAGATAGTGACATGTGCCCCATTACACCAACGATCGCAAGACTGCGAATCACATCACTTTACCGTATTTTAACATTAGCACTCAATAAGCTATCATATATGAATACCCTTATTCATCTGATTCCTTACGGGATTAACATCATCATATAACCGCTAAATCATGCAATCTAGGCATATCATGTGTGTAGCAGAATGTATGATGACACATCAACAATATGATCGGATAAATAAACTCATACCTGTGTGGTTGCAAATGTATGCAACTTATACCAACATCACCACCATTGTTCGTATGAAATAGCAGAACTCTCGAGCCTTTATACATCAACCTCTCATATACGTATATCAATATTATACGCACCAACAACCACATATCATCAATATCAATCATAAAGAATGGTCTAACACGAATATTCTTACGTCACTATTATACGCACATAACAACATACTATAGTTTATCCCTCAATTTTATCTCATCACTCATCATTTATTCTTATCAACTTGGATGAGTTATCTTTGTACTGTCAATCGTTCCTTACAAATCACTTGCATAAGCCATTTAAAACAGGGCATCAACCGCAATATCGAATAATTCGTCTCATACCTTTGTAGATGAAATCATCTACAATATACAATAGCATCATAATATCTTGTTCATCACAGTACTCACATGCTCTTAAGCATCAAACTTCCGCATTTCATCACCCAACTATCATCTGTCATAGGACAAGTACCAGATAAACTCATTAGTATTTCTCAAATACTCATAACATAACCACGTACCTTGACATTTACGCATTTTGATATTCATAATGTTTCCATCATCGAACATTAATCCCCTGCGTCAAAAGTTTCACGCAACCTATCCACAATATGCTACAACACACTATCACATATCTAGATGATTGAAATTCAACATAAGAATCAATTGCATGCCTCAATGACCCAATTCATTTCAATCTTGAACTCATCCTCGAAACATTCGAAACATAATACTTCATTAATCATGAATGGTCACAAAGATCATATGTCCACAAACGACAGTCATAGTGATCCCACGTCATCCCGTGACGTACCCATTAATCTCAGGTTAACATGATCACGTTCACCGATTACTCCTACAATATATCAATCGAGCATGCTTTTCACAGTAATAAATACCATCTCAAGCGATTATCATTTTCTGTTATTCCATCTGTACAATCGATTCTCAAAAATTAATCTACCTCACTGAGATAATGCAATCAGCATCTATCAACAGATATTAACATATATTCACATGCCAAACCAAACGTAAAGTTTACCTCAATTCCTTGTTCCTCTGGAACCTTTCAATATCCCCTTGGGCCTATATCTTATGTACCCAAGGAACAACAATAACACAAGGTCCACAACTATCTGAAATGAACACATCATCAATATACATCGCTAGCACAATAACAATACACGAATACCCATGCTAACATAATAGCAATACATCAATATTCATCGCCCAATGACGGCACAATAATATTCATTGCTAACACAATAGCAATATATATCAATACTCATCGCCAACACTAGCATACAAAATCTCATCGCCACGACGGGCATGCACAATATCAGCGCCACTACTGGCATCCATATAATATCCATAATCACAATGAATAAAATTACCTTCTTAAAACAATAAGATATAATAACACTTACTGTACCACAGTGGATCCACACTCGATCCTTTAAACTGTCCATGTTCTCAACATAAATATTCCACAAAATATAATTCATATCAATACACAATTGATATACTCATCATCAATAACATGACCGTCCAAAAAAATTCATTGCCTCGACATATCAGCGGCATTCACAATATTTCCATCGTTTCGATATGATAGCGGCAACTATTATAAATCTCAAATATCACCATATAATCATACCATCATCTCGCCAAGAAATGTCATCAATATATATCGGTATCAATCATACCCCGCTATTGCATCCACTGCAATAAAATGAGAGAAAACAATAATGTCTCTTCCTCCACGCTCTCCATGATCGCTTTCACCTGTACAGTTGATTATCCTAATACGTCAAATCAACAAGGTCAATTTAAATTAACGTATATTCATCACCATCCCTCTATAGTGGAGGCACATAAAAGACATTGCACACTCTAGTGTCGATCCCAACAATAATCACATCGCTCGCTCGTCAGCGGCGACCACATCACTCACTCGTCAGTGGTGACCCAATAACACATCACACAGTCATCAGTGGGGACCCATATCACATCGCTCGCTCGTCAGCGGCGACCACATCGTAAATAATCGATATAGTGGCAACACCAAGCCTATTATACCACATCGTCGCATCATCTTTGTGACACATCGTATATAATCGATATAGTAGCATCACCAAGCCTACTATACCCCATCGTCGCTCCCCTACTACTGCGACACAATATATAATCGATATAGTAGCATCACCAAGCCTACTATACCCCATCATCGCTCCCCTACTACTGCGACACAATATATAATCGATATAGTAGTATCATCAAGCCTACTATACCCCATCATCGATCCCCTACTACTGCGACACAATATATAATCGATATAGTAGTATCACCAAGCCTACTATACCCCATCATCGCTCCCCTACTACTGTGACACAATATATAATCGATATAGTAGCATCACCAAGCCTACTATACCCCATCGTCGCATCATCATTGCGACCCATCAACTATATAATCGATATAGCAGCAATACCAAGCCTGCTATACCCACACGTCGCTCCCCTGCTACTGCGACACAATCTACTCATTCCAGCGACCCTCAATATCATCATTCATTTACAATCAGTGCTATATCATCAATAGGAATAGGAATATCAATACATGCTCGTACGTTAACACGTACCTGTGCCATCCGGTAAAAGACACACACATACCCGATTGTCACATTATCTGTTGTCATACTCCAACCGCAAAGTACTACCTGCCATTTCCTATTTTCAGATATCATATATCTCATTTTCTGATTTCTCCTGCAAAAAATCAGATTTCTCAGCACTGCACATACATATACATACCATGTACACAAAACTCAACTCAATAAAATGCATTTATCCCTCTACTAGTAACAACATCCACTTATTATCAACATTAATTACCGTCAGCGATGTCATTCATCACGCTCCTTAAAAGGCATTATCATTTTTACCATAGTCAAGCTAAGGATAATAAAACGAGTTACCATACTCGAGGCTTTTCAACCATACCACCCTCATTGTATATGTTCATCGTATCTCATACGATCCTGCAATCACGATGGTTAGCAACAACACCAATTTTCATTGCTTCATATCATAAAATGCACATAGCAGGCGTCATGTCACAATGACAGAAAACTACAATCATGCATAAAAGGATGTGATATACATGTCTATCAACACATCCCTAGGCCATTAAACATCCCAAAGAGCTAACCACTGCTCTGATACCACTAATGTAAGACCCCAACCCCTGATACTCGTCATTAGTGCATTTATGACGTCGTATGAGTATAAAAAAAATTTCATTCTTTAAAAGAATCCTTACACGCTTCACATATTTTCAATAACATCAATAATACTCAGCAATAAGACTCAAGGTTCACCCATTATCATCACCAAAACAATTCCCAGCCACGGAAAAACACAATACTAAGAAGACATCACAAGTGGGCTTCAACACCCTTATACAGTCCATATACATGCTTCCAGTTGCTCACATACGAGCAACAAATAAATGAATACCAATCTAACTGAATAAATAACATATACTATTTACCCCCACTCATATACGCTTCTGGAAGCAGCATGATCCAACAAGCTCGAACCAATATCCCAAAGTAGCTTAGTACCTGTTGTACCTGTTTCAACAGAAACAGCCCCCACACGGGTGAGCATACTCCAACTCAATATTCATTCACAAATCAATATACGAAATTGTAATGCAACAATGTAGATTATTCAAAACTCATAAAATATACTCCCTGTACAATTCTGAATTTGTATAGCTTCCACACACTGTTCCTGTTTCAGACTCACACACCTTCATACTGTCAAGTTTAGCATTATCACTGAAAATATGATACTCAACAACGCTTATGAATTCAATACAACAACAATATATTATTTATGCTCGAACATAAATAGTTCAACATCAATATAAACCTGGTTATCCCACTATCTCATTCTTGATACTTTCTCATATCGCTCATGCCCACGGCATCACTACTCAACAAGTATAATTGGATCACGTACCACTACGTGTCCACCATTCCACGTGTATTAAACTCAATTATCAAACTCAATCACTGAACCTTAAACATCACAACATTAAAATACATGTATGCATGAATATATAAATACTGGGATACCTGCTCGTACGTCACCACGTACCTTATAGTCGACAACATGATGGGCTATCCCGACATCTTGAGAATCATGAAGAATCTATATCGAAATTATCTCTGAATATTAGTTCATTTACAATCCAATCGATATCATGCATATCGATTCAATATCTTAATTCACCAACTCAATATTATCATCATTAACTCATCTAAATTATGAAACAACATCCATTACACTATTCGTCTGAAATTATAAGTTCCAATATATATACTACACAACAATCATCTATTTAGAATTAATTCCCCCAAATATCAAAATCTACCAATTATTCAATAATTCCAAAACTCTATCATTTAGCCGTTTCGACTACAACTAAACGTACCAGTGTATTTAGAATTCAACAACAGGCAATAATACACCATTTTTAACTATCACTCTATACATTGGCTAAATAAAAACTAACACCAAAATACGAAATACTAGTGCCAGACAGTAGCCCTTACCTCGCTGATTCCAAATATATAATTTATTTGACCAAAACCCGACCAGATCGACCGTAATAAATTTATTTTGAAATGAAAACCCTCATCAAACCCCCCTCTCGCTCGCTGTTCGGTTTTCAGAATGAATTCTCAATCGTTCCCGTTTCTTGCTATATAAGTAATATAATATTAATTTAAGGGGTGACATGTGTCACCTCCAGAATGTGACACGTGTCACTTCTTTAACTTCGATTTTTCTCCATTTTCGAGCAACCTTTTGGACATATGTTCAACATAAAAGTTGTAGAACTTTCTATTATCTTCGCGTGGACAACTAATTCACTCAATTCCGACATCGTATGTGAAAGTTATGACCAAAACACTACCATGTGTTACAATAAACAATTTATTCTGGACACATGATTTATTTTTAATTACAATCTGACCACATGCTTACGTCATAATTCTCATTTAAGTTTTATAACTTTTTCAGGCATCACAATTCTACTCACCTTTAACAAATTTCGACCCCGAAATTCAACTCTGCAATAGATGTAAATAAATCTCGACATATCATATAACCACCATAATTAAATCAATTGCACAATTGCACACTTAATAATTATTTCGGACATTACAACGAAGGAGTTGAATCCGTGCGTTGCAACGTTACTTCTTCCCTTGCTTCCTTCCTTGCACTTCAAAGGATTCTTCTTCTTAAATTATATGGATGTTGGAGGATGATTGGAGGCTGCTTTGTGGTGTATGATATGATGTTGAACTCCCCAAATTCTGCTCTAGGTCTCATATTTATAGAAGATGAGGTGGATGGAAGTGTTCCCAATGGACCAAACTCAATCAAGTGTTTTTTTTCCAGAAAACACTGTTGCTCGAGAAAATGTCTCGATCGATCGAGCATTTAATTTCTCGTCCCTGACTTTTTCTGCCACGCTCGATCGATCGAGCATCAACTGCCGATCTATCGAGCACTCTTCTGTCTCGCCTATGATTTCCCTGCCATGATCGATCGATCGAGCTTACCGATCGATCGAGCATCACTTTTTCTTGTCGGCCAAAATTGCTGCCTCGATCGATCGATCGAGCTCCACTGTCGATCGATCGAGAATGACAGTATCCAAAATCTTCATTTCTAGCCTCGATTTGGTCCACTTTCGTTTTCTAGCTTACAGCTTCCACTTCCCACCTAGATTCCTGAAACAACACAAATAAATACCAAAAAGCATAACATCATCCAGGAATCAACATGAAAATAGATACATATCATTGTAGAATAAACGTAATATTCACCCTTATCAACTCCCCTAAACTTAGATTTGATCGTCCCGAGCAAGCAATAAAATCAAAATGCAGAGTTCATCCTCAATACTAAATGAATTAACTTAGCAACTCAACTGTAAAAGCTCGGAAATCCCACTAACATATCAACCATAAGTCAATCCAAAAAACAACAAGAAGTGTTTTCTCCTAAGCCAAGCAATACATCGCAAAATCGGAACATGCGTGTGTGTTAATGTCAATCTTGAGTTTCATACATATTTTCAGGATCAAATAATGCTTAATAAACTCAAAGTCAAGATTACTACTAAACTCTCCATAAGCCTACTTTTCAAGCACTTCTCCACTAATGTAATTATTCCCTAGACATGGATCAAAATGACTTTTTAAGCCCGGTTTCAAAGAAAAGATAAGATAAGTGCGAAGAAGAGAGTATAATCATATACTGTTCAGATTTTCGCACATTTCAAGTTCCTCTTCTTTTTCTTGTCTAGCTTTGGCCACTTTGGGTCTTATACATTTTTTTTTTCAAGGCTTTTTCTTCTCTTTTCTTTCTTTTTCTTTTTCTCAGTCCTCAATCATTATCATAATAAGCTCATTACAATATAGTCATTTATGTGCATCTAATGAGATTCATTATACTCACTTGGGGTAAAGATAAAAAATTTCATTTTTTAGGCTACACAAGGTAGGTATAATGAGTTTATTAACAAAAGTCGAATGGTGGCTATTTTCCATTCTTATTCAATCAAGCTCAAAGTTGGACACAAAGATTGATATAGATTAGGTAAGCTTGAAAGGCTCAAACGTTCCAAAGATCGCCTAAATCATGTCCAAGTCAAGTTCCTAATTATAATTTCGCCGCAAAGTGCCCTCAAATAGGTTCTAGAGTGCTTTAAGATGCTCAAGACAAATCATAGTTAACAAAATTTTCACTTTCCAATATATATTTCACTCAATCATTATTCAAAAGTGCTCAAGATGTTCCTCAATTTTGAAGATAGAAACTCAACCACATATATTCACAAACAAGTCAAAAATCTCCATGACTACAGTTGAGATGGGGATTAGTTTCATGATGCAATACCTTTCTCCATGACTACAGTTGAGATGGGGATTAGTTTCATGATGCAATACCTTTGCTAGTCTAATTCATCATTTCTTAACGATGAACTCATTTTAAAATAAAAAATAAAAAATTATGTGCTCAAAAATAATCTAATATCATGATAGAATAGGCATGCAAGATAAGTGACAAGAGAAAACAACAGATATCAGTAAACACCTCCCCCAAACTTAGTACGTTCATTGCCCGCAATGTACAGTAAACAATAATCGTAAAAGCAAAACACATACCTCGACGACGGTCGTCAGTGATCGTTGTCCTCATCATGCTTCGGTGGGGGTACTGGGTGGTAAGGCTCCTATTTTCTGCATCTGAAAATTAACGCACGGAGTTAAACTCGGGAAAAAGAAAAATATGAAAAGATGAACTTAAAAATGAAAAACAAACAATAGATAGAGAGAAGAAAGTTCTTAATTTATAGTCCCAAGCTGGACTGTCACCTCCTTTCTCAGTGGTCCAATTTTGCTTGCTCCTTCGGGTTTTTTACTGTATCAGTATGTAGTGTTCCTTGAGCTCGTCCAAGAATCAATGATGCAAGTTGTCCCACTTGTACCTCCAAGTTTTTTATAGATGCATCCTGATTTTGCATCCTAGTTTCTGTCGATGATTTTAACTTTGTCAAAAGCTCCTCCATACTCGGCTTAGTTACATATCCCGGTGATGGTTGTGGGTTCAACACGTTGTTTTGGTTGGACCATTGCAAATTTGGATGATTCCTCCATCTCGGGTTGTAAGTGTTTGAGTACGAGTTATTGGGCTGCCTGTTTCCTACATAATTAGCAGATTCATTAGACTGAGTACATGGCTTACCTGCCTGGCATTCGATGCTTGGATGAGTGCTTCCACATAAATCACAAGTGATAACTTGAGCTTGCATCGCTGTCATGCTCATGCTATCAATCTTTTTGCTCAAAGCTTCTATCTGCGCCGACATTGCAGTGATTTTGTCAATTTGGTGAACTCCACTTGGTTTTTTTGGTACATTCCTCATTGATTAGCTATTAGAAGCCATCTCTTCCAAGAGTTCATAAGATGCTTCCGGTGTTTTACACATGATGGACCCCTGAGGCTGCATCAATCATATAACTTAGTTGAAAATAAACCGTTATAAAATGTTTGTACCTAGAGCAAATATGAAGACCATGATGTGGGCATCTCCTAAGCAAGTCCTTGAAACGTTCCCACGCCTCATATAAAGTTTCAGGATCATATTACCAAACGTGGTGATATCGTTTCTCATCTTTGCAGTTTTGGAAGGGGGGAAATATTTAGACAATGAGCTTGAGTCATCCCCTCCCAAGTGGTAATGGATACTGTAGGTAAAGAATTTAACCATGCTTTAGCTTTATCTTTTAATGAAAAGGGAAATAACCTTAACCTGATGACGTCGTCAGAAACGCCATTGTGTTTGAATGTGTCACAAATCTCCAAGAAGTTTGGAGATGTGAGCATTTGGGTCATCAGTGGCTCCTCCCCCAAACATTACTGAATTCTGGATCATCTGAATTATTGCAGGCTTTATCTCAAATTTGTTTGAATACTTGGCCTCGTTATGCTTGACAGTGATCCATGGAAAGCTGGTTGAGCAAAGTCCATCATAGATCTTGGATTCGGTGCTTCATTATTCGCGCCCCCTTCTTGATTGTTATCCGCCATCGTTCGAGCTTCCCTTATTCTCCTAAGAAAAGTTCGCTCAATTTCTCGGTCAAAAGGCTCGAGTATGGGATGGCTACTCCTTAGCATGCACCAAGAAGATGACTACCTGTACAAATCAACCCAAAAGGAGAAAAACAAATGCAGTAAACCAAATACTCGAAAATGACAAACGAACAAAACAAAAAAAAATGGCTAAATTAAAATTAACTAATCTCGAATGTTATTATACAAATTAGTCCCCGGCTACGGCGCCAAAAACTTGGTCGCGTTTTATTTTAAACAATTAATTCCAATGTAGCGATTTTATAACGCAAGTGCACGATGTCAAGTTTTAGTATAGTGATTTAGAAATAGGGATGTCGTACCCATAGAGACTAACGTATAAGTACCAAATAAAATTAGAAAAATTATATTTAGCCTACGAAATAGATGAATAACTATCTAATCAAAATAAAAAATTAAAAACTTAAAATTAAATCAACTCCTTCGAAGATGCGAAGGAATTCCACTAGAGAAATTTATCAAGATGTCGGTTCACTCGTATTATCGTCAATGATTTGTTTGTAAAAACAATTACTAACCAATTTATTCTTAAGGTGATGGATTCCCGTAATATAATCAATACGCTTTCTCAAGCTATATTGAAACTAATATTAAATTGAAAAAAGTAACTTTCGTTCACTTAAACCAATTTAATATTGCATAAATCTCGATGAAAACCGTTAACTTTAAATCTTACAATCCAAAGTTATCACATATGTGATTTAATCTCTCGATCTAAATCGTTAGCATACAACATGATTTATAGCGTACTATAATTTTATCTCTCGATCTCAATTATAATTCACAGATAAATCAAAGTTAGCAAGGCTTTGATAGCATTAAAAGTATAAATCATGCACAAAAGAATTAATCCACTCAATAAACATTCAAATCTTTAACTCAAACACAAGCTTCCCTAATCTTGATAAAAATAAACTTATTTCATATTCAAATCAAACTAACAAGATGAATAATTGTTTCTCAACCACATAAACATCAAGAAATTCGAAAATCAAAACAAATAAATTTTAGAAGTACGATAACGAAGGAGTTGAATCCGTGCGTTGCAACGTTACTTCTTTCCTTGCTTCATTCCTTGCACTTCAAAGGATTTTTCTTCTTAAATTATATGGATGTTAGAGGATGATAGGAGGCTGCTTTGTGGTGTATGATATGATGTTGAACTCCCCAAATTCGTGCCCTAGGTCTCATATTTATGGAAGATGAGGTGGATGGAAGTGTTCCCAATGGACCAAACTCAATCAAGTATTTTTTTTTGTAGAAAACACTGTTGCTCGAGAAAATGTCTCGATCGATCGAGGACTTTAATTTCTCGTACCTGACTTTTTCTGCCACGCTCGATCGATCGAGCATCAACTGCCGATCGATCGAGCACTCTTATGTCTCGCCTATGTCCCTGCCATGCTCGATCGATCGAGCTTAATTACCAATCGATTGAGAATGCCAGTATCCAAAATCTTCATTTCTAGCCTCGATTTGGGCCATTTTCGTCTTTCTAGCTTACTTCTTCCACTTCCCACCTAGATTCCTGAAACAACATAAATAAATACCAAAAGCGTAACATCATCCAGGAATCAACACGAAAATAGATACATATCATTGCAAAATAAACGTAATATTCACCCTTATAAAAAAATTGTGTGATAAACTGTCACTTAATTAAGGGTGTGGTTATGTTATCCTTTTAGATTACTCACCCACGTGGGGTCTTTTGGGTTTGACATTTCCATCTGTGGGATGTGTTAGTTTGATGTGAGAATAAATAATTGTCCTGCCCACATATGGTTATGTCAATCGCTAGACAAATATCTTGGGGGTTGCATATGATGCAATTGTGATCTACCTTTAGTATCATGAAGTAGGTGGGCTCACACCCGTGGCTATCATAAGCTATTTGGAATCCAAGCCCACTAAGAAAATATGATTTTCGTTCATTTGTCATTAGAGTGAAGAATTCAAAAAATTTAGTTAGAGCATTCAATAACTAAAGCTCATGGTTTTTGAATTAATTAATAGTCAAACGATTTGCTTATATTTTCTATTTATTCTCAATGTTGTAATTGTCATGAATCCGATTGCGTCAAATCTCGATACAAACAAATTAATAAAACCAAATTATTTTGATTGGCTACATAGTTTAAAATAGTGATTGCTTCTGAAAAGTTGCTTTATATCCTTGATGGGAAGCCTCATCTTGAAGTGCCTCCCAGTTCTTCTGATAAAGATATCACTTCACTTAAGAAGTGATGGTATGATGATCTCGAGACAATGTGTTATATGATAGCATCAAGGTCTGGGTTTCAACATAGATATGAGGAATTTGCTCACATTGCTGATATTTTTCAACACCTACAAATATTGTTTGGTGAACGGGCACGATTACTGAGACTCGCGATCTCAAAGGAGATATTTTTCATTTCACCTGCAAGATGGGACTTCAGTCTATGAGCATGGTGTATAAATAATATCTCTTATTGATAAATTGAAAAATTTGAATGTGACAATATCTCATTAACTGACTGTAGATCTAGTATTATGGGTTGGAGATCGATAGCGAAGACTCGCGATCAATCGCGAGAGGGCACTGGTTGGCCATTGGATTGCGCGATCGATCGCGATGAAATCAGCGATCGATCGCGGCTCGAAGGATGGAGTTTTTTCGAAAATTTGGAAAATGTCGGGATTTTGGAATCGAGGTTTAGTTAGCCGATTTTCGGGGCGATGTCTACATTCCAATGGGAATGCTATACTTTTAAAATGAAATGATTGGAGCCAAATTTTAATAATAAAATGGAATACTCGATTGTGTAATTGTCTAACTTTTAATCATTTGAAATGGATTATTTTGGGTATTATGCATACTTAACCCGTGGCCTTTTAAAATGGTAAATCGTCATGGATTGATGATACATTTGAAGCTTGTAAACGTACTTGGGTACGTGGTTGCATGCTTATTTTTGATTGTGAGTTATTTATGTGTTAGCACATAATTCATCGGGTCGTGGGACTCAGGCAAGGTTGGACTCGAACTACGGAATTATAAGGTACGTATGACGTACGAGCATAGCCCTTTTATATAATTGGAATTGTTGAATGCATGGTACATTATATTGCAATAAATGGATAGATATTGGGAATTTTGTGGTGCCGCTCTTGAGCGAGCAATGCTAAGGATGTTGTCGTTATTGAGCGAACATCGATTATGACGACGTTGTTGTTGAGCGTGCGTGGGGTTAGAATGCCAGTATTGTGGAGCAAGCTATGAAATAGAACTATGGAATCATTGGCTAGATATATGTGATATATGGGGTACTTCATTTAATGATTTAATCATATTTGATTATGGAACTGGTATGGCAGGAATGGTTTTAGTTAATCAACGTAGTGATTAACTGGCTTTGGCAATTTAAAGGTTTTGGTTATTTTGAGAACAGGGACAGTACGGGGAATCCTACGTGGTAACGATACTATACAGGGAGTATCCTTTTACATTACAGTTTTTATCCTGTAAATTACGTACTGCGATTATTGGAATGGTGGTATTGGTATGCTCACCCCGTGTGGGGCTGTCTCTGTTGGTGCAGGTGGTACAGGTACAGCAATGGCTTTGGAGTTGAACTCGGGCTGTTGATTTGAGGTACTTCCAGGATCGAAGTATCTGAGCTGGTTGAATAAGCATAACGGTAGATCCGGAGTGGAGATCGAGATATGGATGGGAGGTGCTTCCAGGATCGAGGCACCAGTAACGATATTTAGTAGAGTATCTTATACATTAGATACATGTTTATTCATTGGGTGCTCTCATGTGAGCACGTTTTTACGTGTATATGGAATGTATAAATGGGCATGGTTTTTCTCTTCATTTATTCTCTGCATGCAATTAAATACGGAATTGCTAAATGAACTGAGAGCATGTTAGTGTATTATGAGGGTGCATACTATGTAAGTGGTTTTGGTTGGGGAATTTGAATATTATGGGGTTCTTCTAATGCAAGAAATTTTATAGATGGTATATAATGTTATGCTTGCATATGGTTTTCTCCCCCATGATAATGTGATTGTATGCACTAATGGCATGGATTAATACACTAATAATGGGTTAAGGGTGCGTGGGTCCTTACATTAGTGGTATCAGAGCAATGGTTTGCTCTTTGGGCTGTTGAGGGCCTAAGAACATGTTAATGGGAATGGGTAGCACATACTTATGTATGACAGTAGTTAGTGCTGTGTGACACAACTATGTTGCTTATGTGCGTTTATGATATGTGTTCATAATTGGAATATGTTGTTGTTAACCATGGTGGTTGCAGGGTCATTTGGATATGGATTATGCATTGTGGTTGCATATATATTGAGTGATGATTTTAATGCTTTGCCGCTAAATGTTGAAGCGATGGTGAATTCCGCATGTCACATTTGGAGCGAGGTGCATTAAAATACACTCATAGCGATGTATGTTGGGATATGGATTATGCATTGCGGTTGCATACATGGCGTAGCGATGTGAATACTTGCCGCTGTCATATTATAGCGATGAAGAATATTTGCCGCAAATATGTCGAAGCGAAGGATAATTCCGCTGTTATATTACTATTACGAGGAATATGTCGAAGCGAGGGGTATTTCCGCTGCCATGATAAAACGAGGAGCAGTGGCGCCGTTGTCATACCATCGCGAGGAAGAATATTTGCCGCTTAAGCGAAGGTTATTATACCGCTAATATGGCGTAGCAATGAGTTTTTCGCTGTCATATGATAGCGATGAAGAATATTTGCCGCCTAAGCGAGGGATATTATGCCGCTGGTATGTCGAAGCGAAGTAGCGAAGAGGGATATTTGCCGCTCTATAGCGAGGGATATCATGACGATATCTATTGGCGATGGTTTATGCTGTCGGGTATTCATAGCGATGGGTTATTCTGCTATTCTATTGGCGATGGTTTATGCCGTCGGGTATTCATAGCGATGGGTTATTCCGATATTCTATTGGCGATGGTTTATGCCGTCGGGTATTCATGGCGATGGTTTATGCCACTGAGTATTCATAGCGATGGTTTATTCCCCTATTCTATTGTTTATGCCGCCGAGTATTCATAGCGATGGTTTATTCCGCTACATCTATTGGCGATGGTTTATGCCACCGGTATTCATAGCGATGGTTTATTCCGCTATTCTATTGGCGATGGTTTATGCCCCCGGGTATTCATAGCGATGGTTTATGCCGCTATTCTATTGGCAATGGTTTATGCCACCAGGTATTCATAGCGATGGTTTATTCCGCTATTCTATTGGCGATGGTTCATGCCGTCAGGTATTATATAGCGATGGGTCATTTCGCTACATCTATTGGCGATGGTTCATTCCGTCGGGTATTATATAGCGCAGGTCATTCCGCTACATCTATTGGCGATGGTTGATGCAGCCAAGTATTATATAGCGATGGGTCATTCCGCTACATCTATGGCGATGGTTCATACCGCCGGATATCTATAGCGCTGTTTTATGCCGCTGATTCTATGGCGAGGGATCATGCTGCTGATTTTATAGCGATGGGTTATGCTACTATCTATGTAGCAAGGGAATGTGCCACCCGCGAGCTATGGGTGTTGATTATGTACAGCTATTGGACGACGGAGACAGGTATGCCGCTATCTTGTTAACGATGAGGTATGATATATTACTGTTTTCTTAGCATGATTGTGGATGTCATGTGTTGACATGTACCGTCACGAGTTGACGATGTTATTTCGGATGTCATATGTTGACATGTACCGTCACGGGATGACGATGGCATAGTGGATGTTCTATGTAGACGCTAGCGATATATCGATAAATAATAAGTCTGAGTGTGCGTATTTAGTCATATGGTTTGAGTGCCGATGATGGGCACAAGGTGGTGTCTACGTCACCGGATGACGAGACCATTACGCTGAGCAGGTTTGCTCGATGAATTATTGGATGCACTGTACCGGTGAGTGTACCGCATCATGCATTTGAGGTAAATATTTTGCGAGCAGTGGTACCTTTCGGTATACTCGTTGGGTTGGCTATGGCCAAGTGATAAGAGTAGTTATTGAGGAAACTACTCGCTTTTGTCCGTGTGAAGTGTAGTAGACATGGTCACACCCACCCGTGAGGGTGTGGAAATAAATCGTAATGGATAGGATTGCATTGGGTTGAGTAAGGACACCGGGATGTCCATTGTGCTTTGCTGTTTTAGAGAAATATTGGGTGATGACCCAATATTCTAATTGTTTGGACGGTATGGTATACTGGAATGGAACGTATGATACGTTGGTGAGTTTGGTATAAACCTAAGGAGGCAGCGATATGCTAGTCAGGTATTGTTGCAATATTATAGTGTGCTTGTTGTGGCCATTATACTGCTCGTTGGAACCGAGTTTGACAAATCGTATGATGTTACGATGAGGGTTATAGTGGGCTCTTGTAGTCACTATGTGACATGAGGTTTAAGTCAGGGAATACCCCACGGGGACGTTTATACGTCAAATGCTTGAGGGACTTGTACTGGGACAGCTCAGTTTTGTTGGGAGTACCAACGTGAGTGTCAACAAGTCGTTGTTAGTTCTGGTTGAGAATCCTTGCATATGAAATGCAATGGGGAAACACAATAGGAATCGCGAAATATAGTTAGTGGAGTGACACTACTATGTTGGTGTATCTCTTGGAGAGATTTGGATATACTGTCATGGAGACAGGTGGTAGTGGTTGTGGGTTGATTGTGAATCAGCCATGGTAAGCATTACTGGTGTTGGACCGAGTAATGGATTTCTTACCTTTCGGTGAGACGTTCGAGGAGACGTCTCCGGGGAAATGCTCGAGATTGTGGAATACTATAGTATTAGTACAGAGCATTGTTAGAATGAGTATACGTTGTGTATATGGATTTCGGATTGGTAATAGTTGCAAGGATGCACTATTCTGAATTGGTTGTGTATTTATTAGTTTCGAGATATATTTTGGTATAAATGTATTCAGGTTTTCCGATTGGTTGTTCGAGGTTGGAGGGTCATGGGTTCATGACACTTTCCTTGTGAGGAAGACAATATTCATATACCTTTTGGGAATCTTTGTAGACTCGATGAGTCGGTTGGTGCGGTGTTGATGTTGGAATCACACCTTTGATCATTGGTTCGTCAATCATCATTCTCCGCGATGTGAGAATAACTGGGGATTGACAGTTGTTTAAGGGCTTTGGGTATGATAGGTGATACCCGAGTTGATTGCATTGAGTATGCAGGTAGTATTGGTGCTTAGGCTTGTATGCCGGTGTGTGTGTACGAATGCCAGCATTTTTTAGTACTCGTCGAGCATCGGGTTAGTATGCTTGGATGAATGAATCTCCGGTGAGAGATTGTGGCACCTTGAGATTGGTGATCTCGATGGCACGATGTATTCTGAGGAATGATCGTGAGCTCCGGTTGATTTCCCCTGAGGAGGGATTGTCGTATTTTATGCCATGGTAACTCATTTCTGAGTAATTTGATAACATGCATGTGTTAGGATTGTTGAATCCTAGGGTAAACGAGGGATGGCCATGTTTCGGATTTGTTAGGTGATAAGTGTGATTTTTACACTTAATTTGATATATAATTAGGGGTATTTTAATAGTGATTCCTGGAAAATATTACGTGTTTTGGTATATATTTGTATATTTCAGGAATCCAGGTCTAAATGCATAAAAGTGGAGAAAATAAGCTTTAATTAATGAAAAAGGACCAAACCGAGAACAACCGGATATTATCGAACATGGATGCAATATTATATTATAATATGTGATTACAAAGGAAGATATCAGATAAAAGAGAAACGAGAGTTTGCGGGGAAGAGGATTCTTCACATACAAAAAGAGATATCATATTGGAGAGGAGATTCAGATTATTGAAAGGGGGAACAGAAGTTACGTGAGCACACTATAAAGATAAAGAGACGTGCAGAATTCAAGGGGGAGAAAAGAGACGTGAGTGGAGGATAAACGTGAGTAGAATCTGATAAGCAACAGAGTTGAGCAATATTAACGTGAAGAGTGACGTCTTCAAAGGGAAGAAGCGAAAGAGGAGATTCAGAATTTGAAGGAGGAGACGTGAGGAGAGTGGAGAAGAAAGGAACGAGAGTTCAGAGCAAATGATATCAGGGAAGAAGCGGAGGGACCAGACGAAGAGGGGACTTCAGACGAGAATTTAGCAGATAAGAGACGTGAACAGAAAGCACAAGAGACGAAGCAAGTTTACGTAAATATTATACAGCAGATAAAAGACGTGGGAGATAGATTAGGAGAAAGCGAAGATAAAAGACGTACGGAAAGGAGATTATCAGGAGAGTTGAGGTAAGGAAGGCGAGAGCAGATAAGCACGGGAATTGCAGAAGAGTGTGGGATTTTCACGAAAACAGCAAGGAGTTGAAGTAGATGCACGTACAGAAAGCAAGGTGTTGGTGTAGAAGAGTCACGTACAGTGATACAAAGTGAGAGACGGAGCTACGGTCGACGACGCGATTCAACATCGCTAGTTTATGCGTATTTCTAAACTTTGTTTGATTCTATTTAATTTCTTTATGCTTTTGATGTTGAAAAACATGATTTTGCATTTAATATTAAATATGTTGCTAGGCTAAGTTTGTTGTCAAGACTTAGGGGATCCTATGTTATGAGCATAGATCACTGTTCTTCATGCTTTTAAGGGTTTGTCCATCCTTGAATGATATTAAATTACAATTGAGATCGAGAGATAAAATTGGAATTCGATATAGTGATTTATGCCGTGGATTTCAGGCTGAGATCGAGAGATAAAGTCAAATACATGTGTGATAGCAATAGATTTACCAAAATCGAAGGCTAGAAGTTTTCATAGATCGATTTACAATATTAATTGTTCAATAAGGGTACGAGAGTGGCTTATTGTTACGTTAGTATTAGATTTGTTATAGCCGGACCAAGGTATAACAAGTGAATTAGGAAAACTCGTCACCTTAGATTGTTTGAATTAATTCTTAACTAATAGGCGAATTGTGGGGGATTACATAGGTGAACCGAAAGTCTTGATAATTGTCTATATTAATTTTATTCTCATTCTCTATTGTTTGTTTGATTAAATATTGAGTTAATTAGTTATTTTAGTTAATTAGTAATAACCAATTTTCGTAGGCTAAATATAGTTAAACTAGTGGAGTTTGGTACTTATTTACTAGTCCTCGTGGGATTGACAATCCGTACTTATATTATCATTATACTAAAACTTGACACCGTGCACTTGCGGTATAGAATCGCTACATTGAAAAATATTGTTTAAAATAATAGCGATCAAGTTTTTGGCGCCGTTGCCGGGGACTAGTTTTAATAATATCAAACGAGATTAGTTGACTGTAGTTTAGTCATTTGTTTTTTTTTTTTTTTTTTTTTTGGTTTTTGTTTTGTTTGTCTTGTGAGGTACTTGGAGATGCTACATCAACAAGCATTCACAAGATTTGGCCAAATAATACCAAACTCCACTAGTTTAACTATATTTAGCCTACGAAAATTGGTTATAACTAATTAACTAATTAACTAATTTAACTAATTAACTCAATAATAAATCCAAAAAAACGATAGAGAATGAGAATGAAATCAATAGAGACAATTATCAAGACTTTCGGTTCACCTATGCAATCCCCCACAATTCGTCTATTAGAATTAAATTCAAATAATCTAGTTAAGAATTAAATTCAAATAATCTAAGGTGACGAGTTTTCCTAATTAACTTGTTATACCTTGGTCCGGCTATAACAAATCTAATACTAAAATAACAATAAGCCACTCTTGTACCCTTATTGAACAATTAATATTGTAAGATGATCTATGAAAACTTCTAGCCTTCGATTTTGGTAAATCTATTGCTATCACACATGTATTTGACTTTATCTCTCGATCTCAGCCTGAAATCCACGGCAAAAATCACTATATCGAATCACAATTTTATCTCTCGATCTCAATTGTAATTTAATATCATTCAAGGATGGTCAAACCCTTAAAAGCACGAAGAACAATGATCTATACACTTAGATAATAAGAATCAATAAAAAAACAATCAATTTAAATCATGGGTTCATAACATAGGATCCCCTAAGCCTTGACAATAAACTTAGCCTAGCAACATATTCAAAATCAAATGCAATATCATGTTTTCAACATCAAAAGCATAAAGAAATTAAATAGAATCAAACAAAGTTCAGAAATACTTATAAACTAGCGATGTTGAATCTCGTCGTCGATCCGTAGCTCCGTCTCTCAATGTTGTGCTCTGTACATACATGAGTTCTTCACCAATTTACGTTGCTGTCGTCCGTCTTCTTCACTCACGTAAATCTCAAATCTGTTGCTCTCACCTAACTCTTCTTCTCGTTAAAATTCTTCAATTCACCAACGTTTCTCTCGAACTCCCCTCTCCTCTCTTTTCTGATATCTTTTGTTGTTCCTCCCTTCTCTCTCAAGTCCTGATTCTCTCGTTGCTGCCCCGTTTTCAATCTCTTGCTGCACGTCTCCTTTATCTTCTGAAGTCCTTCGCTTCTTCCCGTCACTTCTCTCCTGTCTCTCCGCTTCTTCCCTGATATCTCCTTCCAAAGTCTGCTCAATTCCTCACGTCACTCCCCCTTATTTTCGTCTCTTGGCTGCTGCACGTCTCCTTATCTGATGTGTTTCTCTTCCCCCCTCCTTCTTTTGCTCTCCGTAAACTCTCAAGTCTGCTCACCAATCACGTACGTTTCTCCTCCTCCGACTGATCCTCTCGTTCCTCACCAATAATCTGTGTTGCACGTCTCTTTTCTTTGCTTTATCTATTATATTATGAAAATAATATAATATTGATTTGAATGCCAATAAAATATAATCTTCCTTGCTCAATAATATCCGATTGTGCTCGGTTTGGTTCTTTTTATCATTTTAAGCTTAATTCTTCCACTTTTATGCATTTGAACCTGGATTCCTGAAATAAACAAAATATATACCAAAACGCGTAATATTTTCCAGGAATCACTATAAAAACGTCCCTAATCATATATTAAATTAAGTGTAAAAATCACACTTATCAACTCCCCCAAACTTAAGCTTGATCGTCTCGAGCAAGAAATAAGATCACAAAGTAGAGTTCAATATTGAAGACTCAAATAAACCACTTCGCAGTCAATCATGTAACTCAGACATCTCACTTACAGACGAACAAAAATAAATCAAAAAGTTTAACAAGTTGTGTTTTCTCTTAGATCAAGAACCATGTCTTCAAATCAGAACGTGTGTGTGTTATTATCACTTTCAAGTTTCATGCAATTTTCATAGATCAAATCATGCTAGGTAATGAAAGTTAAGATTATCCCCATAGTCCTATTTTCAAACATTTCTCCACTAATGTAGTCACTCCCTCAACTTGGTTCAATAGGTCTTTTAAAACTTGTAACGTTAGGCCTAGGTGTTAGCTTCAAAGAAAAGATAGGATAGCACAAAGAAGAGAGTATAAGCATGTAGTGTTCATATTTTTAGCACAAAATTGAGCTTATCTTCTTTTTCTTTTAGCCTTGGCCACTTTGGGTCTTAATCACTTTTTTCTCAAGGCTTTTTATCTATCTTTTTCTTTTCTCATTCATCAAATTTTTCAATAATAAGCTCATGAAAATATAGCAATTTATGTGCATCTAATGAGATTCATTATACTCCCTTTAGGTAAGGATGAATTCTTTCAATTTAGGCTCATAAAGGTGCGTATAACGAGTTGCCAAAAAATGTTGAATGGGGGCTAATAGTATGTTAAACATACTCCATTCCTTTTCAATTAGGCTCAAGTTGGGATACTATAGATTGATAAATGCATGGTAAGCTTTAAAGGCTCAAACGGTCCAAAGATCGCCTAGATCATCTCCTAATCAAGTTCATGACTATAAAATTTCGCCTTGAAGTGTCAACATCAAATAGTTTCTAAGGTACTCTAAGATGCTCAAAAACAATTCATCAAGTTCACAACGATTATTACTACTCCAAATGCAATTCACAAGATTATGACTCAAATGTGCTCGAAATATTCCTCATCTTTGACATGCTATTCAAAACAAGATATTCACAAACAAGTTTTACAATCATCAAATCTCAAGTTGACATGCAAAGTGAGACTAGTATCATCATTGAATAGAGACCACTACTATGATTTATTCTTATCTTATTAATTGAACTCATAAAAAAAAAATTAGCTCATAATAATCGGACGATTCAAGTGTCAATTAAGCACACAACATGTGGATAAAACAAGTAAACATGCAAGCCACTCCCCCAAACTTAAATGAAACATTGTCCTCAATGTTTAAAAGAATCAAAAGGGAAAAAGTAAACTCCCCTGATCAAGACGCTTGCATGAGGGTTGAGGAAGATTCGCTTTTGAAAGATCCAATGTTGTAGGGGTTCATCGGTCCAACTAAGTACCTAGCAATAGAAGAACGCAAATAAAATAGTCGACACGAGAGATAAACAAACTAAATGCAAATATTGAAAATAAACAAAACTAAATAGCAAAAGGATAGCCTGGGTTGCCTCCCAAGAAGCGCTAATTTTTAGTCGTCGGCTTGACCATCAGAAGCAACCATTAAAGAGCGGCTGCCGCCCATAGTAAGTATCATATGATATCACTAATGTGTCTTCATTCAGTATGCCCTCAATCTCGGCAAGATTATAACAGTGTAAGCTCATTGCTCCAACAGCTTTCCTCATGAAATGGTAGGCATGGGAGAAGGATTCTTGACTTTGCTTCATATCTTCGAGGATATAGTGTAGTGAAGCTGGCAACGATGGGGAATATGGATCCACATATGGCATAACACATGTCTCAATCGATGGGCTCAATTCAGAATATTTGAAAGTCTCTTCCTTTTCCAACATCACACTCGGCTCATCTTCCTTTTGGAATTCCTCGGATATTTCCGCCAATGTAAGCTCAATTACTGTAAGAGGCTCGCATTCCCTTGAATCTTCAACACTAGTAGGATCACTCCCCCAAACTTGGTTGGTTGAGTGATCATCGTCATGAAACCCAACTTGATTCATCTCCTCTTCTATAGTAGGTATCGTCTCATCCTCTTGGCATCTTGTTGATAAGGTTTCCATGAGGCTCACCATTTGCTGCTCCAGATGACGCATTGAGTTGGTCTGACTTTCAATCTTTGTCTCACATGATGCCATAAACCTGAGTAACGTATCCTCTAAATGAGCACTGACTTTCGCAGAACTGTCACTCGTCTCTCCCTGATGTTCAAGTGGTGGGTCTGTAAAATGGGGGTCGTGCGGCTTTGGTGGGTATTGGTGGCTCCAACCCTGCAGTGAAGGATTCCAATGCCACCGGTAGTCGAAGTTCGCCATGTCATTAAACAAGTGCAATACATTGTCTTCATCTCTATCAACCAAAGGACTACCAGTTGCCAAAGCTCCTTTGAATATCCATCCTTGTGTGTCCGCATCCAAACCACTGAAAAAATATTGCAGACGAGTGTAGTTTGGAAAGTCATTATACCGGTACGTGCTTGCCAAATCGTTGAATCTCTCCCACGCTGCATAGAACGGCTCGAATGGTTGTTGGCCAAATCTTGTGAATGCTTGTTGATGTAGCATCTCAAAGTACCTCACAAGACAAACAAAACAAAACCAAAAATAAAAAATAATAATAAAAAAACAAATGACTAAACTACAGTCAACTAATCTCGTTTGATATTATTAAAACTAGTCACCGGCAACGGCGCCAAAAACTTGATCGCTATTATTTTAAACAGTATTTTTGAGTGTAGCGATTCTATACAGCAAGTGCACGGTGTCAAGTTTTAGTATAATGGAATTAGAAGTACGAGTGTCGAACCCACGAGGACTAGGAAATAAGTACCAAACTCCACTAGTTTTAACTATATTTAGCCTACGAAAATTGGTTATAACTAATTAACTAATTTAACTAATTATCTCAATAATAAATCCAAACAAACGATAGAGAATGAGAATGAAATCAATAGAGACAATTATCAAGACTTTCGGTTCACCTATGCAATCCCCCACAATTCGCCTATTAGTTAAGAATTAAATTCAAACAATCTAAGGTGACGAGTTTTCCTAATTCACTTGTTATACCTTGGTCCGGCTATAACAAATCTAATACTAACGTAACAATAAGCCACTCTCGTACCCTTATTGAACAATTAATATTGTAAGATGATCTATGAAAACTTATAGCCTTCGATTTTGGTAAATCTATTGCTATCACACATGTATTTCACTTTATCTCTCGATCTCAGCCTGAAATCCACGGCATAAATCACTATATCGAATCACAATTTTATCTCTCGATCTCAATTGTAATTTAATACCATTCGAGCCGTTCTATGCAGCGTGGGAGAGATTCAGCGATTTGGCAAGCACGTACCGGTATAATGACTTTCCTAACTACACTCGTCTGCAATATTTTTTCAGTGGTTTGGATGCGGACACACAAGGATGGATATTCAACGGAGCTTTGGCAACTGGTAGTCCTTTGGTTGATAGAGATGAAGACAATGTATTGCACTTGTTTAATGACATGGCGAACTTCAACTACCGGTGGCATTGGAATCCTTCACTGCAGGGTTGGAGCCACCAATACCCACCAAAGCCTCACAACCCTCATTTTATAAACCCACCACTTGAACATCAGGGAGAGACGAGTGACAGTTCTGCGGAAGTCAGTGCTCATTTAGAGGATACGTTACTCAGGTTTATTGCATCATGTGAGATAAAGATTGAAAGTCAGACCAACTCAATGCGTCATCTGGAGCAGCAAATGGTGAGCCTCATAGAAACCTTTATCAGCAAGCTACCAAGAGAATGAGACGATACCTACTAGGGAAGAGGAGACGAATCAGGTTGGGTTTCATGACGATGATCACTCAAACAACCAAGTTTGGGGGAGTGATCCTACTACTGTGGAAGATTTAAGGGAACTTGAGCCTCTTCAAGAGATTGAGCCTACTTTAGAGACATTATCTGAGGAGTTCCCATGTGAAGATGAGTCGAGAGTGATGTTGGAAAAGGAAGAGACCTTCGAAGATTCTGACTTAAGCCCATCGATGGAGACATGTTCTATGCCATATGTGGATCTGTATTTCCCATGGATGCCAACATCACCACAATATATCCTCCAAGATATGAAGCCAAGTCAAGAATCATTCTCCCATGCCTACCACTTCAAGACCAATGTTGTTGGAGGAACGAGCCTACACTGTTATATTCATGCCAATCTTGAGGGCATACTGAGTGAAGACCCATTCGTGGTATCATACGATACTTACTATGGGCGGCAGCCGCTCTTTGATGGTTGCTTCTGATGGTCAAGCCGACGACTAAAAATCAGAGCTTCTTGGGATGCAACCCAAGCGTATCCTTCTGCTATTTAGTTTTGTTTATTTTTAGTTTTTGCATTTAGTTTGTTTATCTCTCGTGTCGACTATTTATTTGCATTCTTCTCTTGCTAGGTACTCAGTTGGAGCGATGAACCCTAAAACAGTGGAGCTTTCAAAGGCCGATCTTCCTCAACCCTCATGCAGGCGTCTTGATCAGGGGAGTTTACTTTTTCCTTTTTGATTCTTTTAAACATTGAGGACAATGTTTCATTTAAGTTTGGGGGAGTGGCTTGCATGTTTACTTGTTTTATCCACATGTTGTGTGCTTAATTGACACTTGAATCGTCCCATTATTATGAGCTAATTTTTTTTTACGAGTTCAATTAGTAAGATAAGAATAAATCATAGTAGTGGTCTCTATTCAATGATGATATTAATCTCACTATGCATGTCAACTTAAGTTTTGATTGTAAAACTTGTTTGTGAATATCTTGTTTTGAGTAGCATGTCAAAGATGAGGAATATTTTGAGCACATTTGAATCATAATCTTGTGAAATGCATTTGTAGTAGTGAAATTTTTTGTGAAATTAATGAATTGTTTTTGAGCATCTTAGAGTACCTTAGAAACTATTTGATGATGACACTTTGAGGCGAAATTTCATAGTTATGAACTTCACTTGGAAATGATTTAGGCGATTTTTGGATCGTTTGAGCCTTTCAAGCTTACCATGTATTTATCAATCTCTAGTATCCATTTTGAGCATAATTGAAAAAGAATGGTGTATGTTTAACATACTATTAGCCCCCATTCAACATTTTTTTTTGGCAACCCATTATACCCACATTTATGAGCCTAAATTGAAAGAATTATCCTTACCCTAAGGGAGTATAATGAATCTCATTAGATGCACATAAATTGCTATATTTTGATGAGCTTATTATTGAAAAATTATGAATGAGAAAAGAAAAAGATAGATAAAAAGCATTGAGAAAAAGTGACTAAATAAGACCCAAAGTGGCCAAGGCTTAAAAAAAAAAGAGAAGCTCAATTTTGTGCTAAAAATATGAACATTTCACGCTTATACTCTCTCCTTTGTGCTATCCGATCTTTTCTTTGAAACCAACACCTAGGCCTAACAATACAAACTTTAAAAGACCTATTGATCCAAGTCTAGGGAGTGACTACATTAGTTGAGAAGTGTTTGAAAATAGGATTATGGGGTGCTCAAGAATAATCTTAACTTTCATTACCTAGCATTATTTGATCTATGAAATTGCATGAAACTTGAAAGTGACAATATCACACACACACGTTCTAATTTGAAGACATGTTGCTTGATCTAAGAGAAAACACAACTTGTTAAACTTTCTGATTTATTCTTCTTCGTCTGCAAGTGAGATGTCTGAGCTACATGATTGATTACGAATTGGTTTACTTAAATCTTCAATATTGAACTCTACTTTATGATCTTATTTCTTGCTCGAGACGATCAAGCTTAAGTTTGGGGGAGTTGATAAGTGTGATTTTTACACTTAATTTGATATATAATTAGGGGCATTTTAATAGTGATTCCTGGAAAATATTACGCGTTTTGGTATATATTTGTATATTTCAGGAATCCAGGTCTAAATGCATAAAAGTGGAGAAAATAAGTTTTAATTAATGAAAAAGGACCAAACCGAGCACAACCGGATATTATCGAACATGGATGCAATATTATATTATAATATGTGATTACAAAGGAAGATATCAGATAAAAGAGAAACGAGAGTTTGCGGGGAAGAGGATTCTTCACATACAAAAAGAGATATCATATTGGGGAGGAGATTCAGATTATTGAAAAGGGGAACAGAAGTTACGTGAGCACACTATAACGATAAAGAGACGTGCAGAATTCAAGGGGGAGAAAAGAGACGTGAGTGAAGGAGGATAAACGTGAGTAGAATCTGATAAGCAACGGAGTTGAGCAATATGAACGTGAAGAGTGACGTCTTCAAAGGGAAGAAGCGAAAGAGGAGATTCAGAATTTGAAGGAGGAGACGTGAGGAGAGTGGAGAAGAAAGGAACGAGAGTTCAAAGCAAACGATATCAGGGAAGAAGCGGAGGGACCAGATGAAGAGGGGACTTCAGACGAGAATTTAGCAGATAGGAGACGTGAACGGAAAGCACAAGAGACGAAGCAAGTTTTACGTAAATATTATACAGTAGATAAAAGACGTGGGAGATAGATCAGGAGAAAGCGAAGATAAAAGACGTACGGAAAGGAGATTATCAGGAGAGTTGAGGTAAGGAAGGCGAGAGCAGATAAGCACGGGAATTGCAGAAGAGTGTGGGATTTTCACGAAAACAGCAAGGAGTTGAAGTAGATGCACGTACAGAAAGCAAGGTGTTGGTGAAGAAGAGTCACGTACAGTGATACAAAGTTAGAGGCGGAGCTACGGTCGACGACGCGATTCAACATCGCTAGTTTATGCGTATTTCTAAACTTTGTTTGATTCTATTTAATTTCTTTATGCTTTTGAGGTTGAAAAACATGATTTTGCATTTGATATTAAATATGTTGCTAGGCTAAGTTTGTTGTCAAGACTTAGGGGATCCTATGTTATGAACCCATGATTTAATTTGAATGTTTTGATTTTTTCTTATATATCTAAGTGCATAGATCACTATTCTTCATGCTTTTAAGGTTTTGGCCATCCTTGAATGATATTAAATTGCAATTGAGATCGAGAGATAAAATTGGAATTCGATATAGTGATTTATGCCGTGGATTTCAGGCTGAGACCGAGAGATAAAGTCAAATACATGTGTGATAACAATAGATTTACCAAAATCGAAGGCTAGAAGTTTTCATAGATCGATTTACAATATTAATTGTTCAATAAGGGTACGAGAGTGGCTTATTGTTACGTTACTATTAGATTTGTTGTAGCCGGACCAAGGTATAACAAGTGAATTAGGAAAACTCGCCACCTTAGATTGTTTGAATTAATTCTTAACTAACAGGCAAATTGTGGGGGATTACATAGGTGAACCGAAAGTCTTGATAATTGTCTCTATTAATGTTATTCGCATTCTCTATTGTTTTTTTGATTAAATATTGAGTTAGTTAAACTAGTGGAGTTTGGTACTTATTTACTAGTCCTCGTGGGATCGACAATCCGTACTTATATTATCATTAAACTAAAACTTGACACCGTGCACTTGCGGTATAGAATCGCTACATTGAAAAATATTGTTTAAAATAATAGCGATCATTAGGTGTCGTGGTTGACACGTGTGGCGGGAATGCAATTGATTTTCTTGCATGTCCTTTCGGAACATGAGACCTTGTGGAGTCTCGATGGTGTATTTGGACCAAGATGTGATTCTTGGAACATGCGGATGTAGACATCTTTGGAGATGTGTTTTGTGTTGATCAGTGGCCGTGAGTGGCCCGATCCGTGTTGCAAGGTGGTGCAACTACTCTTTTGATGGAGATGGTATTGGAGAGCGGAAACCGGATATGGTAGAAGTACATTGTAGTGTACTGGTGGTTTCCTTGGTAACGATGTATGTTTAAGATCGTAGGCTAAATCGTAGAGATATCATCGAGGCGATATCTATTTTGGAATCACGAATGATTCGTTTGAGTTGTAGTTATGGTTGGCTGACTGCTTTTGAGATGGTTAGCATCGGGGAATGCTGACGTCTTTCTTGAGTTTGTGTTGGTTTGGGAGGTAACTCCATTTCAGGTTCTGGTGCGAGGTCGGTATCCTCGCGGTCAATGTGTCGTTCATGATATGTTCATGATTCGACGATGTAGATTCATTTGGATTTTGTAGTCTCGGAAATACGTGGGGTACGTCGTGCAAATTTCGAGGACAAAATTTTATTATAGGGGGATAATTGTAATGCCCGGGAATTAATGGTGTTAATCCCGGAGTGGTAATGATCCTTAATGGATTTTAATTGTGGCAATTATGAATTAATTACGGTATTGGGACTCCAGGGGATTTTAAATCAAGTATTTTGAGTCGTTGGATCCAAGGAATGAGATTGTATTCTCATCGTGGTGATAACCTTGGAATTTGGTTTTTGCTGGGATTTGGGGTCCGGAGTACTTTGTACTGGGGCTGGTAATGGAAATAGAGATTGGGAGGTAATTATTGAAAACAGATGATTTTAATGAGTCATGATGTATTTGTGGAGGGATTGGTATTTTGGAGTTTTGGTACTATATATACCAAGTAGATTCGGTATTCCATCATTGCACGGATTCCCCCTCTCTCTCTCCCCTCTCTCTGCGCCCAACCCTTTCCCCCATTTCCCTCTTTTCTCCCTTGGAGGAGAAATCGCTGGTAACTTGGCTCGGGAGCCGGATTTCTCGAAGATAATCAGGTATTAATCATTCCCTCGTCCTTTTCTTCGATTTGGTAGTAGTATTGTTGATTTTGGTTGGGTATTATGTTGGGTTTGGAAAATTGGGGATTTTTGGTTAAAATCCAAAGTTGAGTTTTTAGAGTTTTTATCGGTTTTAAAAGGAGTATTTGAGGTGTTGAAGGTGTATGGGGTGTTGGTTTTGAGTTCGGGTGTGAAAAACACCATTGAAGCTCGAGTTTTTCGAAAATTGCAGGTCGCGATCGATAATTGATGGCATGCCGATCGATCGTGACGAGCAGCTGGAAATTTATGAAGATGTACAGTACTGGCGATCGATCGCAAGTCTCGGCAATCGATCGCGAGTGGGTTGGCGATCGATCGCGGAGACTCACGATCAATCGCGAGAGGCCACTGGTAGGCCACTGGATTGCGCGATCGATCGCGATGAAATCAGCGATCGATCGTGGCTCGAAGGATGGAGTTTTTTCGAAAATTTTGGAAAATGTCGGGATTTTGGAATCGATGTTTAATTAGCCGATTTTCGGGGCGATGTCTACATTCCAATGGGAATGCTATACTTTTAAAATGAAATGATTGGAGCCAAATTTAATAATAAAATGGAATACTCGATTGAGTAATTGTCTAAACTTTGATCATTTGAAATGGATTATTTTGGGTAATATGCATGCTTAACCCGTGGTCTTTTAAAATGGTAAATCGTCATGGATTGACTATATATTTGGAGGTTGTAAACGTACTTGGGTACGTGGTTGCATGCTTATTTTTGATTGTGAGTTATTTATGTGTTAGCACATAATTCATCGGGTTGTGGGACTCAGGCAAGGTTGGACTCGAGCTACGGAATTATAAGGTACGTATGACGTACGAGCATAGCCCTTTTATATAATTGCAATTGTTGAATGCATGGTGCATTATATTGCAATAAATGGATAGATATTGGGAATTATGTGATGCCTCTCTTGAGCGAGCAATGATAAGGATGTTGTCGCTATTGAGCGAACATCGATTATGACGCCGATGTTGTTGAGCGTGCGTGGGGTTAGAATGGCGCTATTGTGGAGCGAGCTATGAAATAGAACTATGGAATCATTGGCTAGATATATGTGATATATGAGGTACTTCATTTAATGATTTAATCATATTTGATTATGGAACTGGTATGTCAGGAATGGTTTTAGTTAATCAATGTAGTGATTAACTGGCTTTGGTATTTAATGGTTTTGGTTATTTTGAGAACATGGACAGTACGTGGAATCCTACGTGGTAACGATACTATACAGGGAGTATCCTTTTACATTACAGTTATATCCTGTAAATTACGTACTGTGATTAATGGATGGTGGTATTGGTATGCTCACCCCGTGTGGGGGCTGTGTCTGTTGGGGCAGGTGGTACAGGTGCATCAATAGCTTTGGAGTTGAACTCTTGGCTGTTGATTTGAGGTACTTCCAGGATCGAAGTATCATAGCTGGTTGAATAAGCATAACGGTAGATCCGGAGTGGAGATCGAGATATGGATGAGAGGTGCTTCTAGGATCGAGGCACCAGTAACGGTATTTAGTAGAGTATCTTATACATTAGATACACGTTTATTCATTGGGTGCTCTCATGTGAGCACGTTTTTACGTGTATATGGAATGTATATATGAGCATGGTTTTTCTCTCTTCATTTATTGTCTGCATACAATTGAATACGGAATTGCTAAATGAACTGAGAGCATGTTAGTGTATTATGAGGGTACATAATATGTAAGTGGTTTTGGTTGGGGAATTTGAATATTATGGGGTTCTAATGCAAGAAATTTTATAGATGGTATATGATGTTATGCTTGCATATGGTTTTCTCCCACATGATAGTGTGATTGTATGCACTAATGACATGGATTAATACACTAATAATGGGTTAAGGGTACAGTGGTCCTTACAGTTGTGCACGATGACTCCTCATGACCTGAGGCGTCATTGAGGTCTTGACAGATAGTTGTATACTTTGATTTAAGAACTGATCACATGCGGGTCATAAAGTTGTTATTTGGTTATTCAGTGATGATGTCAGAGGCATATGATTGTCATTGGGGATTCACCACTGGTCTTGATGAACCAGGATGTGCTATGTGTTTTTTCTGTATATGATTCAAAGAATCTCTGGCCAGAGTGCGTAGTGCTTGTGAAAAAAGTTTTTTTCATATATGCACACAATGAAGCATATAACGTGAAACGAATACATAAGGGGCCTCGACCAACCAATGCACTAGATATTATCGGGACATATTGAGTGAAATGAATGTACTGCACGCTAACTATGATTGACTGGTTCTCGTACGTTGCTAGTCATTTATATCTAGGTGTTTGTGAAGCGTAGATGTTGGGCGCTACCCATGATCAGTAGGTTGTTGCTGGAATTATATTTTGGTCATTGTCTATTAAAGGAGTTTAATTAACAACGAGGCATTCAAGGTAAGCCCAAAGAAGGAAAATTATTTGACTTCTAAAATCACAAAGGTTGTGATACTACTGCTATGATACACTTGAGCCTCACAGGGTCACAAGCAACCGGTCGCTGATCTGCCAATGAGAATTGAGACTTAAATATTAAGTGCTCAAGATGATGTGATTGATGTTTAAGGGATGAGTTTAATTTTGAAAGCTCCACACTTTAGTGGAGTTTCTATATTTGGAAATGCTCCATCTATAGAAAATTTTAAAATTAACATATTTTATATAATTATATCCCATAATTATGTACAACGGTTGTATATCAAGTTATTCAATCAGATTGAGCTACTTGGATTATAAGTTTAGTGCTCGTGTGTTAGCTATTGGGCAAGTGGGAGTTGTTAGCATATGTGTCATATATGCCAAAAGTTGGTATGTTGGGCTTTATGCATCCAAGCCCATTAGTGGCTCATTAGCACCTATAAATATATTGTCTATTTCTCTAAAACAGAACAACACAATTCTTAAACTCTTGTATTTCACCATTCTTAAACTGAAGAAATTATGTCTATCCTCTGCACTTCCCCAACCTTTCCACTGTGTCGCCATCTTCCGACGAGCCTTCCATCCAAGTTCAGGATCCACCTTATCCGTTATTAGGCCGATTGAATCTCGGTCTCTCAATCCCGTTTCACCACTCGCGACGATGCAATTTCCAACCTGGCGGCTCTTGATCTCAGCCATATCCTCCAACCCCATTGGACTTCCAGCCCCAATTAAACCAATATGAGGCTTCATGTTTAACATCCTGAACCTCGGATGAGGTTGTTTCTCATAGACCATCGAAAACAAAAAATGTGCCATCGCTTGGAACTGTAGCAGAGGCCCAATCTTCTTGTGGTTGTATCGCTTATTGGTTTTAGTTTTAATGTATTTTGTCAAGTGCAAAGGTTTGTTTTAGTTGCATTTTATTGCACTTATTAGAGTGCAACTCTAAGAAGAAGGATGCACACATAGAGTTAAAAGGCGAGGCATACATCAAGCAAGAAGAGGTGCAAACACGCGACAAAGGTTAGTCTACTAAGACCCCTACACTTATCACACCTGCTAAGGTAGATATCTCACTCCCATTCCCCTTTGCATATAAGAGAGCAAAGTTAGATGCTAAATTTGCTAAGTTTTTAGATTTGATAAAGAATCTCCACATTGAGATGGCTTTCATTGATGCTATTCGGCACATCCGAATTATGCTAAGTTTTTAAAGGAGATTCTGTCAAAAAAGCGGAAACTAGGAGAGCATGAGATGATAAACTTAACTGAGAAGTGTTCTGCTGTCATTCAAAATGATTCATCTCCAAAGTTAAAGGATCCAGGGAGTTTCACTATACCTTGCAAGATCAACTCTACTTCTTTTAAGAATTTTTTATGTGATTTGGGGTCAAGTGTCAATCTAATGCCTTTTGTCTGTGTACAGGAAGCTGGGTTTAGGAGAGCTCAAACCGATTAATGTGTCACTGCAGATGGCGAACAAGTCCATCAAGTACCCTCATGGGATAGTTGAGGATGTACCAGTCAAGGTTGATAAATTCACCATTCCGGTGGATTTTATCATGTTGGACATAAAGGAAGATCCAGAAATGCCTTTGATTCTAGGAAGACCGTTCCTAGCTACTGGAAGGGCATTGATTGATATCCAAGAAGGGAAGTTGATCCTTCGAGTAGGGGGGATCAAGTTGATTTTGATATGTTCAAAGCTTTGAACAGTACACGTACTGAGCACCGATGTTTTAATATCAATATATTGATACATTATCTGTTGATGCGATGCAGGTTACGAGCGAGAAAAAGGTGGAGGTCACGTCGAATGGCTATCAAAGAAGAGGTAAATTCTGTAAGGGGGACTTAATATTAATGAATAGGAGAAAGATGCGACTATTTCCATGGAAATGGAGGCACCATGGGCTGGACTGTTCAAAGTTGTTGATGCTCTACCATTCGAGACAATCAACTTAAGAGATGAACAAGGAGCAATGTTCACAGTGAAAAAGAAGTGGTTACGACGTTACCACATGGCAGACGAAACGTCCCCCAATGGCCCTTGCGGCACTTGAGCTTACATGGTAAAAAGTACAGCTTGGGACTATAAATCAAGAACTTTTTCTTATCCATTTGCTTTGTTTTTTGGTTTGTTTTGGGTTTGTTTTTGTTTTGTTTTTGATTATGTGAGAGACTCATGCATGTTGTTGTGTTCCAACACTTTCCCCCACGAGCTGGCGAGGAATTGGTCAACGATCACTGACCATCGTTGTCAAAGGTAAATGCTTTGTCTCATTTTCCATTACCATTACATTGAGGACAATGCATGAATTAAGTTTGGGGGAGTGCATTACTGTGTCATGCTTTTTCATTGGAATTGTATCGTTTTTGAGCACCAAAAAAAAATCGTGAAATGTGTTAAATTAGTAAGATAAGAATGAACCATAGTAGTGTTCTCTATTCCATGATAATATTAATCCCATTATGCATGTCAACTTGAGTTTTGATGATTGTAAAACTTGTTGTGAATATCTTGTTTTGAGTTAGCATGTCAAAGATGATGAATATATTGAGCACATATGAGTCAAAATCTTGTGAATTGCATTTGTAGTAGTGGAAATCTTTGTGAACTTGATCAATTGTTTTTGAGCATCTTAGAGTATTCTTAGAACTTATTTGATGATGACACTTCAAGGTGAAATTGTATAGTCATGAATTTGATTAGGAGATGATCTAGCCGATATTTGGACCGTTTGAGCCTTTCAAGCTTACCATGTATACTTAAATCCCTAGTGTCCCATTTTGAGCCTAATTGAAAAGAATAGTGTATGTTTAACATGCTATTAGCCCCATTCAACATTTTTTTGGCAACCTCATTATACTCACCTATTTGAGCTTAATTTAAATATTTATCCTTACCTTAAGGGAATATAATGATTCTCACTGGATGCATGTGAATTGCTACATTTGGATGAGCTTATTGTTGGAAAAAAAAATTGATGAATGAGAAAAGAAAAAGATAGATAAAGCCTTGTGAAAAAAAGTGACTAAATAAGACCCAAAGTGGCCAAGGCTATGAGAGACAAGCTCATTTTGTGCTAAAAATTGAAAATTACATGCTTATACTCTCTTCTTTGTGATATCCTATCTTTTCTTTAAAGCCAACACCTAGGCCTAACATTACAAGCTTTAAAAGACCTATTGATCCAAGTCTAGAGTGTGACTACATTAGTGGAGAAGTATTTGAAAATATAACTATGGGGTGCTCAAGGATAACCTTAAACTTTCATTGCCTAGCATGATTTGATTTACTAAAATTGCATGAAACTTGAAAGTGATAATAGCACACACACATGTTCTGATTTGGAGACATGTTGCTTGATCTAGGAGAAAACACAATGTGTTGAACTTTCTGATTGACTTTTGTTTGTCTGTAAGTGAGATGTCTGAGCTACATGATTGACTACAAATTGGTTCATTTGAATCTTAAATATTGAATTCTACTATTTGATCTTATTTCTTGCTCGAGACGATCAAGTTTAAGTTTGGGGGAGTTGATAAGTGTGATTTTTACACTTATTTTGATATGAGATTAAGGGCGTTTTTGTAGTGACTCTTGGAAAATATTACGCGTTTTTGTATATATTTGTATATTTCAGGAATCTAGGTCCAAATGCATAAAAGTGGAGGAAATAATCTATAATTGATGGAAAAGGACCAAACCAAGTAAACACGAAAAAGAAGCGACGAAATTGCAAATTGTGGAATTTCAGAATTCGCGATCGATCGGCATATCCGGGCGATCGCTTGCGTCGAGGCAGAAGCAATTCACGATCGATCGGGAATTATCAGCGATCGATCGCCGCGACGAAGTGTTTGAAAAATAAAAATCAGAATAGTCTGGCTATCGATCGGCAGTTACAGAAATTGTTTTTTATATTTTGAAATTTTTTGAAACATTTTATGATTGTACTAAATATTTTCGGGTTGTTACTAACCAACATCTTCTATGTTTTTAAATAAATTATATGAAATTATTGAATGTTTTTTATCATATAGAGGAGATCCTTTTCTAGTTTTCTCCACTTTTATGCATGGTACATGTATAGTTCGAATTTCCATAAGCATCCTGGAATTTATTAAAATATCTAAATGATAAGTGTTAATTTAAAATGCTGTAAAATAAATATATGTTGATATTTATTAAAATTATGAAATTGTAAAACCAAAGAATCATACTCACACATGTTTGTGTGAAACACATGTTACATCGGTAATTTAGAAGTTCGAAATCGATTTTAAGATATCATACTTATATCATAAGTTGAAATTTTGAAGTGATTATGTGTTAATGGTGGTTATTTTTTAATGTTGTAGTGTAATCACGATTCATGCTACATCAATATGTCTGCTCGTTGAGTTAATCACTTTGAAAGATATGTTTATGATTGAGTAACATACAACGGGTATCAGTGGAGTTTGATATGTGTTGAACGCGGTTTATGTGACATTTATTTGTCCATGTGGATTGTTTGTGACATTACATAAACATTTATGCATGAAATAAAATCTATTACACACACACACACACACACACACACACACACACACACACACACATATATATATATATATGAGCCTTAAAAGCATTGTTGAGTTTAATGCTTAATTTATCTCCGAATTATTTATGAGTTTTGATGATCAACAAAACTTGCATCTGTTATACTAATGTGTCTACTTAGTGTACAAGGTTAGATGGTTGAAAAGTGTACTGATTAAAGGAGATCAAATCTGCAAGGAAATGGGCGGATCGCCCCAGGCGAGGCATCGCCAAGCCCATCGACACAGGCAATGGCGAGGCATGCGCGCTATAGAGATTGCCCCAGGCGATGGCAGCCTTTAAAGCCAATGCCCCGCACATCGAATGAAGTGACGCCGAGGACTCCGCGCATGGTGAGATCGCCCGAGGCGAAGAGGAGAAATCCTGAGGCGATGCATTGTTCGTTAGAGGCGATGCAAATTTCTGATCATTTAAAGCTACGGCATTATTTGTGGAGGATCTCATGAGGCGATCCAGGGAACGTCTGAGGCGATCTGCGCAATATTGTGACCGTTGGTGGGTGACGATGGTGATCGCCCGAGGCGATGTCCGAGGCGATGCGGGAGTGATTTATGCCTTATGTGTAGCAACGGCTAGTATGAGCTTTGGGAGCCTTCTACACTATAAATATGGATGTTTGGGGCTCAAGTTGATAACAAGAAACAAGAGGATAAACTACAAGAAAGCTTTGTTCAATTAAAATCTATCTAGCATTGCAAACTTCATACATTTGTGTTGTATTGGAGTTTGTAATTCATTTCTTGTGTGAGAGCTTGTGTTCTTCGTGTTGTTACACCGTGAAGGTGTTATTTGATTTGTTGTAAGGTGCTCCAACACCGACGCAAGTTGGAAATGTATAAGACATCAACAAGTGAAGTTGGTGCAAGGTTGTGGCTATCCTTGGAGACCTTAAGGCCAAGAAGACTCGTGAAGAGTGTGTAACTCGGGAAGAGTTTGTGTGTGGATATCCTTAGAGCCCTTGAGGCCAAGAATACTCGTGAAGAGTGTCTAACTCGGGAAGAGTGTGTGGCTAACTTGAAGCCCTTAAGGCCAAGATCAAAGTTGTTCTAGTGGAACCTCGGTTGGACGTTTTCTAGCCGGGAAGAGGAGACGTAGGCGATTCATCGCCGAACTTCTATAACAAATACTTGTGTCATTTTACGCTTTATTTACATTACGCATTTACTTTATTACTTCTTATTATTCATCGGTCGATTGACATCAAGTCTTCCGCAGCGCAAACTCGACTATTTGCAAATTCATTTTAAAACGCTAAAGTAGCCAAGGAACCTCATTCACCGAGCCACTTGCTTTTTGCTTTTAAACCAAAAATTTTATGGCTAATCTAGCAAGTGAGTTAGCTCAAGGTCAATCAACCAATCGACCGCCGCTCTTCACGGGAGATAACTACGGATATTGGAAAAATAGAATTTCTCTATATATTCAATCCGTAATTATGACCTATGGAAGATTATTGTAAAAGGTCCATATATTCCTTTGAAGGAAGTTGAGGGAGGATTGTTCCCAAAGAAATGGACGACTTTACAAGGGCGGATATGATCTTAATTTCTCAAAATGCTAAATCTATTAATATTTTGCATTGTGCTTTAGATATGAAGGAATACAACCGCATCTCGATGTGCTCAACCGCAAAGGAAAGTTTTGGGACAAATTACAAATTTGTCATGAGGGCACAAATCAAGTGAAAGAAACAAAGATTGATCTTCTACAACTCAAATACGAAACATTTGAAATGGAGTCCGGAGAAAATGTTGACTCAATGTTTAGAAGACTCACTCAAATCATCAATGAGCTCGCCCAACTTGGAGAAAAGTATCCTCCAAAGCAAAAATGGAGAAGATCCCTTAGAGCTGTACCAAAAAAATGGGACACCAAGAGGACGGCTATCATTGAATCCAACAAAGGAGATAGTGCGTCATATGATCTTGATGAACTCCATGGAACTTTGGTGACTCATGAGCTTGAAGTGTCAACTCGGAAGGGAATAAAGGAGGAAGATAAATCTATAAGAAAGGGGATAGCTTGGTCAGAAAGAAAGCACAATCTGGTGATGTAGATGATGAAGATGATCTTGTTCACAAGAAAGTTCTAGAAATTCTACAATAAATACAACAAGCCAAAGACCTCCGGTGCCACCAAATATGATTCCAAACAAAAGGTAACATGTTATAATTGTCAATATAAAGGTCATTATGCTAATGAATAAGAAACAAATCTTTGCCTCATGGCCAAAGATGAAACAAATGACAAGGAAGAGGAAAGCGATGATGGGGTACCTTTCTTTTGATGAATTATTAGAATCATATAATGATCTTACTGATGTTCTAGGCAAAACCAAGATGAGTAACAGATTGCTCAAACTTGAGGTAGCCAAGAGAGATTAAGAAAATAATTCATTGAAAAATGACTTAACTTGTTTGAAGAAATCATTTTGCAAGTTTAGTGAAAGTAGTTTAAAATTGGAAGAATTGCTTGGCTTGCAACGATATAGCGTCGATAAAGCCGGACTAGGCTTTTCAAGCAAATCTAAAACTTTTTTCAAGCTTGTTGGCTAAACCTAAGCATAATTCCCCTACTTGCAGTTATTGTTGTAAGGTGGTCATATAAAGAATAAATGTAGATTTGTTAAAACCAATACCAACCAAAGAAGAGGTGGAAGTGGATTCCTAAATCCCCCATTGTTACTAACCAACATGGACCCAAAGAACAAATGGGTACCAAAGATCCTCCTATTATAAATTTGTTTTGTAGGAACAACAAAGGGAGAGATGATGAAGGCACTAGTATCTCAAGGGAGGAAACAATCAAATGCAGCACAATAGAGGAAGCGCGAGGTAAAGGATCGATGTTATGAACTCATTCTTATCATCCAAGGTAAATTTATTTTGAGCATAATAATAGCATAATTAGCTCTTTTGCTTGGTTAATTTCCTTGAATTGTATATTATATTATGTGGTGAAATTCAATTACTTGAAGGTAATCTTTGGGAAATTGAGTTTTAAGTACATTATTATGATGTTATATTTAGGGGGAGCTAATTATATTTCTCTTGTGCTTTTAAAAGAGCAATTGAAAAATTTCATTGGCACAAATTAATTGTGACCAATAAATTATGAAGCTCAATATTTATTGGTAGTAATTTGCATTTCCCCTTAGCATATGCATATTTGTGTGATATATTTCTCCATGTATTAGAACTCTTGTTTAATCTTCCTTATGTTCCTATATACTTGAATTTTGCAAAGTGAGTAAGTATTGGATGGTTAAAATTGGTATAACTTGATTAAATGCTCATGTTTTGTAATTGCACAATATGATTGAATTAAAGGATATCTTCTTATGATAATGAATTATGGTGCTTATTTACAAAAATTTAAATGCATGATTTATGCTTAACTCCTTATGGTAAAAAAATTTTTATATGCCCTGAGTTAACTTTGAATATGCAATATACAACTTAACTAAATGTGATTAAGCATGCTTTAATTGTTTAGATGCTCTATCTTGGGTCATAAGAAATATGGCCTAAGAATTTCATATATCTCTCTTGCTTCTATAGCCTAAATGATTTAGCTCTCATCACATGCGCCTTATTAATTTATCAATTGTCTATAATGATGCATTGAGAAATGTTTATTAAGCATGAATGCTTGAATTTTTATGGAACATATACACACTTTGCACATTTAGAATTCATTGTTGTTAATTGCCTTAAACGCATGTTTGTCTTCCTCTCAATGATTTAATTTTTTATGCTTGTTATGGCTATTACATGCTTAATGAGGAACATGTGCTAATTGTTAGACTATGGATATGTGTCAACATATATTGGTGCTATGTTTATTTGAACTTTGTGCTTTTTATTATCACAAAAAGGGGAGAATTTAGTGATAAACTTGAAGTTTAATACATGCATGGTTTGAGGGGGAGAGTTTTTGTATTATACTTTACATTAAAACTTATATGTGCTATGCATTTGTTAAGGGGGAGAATTTCATGCATATTTCATTTACAAGTTTGTCAAGTTTTGTGAGCATCAAAAAGAGGGAGATTATTGAGCCTTAAACGCATTGTTGAGTTTAATGCTTAATTTATCTCCGAATTATTTATGAGTTTTGATGATCAACAAAACATGCATATGTTATACTAATGTGTCTACTTAATGCACAGGGTTAGATGGTTGAAAAGTGTACTGAATAAAGGGGATCAAATCTGTAAGGAAACGGGTGGATCGCGCCAGGCGATGGTGATCATCGCCCCAGGCGATGGGTGCCAGGCAAGGCATGGCTGTGCCCATCGACACAGGCGATGTCGAGGCATGCGCGCTACAGAGATCGCCCTAAGAGATGGTGATCATCGCCCCAGGTGATGGCAGCCTTTCAAGCCAAAGCCTCGCACATCGACTGAAGCGACGCCTAGGACTCCGCGCATGGTGAGATCGCCCGAGGCGACGAGGAGATCGGCTGAGGTGATGCATGGTTCGGTTGAGGTGATGGAGAGATCATTTGAGGCGATGCAAATTTCTGATCATTTAAAGCTACTGCATTATTTTTGGTGGACGATCGCCTGAGGCGATCCAGGGAATGCCTGAGGTGATCTGCGCAATATTGTGACTGTTGGTGCGTTGCGATGGTGATCGCCCGAGGCGATGTCCGAGGCGATTCAGGAGTGATTTATGCCTATGTGTAGCAACGGCTAGTATGAGCTTTGGGAGCCTTCTACACTATAAATATGGATGTTTGGGCTCAAGTTGATAACAAGAAACAGAGGATAAACTACAAGAAAACTTTGTTCAATTAAAATCTATCTAGCATTGCAAACTTCATACATTTTAGTTGTATTGGAGTTTGTAATTCATTTCTTGTGTGAGAGCTTGTGTTCTTCGTGTTGTTACACCGTGAAGGTGTTATTTGATTTGTTGTAAGGATGTGGCTATCCTTGGAGCCCTTAAGGCCAAGAAGACTCGTGAAGAGTGTGTAACTCGGGAAGAGTTTGTTTGTGGCTATCCTTGGAGCCCTTAAGGCCAAGAAGACTCGTGAAGAGTGTGTTACTCGGGAAGAGTGTGTTGTGGCTAACATGGAGCTCTTAAGGCCAAGATCAAAGTTGTTCTAGTGGAACCTCGGTTGGACGTTTTCTAGCCGGAAAGAGGAGAAGTAGACGATTCATCGCCAACTTCTATAGCAAATACTTGTGTCATTTAACGCTTTATTTACATTACGCATTTACTTTATTACTTCTTATTATTCATTGTTCGATTGACATCAAGTCTTCCGCAGCGCAAACTCTACTATTTGCAAATTCATTTTAAAACGCTAAAGTAGCCAAGGAACTTCATTCACCCCCCTATTCGGTTCCAACAAGTGGTATCAGAGCCACTTGGTTTTCGCTTTTAAACCAAAATTTTTATGGCTAATCTAGCAAGTGAGTTTGCTCAAGGTCAATCGACGCCGCTCTTCACGGGAGATAACTAGGGATATTGGAAAAATAAAATTTCTCTATATATTCAATCCGTAGATTAGGACCTATGTAAAATTATTGTAAAAGGTCCATATATTCCTTTGAAGGAAGTTGAGGGAAGGAATGTTCCCAAAGAAATGGACGACTTTACAAGGGCGGATATGATCTTAATTTCTCAAAATGCTAAAGCTATTAATATTTTACATTGTGCTTTAGATATGAAGGAATACAACCGCATCTCGATGTGCTCAACCACAAAGGAAATTTGTGACAAATTACAAATTTGTCACGAGGGCACAAATCAAGTGAAAGAAACAAAGATTGATCTTCTACAACTCAAATACGACACATTTTAAATGGAGTCCGGAGAAAATGTTGACTCAATGTTTAGAAGACTCACTCAAATCATCAATGAGCTTGCCCAACTTGGAGAAAAGTATCCTCCGAAGCAAATATGGAGAAGAGCCCTTAGAACTTTACCCAAAGAATGGGACACCAAGAGGACGACTATCATTGAATCCACCAAAGGAGATAGTGCGTCATATGATCTTGATGAACTCCATGGAACCTTGGTGACTCATGAGCTTGAATTGTCAACTCGGAAGGGGATAAAGGAGGAAGATAAATCTATAAGAAAGGGGATAGCCTTGGTCGGAAAGAAAGCACAATCTGGTGATGAAGATGATGAAGAGATGATCTTCTTCACAAGAAAGTTCAAGAAATTCTACAATAAATACAACAAGCCAAAGACCTCCGGTACCACCAAATATGATTCCAAACAAGAGGTAACATGTTAATTGTCAATATAAAGGTCATTATGCTAATGAATGTCCTAGGAAGAAAAATGATAATAAGGGGAAGAAGAAATCTCTAATGGCCACATGGAGTGATAGTGACTCCGATGAAGAAAAAGAAACAATTTTTTGCCTCATGGCCAAAGATGATACAAATGACAAGGAAGATGAAAGCGACGATGAGGTACCTTCTTTTGATGAATTATTAGAATCATATAATGATCTTATTGATGTTCTTGGCAAAACCAAGATGAGTACAAATTACTCAAACTTGAGGTAGCCAAGAGAGATGAAGAAATTAATTCATTGAAAAATGAATTAAGTTCTTTGAAGAAATCATTTTGCATGTTAGTGAAAGTAGTTTAAAATTGGAAGAATTGCTTGGCTTGCAACGATATAGCGTCGATAAAGCCGGACTAGGCTTTTCAAGCAAATCTAAAACTTTTTCAAGCTTGTTGGCTAAACCTAAGTATAATTCCCCTACTTGCACTTATTGTTGTAAAGTTGGTCATATAAAGAATAAATGTAGATTTGTTAAAAACCAATACCAACCAAAGAAGAGGTGGAAGTGGATTCCTAAATCCCCACCAACATGGACCCAAAGAACAAATGGGTACCAAAGATCCTCCTATTATAAATTTGTTTTGTAGAAACAACGAAGGGAGAGATGATGAAGTCACTAGTTCCTCAAGGGAGGAAACCATCAAATGCACCACAATAGAGGAAACACGAGGTAAATGACCGATGATATGAACTCATTCTTATCATCCAAGGTAAATTTATTTTGAGCATAATAATAGCATAATTAGCTCTTTTGCTTGGTTAATTTTCCTTGAATTGTATATTATCTTATTTGGTGAAATTCAATTATTTGGAGGTAATCTTTGGGAAATTGAGTTTTAAGTACATTATTATGATGTCATATTTAGGGGGAGCTAGTTAAATTTCTCTTGTGCATTTAAAAGAGCAATTGAAAATTTCATTGGCACAAACTAAATGTGACCAATAAATTATGAAGCTCAATATTTATTGGTAGTAATTTGCATGTCACCTTAGCTTATGCATATTTGTGTGATATATATTCTCCATGTATTAGAACTCTTGTTTAATCATCCTTATGTGCCTATATACTTGAATTTTGCAAAGTGAGTAAGTATTGGATGGTTAAAATTGGTAACTTGATTAAATGCTCATGTTTTGTAATTGCACAATATGATTGAATTAAAGGATATCTTCTTATGATAATGAATTATGGTGCTTATTTAAATTTTTTTAAATGCATGATTTATGCTTAACTCATTATGGTAAAAATATTTTTATATGCCCTGAGTTAACTTTGGGTATGCAATATACAACTTAATTAAATGTGATTAAGCATGCTTTAATTGTTTAGATGTTCCATCTTGGGTCATAAGAAATATGGCCTAAGAATTTCATATATCTCTATCGCTTCTATAGCCTAAATGATTTAGCTCTCATCACATGCGCCTTACTAATTTATCAATTGTCTATAATGATGCATTGAGAAATGTTTATTAAGCATGAATGCTTGAATTTTTATGGAACATATACACACTTTGCACATTTAGAATTCATTGTTGTTTTATTGCCTTAAACGCATGTTTGTCTTCCTCTCAATGATTTAATCTTATGCTTGTTATGGCTATTACATGCTTAATGAGGAACATGTGCTAATTGTTAGACTATGATATGTGTCAACATATATTTGGTGCTATGTTTATTTTAACTTTGTGCTTTTTTATTATCACAAAAAGGGGGAGAATTTTGTGATAAACTTGAAGCTTAATACATGCATGGTTTGAGGGGGAGAGTTTTTGTATTATACTTTACTTGGTAAAACTTATATGTGCTATGCATTTGTTAAGGGGGAGTCTTGTTTACTCATATTTCATGCATATTTCATTTACAAGTTTATCAAGTTTTGTGATCATCAAAAAGGGGGAGATTGTTGATCCTTAAACGCATTGTTGAGTTTAATGCTTAATTTATCTCTGAATTATTTATGAGTTTTTGATGATCAACAAAACTTGCACCTGTTATACTAATGTGTCTACTTAGTGTAAGGGTTAGATGGTTGAAAAGTGTACTGATTAAGGGGGATCAAATCTGTAAGGAAATGGGTGGATTGCCCCAGGCGATGGTGATCATCGCCCCAGGCGATGGGTGCCAGGCGAGGCATCACCGCGCCCATCGACATAGGCGATGGCGAGGCATGCACGCTACAGAGATATCCCCAGGAGATGGCGATCATCGCCCCAGGCGATGGCATCTTTTCAAGCCAACGCCCCGCACATCGACTGAAGCGACACCGAGGACTCGGCGCATGGTTAGATCACCCGAGGCCGCGAGGATGAGGCGATGCATGGTTCTTTTGATGCGATGGAGAGATCGTTTGAGACAATGCAAATTTCTGATCATTTAAAGCTACTGCATTATTTTTGGTGGACGATCGCCTGAGGCGATCCAGGGAACACCTGAGGCGATCTGCGCAATATTGTGACCGTTGGTGCGTGGCGATGGTGATCGTCCGAGGTGATGTCCGAGGCGATGAAGGAGTGATTTATGCCTTATGTGTAGCAACGGCTAGTATGAGCTTTGGGAGCATTCTACACGATAAATATGGATGTTTGGGCTCAAGTTGATAACAAGAAACAAGAGGATAAACTACAAGAAAGCTTTGTTCAGTTAAAATCTATCTAGCATTGCAAACTTCATATATTTGTGTTGTATTGGAGTTTGTAATTCATTTCTTGTGTCAGAGCTTGTGTTCTTCGTGTTGTTACATCGTGAAGGTGTTTTTTGATTTGTTGTAAGGTCCTCCAACACCGGCAAGTTGGAAATTGTATAAGACATCAACAAGTGAAGTTGGTGCAAGGTTGTGGCTATCCTTGGAGCCCTTAAGGCCAAGAAGACTCGTGAAGAGTGTGTAACTCGGGAAGAGTTTGTGTGTGGCTATCTTGGAGCCCTTAAGGCCAAAAAGACTCGTGAAGAGTGTGTGACTCGGGAAGAGTGTTTTGGCTAACTTGGAGCCCTTAAGGCCAAGATCAAAGTTGTTCAAGTGGAACCTAGGTTGGACGTTTTCTAGCCGGGAAGAGGATACGTAGGCGATTTATCGCTGAACTTCTATAACAAATACTTGTGTCATTTAATGCTTTATTTACATTACGCATTTACTTTATTACTTCTTATTATTCAATGTTCGATTGACATCAAGTATTCCGCAACGCAAACTCGACTATTTGCAAATTCATTTTAAAATGCTAAAGTAGCCAAGGAACCTCATTTACCCCCCTCTTTTGTTCCAACATATATAAATATAAGCGCATTATGTTCGTAGTCCCTGGCAAGCTGATCGGCACACAATAGTATAATGGCCGATTAGTTGTCGCTATGGTAGTATAGTTGAGTCTTGCCTATTGCTCGAGCTGTTATTGTGTCATTACCGATTGTGCAATTTTCGTTATTCCGATTAGCCATGCATGTGAATGTTTACTATGATCTTGCATTGCATCCATATATCATTCATTAAAATGCATGTTGTTTATATTTTGGTCTTTCATATTGGGTTATTACTCACTCCCACGGGGCTATTATTTTTTGTGTGGATGATAATCAGGTAAGGATGCCACTCATGTTAATGCTAGAGGAATGAGCATGGAAACCACTAGCTTCATCATTTTATATATAAGGGAAGGCTGCATAATCTTTGAAGAAGTATCGTACGATTACCCAGGTTTATTAGTCGAAGATGGAGTTGATCCCCATATTTTCTCCATCCTCGTACGCATCATATGAAACCTGTATTTTCCCCATATAGCTCTTATCTTATATATATATAGTAGATGCTTGAAAATTTTGAGATGTAATATACTAAGCATCCTTTTGAAATATATATACATATATATATATATATATATACATAAAACTCTGATATAATGTCAAGATGTTGTCAAATTCAATTTGAAAACAGTTTCTGATAAATTTGTAAGACTTTTCCAGGTTACGATAATTAACAATTTTTTTTGTAGCACTTGCAGGAGACTGATGCATGTGTCCGAGTTGATTATCTCTATTGTTCATGCAACATATCCCAATTCATTGGGATTAAAGGCTTAGTTGTTGTTGTTGTATGCATCGATGTTTTATGACACATGTCATGAATGTGGAAGAGAAGGTCATTATGTTAGAGTTTGTCCATCCAAGAGGTACGGGCCTCAGCAATCTCGAGGTGGATTCAAAGGGACGATCTAGTGCCAGCAGAGGTGCTGCATCTATCAGGTCATACCAGCAATCGAATGCACCTCAACAGCAACCCTTAGGGAGTCATACTTTTATGGACCGACCCCAGGCACATATTTTTTGCTCTCACTAAGGAACAAGTTCAAGAAGACCTAGGAGGTGTCGTTGCCGGTAACTTTTTTGTTTGTGGTTATCAGGCGAGTATTATTCGCCACCGGAGCATCTCATTCATTTATTTTAGAATCATTCATGTTAGTTCCGAACTTTATCGATAAGGTTTTAAAGATGTCAAAACATATCAGACCGGATCGAGAGAATTTAGACTGACCAGATCGATCGCTCAAAACAGATCAAGCTGATAAGGCATATCGCATATCAGACCGGATCGATAGAAATCAGACTGACTAGATCGAAGTCTCAGATCGATCTCAATCTTTATCAGATCAGAGCAGTCAAGGATGAATAAAGATTGGTTCTTCAGTCCGAATCATTAACGGCTATTTATTGAAGCATTTAATGTCGCAATTAATGCTGAAAAAGACCATAGACTGAAGATTACCATAAAAGTAAGAAGATAAAGAAGAGCTTACCTGACAGTCGCCGAAAGCATGAACCAGAATGGCAAGTACCTTAAAGAAGAAGACTGTAGCTTACTCAGAGTTTAAGCAGAGTCAAGAGTTACACATTAAGGGAAATAATGTCGTTGGAACATGCAACTATAAAAGGATGCAACAGAAGATCCCAAGTAGAGTCTGATCAATCGAAAAACGCACAAGAAAGAAAAACAGCACAAGCTTACAAGCTCAGACATTCTCGAGCTGAAAATATTCATAAGCACAAGTATATTGTAATATTTGATCATTTAGGATCATTGTGTTCATAGACTAAAGTCTATCTTGTGTATTCTGTATTGAAATATAGAAGTGAGAAACAAATTGTAACTGTCAGACAGAGTGTGTCTGAACAGATCGAGAGACTAGGAGTTTCAGTCTGGTAGTGAGGTAAATCCAGCTGAATCGGGTTTGTACAACAGGATTGTATAAATCAAAGTCTTCTAGTGGAATCCTTCCTTAATTGGAAGAAGGGGAGACGTAGAAGGATTACACCACCTTCGAACTTCCAGAAACATATTCTATGTTTTATCATTCTGCACTCGTTCTATTATTCAAGCCATCGAGCCGTTCTTACTAATTTAAGAACAGACCGTTCCGCACTAAAATATTCAGTGGTCTGTTCTGTAAAAGAGTTGATTAAGAAACAGATTTCTTTCACTAATCCGAAAGAAATCACAAGGGATTAATTTTTAATAGGAGTGTTCATTCGCCCCCCCCCCCCCCTCTAAACACTCCGGACCGATCCTAACAAGTGGTATCAGAGCAGGTCGTCTTAATCAGCACAAAAACACTTGAGCTGATGGCATCATTCAACAAAATTCCTATGTTCTCAAAAGAAGACTATGATGATTGGAGAATCAGAATGCAAGCTCATCTGGCAGCACAGGATGACGATATGTGGTTCGTCATCACTGATGGACCAATGAAGATTCTGAAAGTCAATACAGCAGTATCCATTACTGGTGGTGAACCCCAAATGGTCGAGAATGATAGATCCCTCTGGACGAATGAAGAAAGAAAGAAAGCAAACCTCGACAACGTTGCCAAGGACATCTTGTTCAAGACATTGGACAAGAACATGTTCAGTAAAATCAAAATGTGCTCTACTGCCAAAGAAATTTGGGAGAAGATAGCACAGCTATGGGAAGGGAACGACCAGACCAAGGAAAACAAGCTGACTGTTGCTCTTCAAAGATTTGAGAGCATAAAAATGAAGATTGGTGAAACTCTAAATGAGTTTGATGAAAGAGTCACTGGTATCATCAATGAACTAAATGGTCTGGGCAAGGAATACTCAAACAGAGAGATCGCTCTGAAAGTTATGAGAGCCCTGCCAAAAGAATGGGATGTTAAGACCATTGCAATGAGGGAATCCAAAGATCTGAACAAAGTTGAACTTCATGATCTGTTCGCAGATCTTAAAGCATATGAGTTCGAACTGATAAGCAGAGGTGAAAGCAGAGCCATTCATCTCTCAACCAAACAAAGCACTGGCAGCCATTCCAGACCAGACCGCCCCCACAACAGATCAATCTATCGAACAGATAAGTAATGATGCTATGTCATTATTTATCAAGAAATTTGGTAAATTCATGTCTAAAAATAAGAGGAACATTAAACCCTCTCATCATTATAAATCAAGAAAGGACGATGCTGTTAATGATCAGGCTTGCTACAATTGTGGTAAGACCGGACATTTTATTGCAGATTGCACCAGACCGAAGAAAGAAGAACGTAAAGAGAAGCATCGTGATGACAGGAAAAAGAAGCACTACAAAGACCGCAAAAATCTGGAAAGTCCCAAAAGGTCCTAGTAGCAGAAGAAGGAAACACCAAATGGGCTCAGACTGATTCAGACTCAGAAAGCTCTGAATATTCTTCCAGCGAAAGCGAAGAAGATATTCAATGTCTAATGGCAGACGAAAATATGAGTCAAACAGACGAGGTATTCGATCTTGACTCAAATGAATTTACACGTGAAGAGCTCATGTCCGCACTACAAGACATGGCTAATGATTATAGATTCTTAGCTGAATCATTTGAGAAAAGTAAAGCTAAAGCCAATGATCAAATGGATGAACACAACAAACCAAGCTACTCTGAGCAGGGTGAGTGCAATAATCTAAAGATCGAGCTGAATAAGCTGAAAAACTCTTATGATCAGCTCCATGAAGAAAATAAGAGAATTAGCACACAAAATGCTAAGCTTTCTCATATCTTCAAATCATGGACAAAATCCAGAACATCATTGGAAGAATTGCAAGAGGTACAAAGAAATGTCGGTGATGTTACAGGCATAGGCTTTGATATCAAAGACTGCACCAAAGATGAATCTGAACTGTTGCTGGTAAAGAACAAAATCAAACAAATGACATTTGTTAAATCCAGCACAGTATATGAGACTGAAGCACCTATAATTCAAACATGAGTCTCTTTCAAGAATCAAGGTTTGAGAAAAGGGATTGGATATGTTAACCAAGCCAAAGAAAAGGCACCAGCAAGCTTTGCGTCTTTCAGACCAAATCTAAAGGTGCAAAATCTAAGGCAAGGAAGACCATCCAACTACTATAATTCAAAACCAGTTCAACGAAGATATAGACTACCCTATGAGAATAAAAGGTTTTCATATCGCACACATTATCACACACATTATCGAAACAGATCAGCTCACAGCACACCAGACACACACAAGCCATTAAAGCTGATACATGTGTGGGTTCCCAAAGGGCTAATCCGTTCTGGAACCAAGTAGGATTGGGTACCAACAATAATTATGTTTGATGACAGGTACCAAAGAAACTTGCATCAGACTGGTACTTGGACAGCGGGTGTTCTCGTCACAGGACTGGAAACATCGAGCTGCTGTCTGAAGTCACAGAATGTACTGGACCCAAGATCATCTTCGGAGATAACTCAAAGGGTAAGACCGTGGGATTGTCCATGGTAATATTATTATCAATGATGTGCTGTTAGTTGAAAATCTATGCTATAATCTGATTAGTATAAGTCAACTATGTGATAATGGTTATACTGCAGAATTTCACAAACACACTTGCACTGTTAAATCGTCAGACGGTATGACCATGCTTGTCGGAATCAGAAATGGAAATACATATAAGATTAACTGGAACTTTGCTCAACCTGATAATCCTACTTGCTTCATCGCTAATAATGATAATAAACACTGGTTATGGCATAAATGCTTGAATCATCTCAATTTTAAGACTATATCTAGCCTGTGTAAACATGATTTAGTTGTCGGTCTGCCCAAGATCGACTTTGCTAAGGATAAGATCTGTGAAGCGTGCCAAATGGGCAAACAGATCAGATCATCCTTCAAAAACAAGAATGCAAAATCCTCCTCACGTTGCTTAGAACTACTGCATATGGACTTGTTTGGTCCTATACCAATAACAAGTCTAGGGGGAATGCGGTACACTCTTGTTGTTATTGATGATTACTCACGATTTACTTGGACTATATTTTTAAGCAGTAAAGACCAGACCGGTCCGAAATTGATCATGCTGTTGAAACGCACTCAGAATGAGAAATCATCAAGCATAGACAGAATTCGAAGTGACAAAGGCACTGAGTTTTCAAATCAGAATCTTGAATCCTTTCTAGAAGATCACGGAATTAAGCACGAATTTTCAGCCGCCCGAACTCCCCAACAAAATGGAGTTGCAGAACGAAGAAATAGAACGCTTAAAGAGGCAGCAAGGACAATGCTTGCTGATTCTGGCATTTCGCAAAAGTTCTGGGCAGAAGCTGTAAATACTGCGTGCTACACTCAAAATCGGTCTATGATTGATTAACAAGAAGTTGAATCTTACTCCATATGAAATATGGACTGGTAACAGACCGTCTATCTCTCACCTTCATGTATTTGGTTGCAAATGCTTCGTTCACAATAATGGTAAGAATCATCTTACAGCATTTGAAGCTAAATCAGATAATGGGATATTCTTAGGATATTCATCTAATAGCAAAGCTTTTCGCGTCTTCAATAATTGCACTTTAACTGTAGAAGAATCTGTTCATGTAGTTTTTGATGAATCTTTATGTATTGAGGGTAGCAAGGAATCAATTCAAAATCAGATGGAAAATATCCATCTCGAAGCTAACAGTGATGATGAGATTGTAGATAACAGGTCAAGAGACAATCCATCGGAACCTGAAGTACCAGACAGACCGGATCACGGCAATGAAGCTCCTTCAGATCGAGCCGATCCGGATGTTCCTAGCTCTAATGTTAAATCAGATGCTGATAATGCCACTACTACTCATCCGTCTGAACCAGACAATCCAGAATCGAGTTATCGATGGACAAAGAGGCATCCACCTGATCTCGTGATTGGAAGTCCTTCTGCACCGATTAGAACTAGAGGACAGATGATGGATGAATTCACTCATGCTGCTTTCATTTCAAATCTGGAACCTAAAAAGATTGATGAAGCTTTGACTGATTTCAACTGGATTAAAGCAATGCAAGAAGAGCTTAATCAATTTGAACAAAATCAAGTTTGGAGTCTAACTCCCAGGCCAAGCGATCTGCCTGTTATTGGAACCAGATGGGTGTTCAGAAAAAAGCTAGACGCAGATCGAGTTGTGGTTAGAAACAAAGCCAGACTGGTAGCACAAGGATTCCGACAAGAAGAAGGAATTGACTTCGATGAATCGTTTGCACCAGTCGCCAGACTTGAAGCAATCCAAATATTTCTTGCTTATGCTGCTTTTAAAGACTTCAAGGTATATCAAATGGACGTTAAGAGTGCCTTTCTTAATGGTAAGCTTCAGGAGGAAGTCTACATTGAGCAACCTCCTGGATTTCAGAACCACTCATTTCCTAATCATGTATATCTACTGAATAAAGCAGTATATGGTCTGAAACAAGCACCAAGAGCCTGGTATGATACTCTGTCTCAATTTCTGCTGAACCATGATTTTCAGATCGGCTCAGTAGATAAAACTCTATTTAAATTTATTAAGGGGGAACATACTTTGTTAGTTCAAATTTATGTTGACGATATCATTTTTGGGTCAACTAACCCCAAATTATGCGAGAAATTCTCTAAGTTAATGCAGGGACAGTTTGAGATGAGTATGATGGGAGAACTTTCATTCTTTCTGGGTCTCCAAGTCAAACAGCTCAGCAATGGCATTTTCATAAATCAAACCAAGTATACCAAGGAGCTACTCAAGAGATTCGGAATGGAAACATGCTCAACTGCATCAACTCTAATGAGTCCTACAATCAAGTTAGATAAAGACGAAGGGGGAACAGCAGTTGAAGTGTCTATGTATCGCGGACTGATCGGATCGCTCTTGTATCTTACAGCGAGCCGGCCTGATATTATGTTCTCAGTCTGTATGTGTGCTAGATTTCAGTCAGAACCAAAGCAATCACACTTCATTGCTGCTAACCGTATTCTGAAATACTTGAAATGATCTCAGAACTTTGGTCTTTGGTATTCCAAAGATTCAAATTTCAGCTTAATAGGATATTCAGACGCTGATTATGCTGGCTGTAAGATTGATCGCAAAAGCACCAGTGGAACATGTCAATTCTTAGGTGAAAGATTGATCTCTTGGTTTAGCAAGAAGCAAACATCTATTGCCACATCTACAGCTGAAGCAGAATATCTTGCCGCTGGAAGCTGTTGTGCTCAAATGCTCTGGATTCAACACCAGCTCAAAGACTATGGCATTCAAACTGTTGACTCTCCGATATTTTGTGACAACAGAAGTGCAATCGCTATAACGTATAATCCAGTTTTGCACTCTCGAACAAAGCATATTGATATCAGACATCATTTTATTCGAGATCATGTTGGCAAAAAGGAAATTCGGATCGAGCATATTTCAACAGAACAGCAAGCAGCAGATATCTTTACCAAACCACTTCCTGAGGCTAAGTTCTATTACTTTCGTCAAATTCTTGGTTTAATAGATTTATCTTGATGTTTTTAGAAGTATCTTTCTTTTAGTTACTTTTTAATGATTGTATGCTGGCACAGATCGATAATACAATTATCAGAATGACACAGACCGGTCTGAACTTTCAGACCGATCTTATTCAAATCTGATGTTATCCCATGATCTGCTGGTCAACAAATCTTTAAATAAAATAATTGTTTAAAACAGCCCGGACTGATCGCAAATTTTAACCGCCTTATCTCTCGTTTATCCTGACCGTTTATTTTGAATTATTTAATGATCAGTCATCGAGATAAAGACACGTGTCTTCTCTCTCTTATTTAGCGGGCTGAACATTTCATTTTCATTCACTTTTTACAATTTACCGTTGTCTGCTCTCTAACTCTCTCATATTATTTTTCAAACTCTTCGTATTTCTCCATTACACTCCAATGGCCACTATCACTCACAACTCTCTATCCGTTGAGTTCGATGATATCTACAGGGCTGAAGATCCAGAGATGGTCTCTATTTTCAAAATTTTGGAATCATCTGGATTAAGGAATTTGCTGGAGTGTGGCACGGTGGTTTACGAGTCGGAGATTCGCGAACTGTTCGCCAATGCTGTATCACAGAAGACATCAATCTCCACCTCCGTAAAGGGCAAATCTTTTGAAATCACTCCGTTGACGCTGGCCAAGACCTTTGGTCTTCCCAACTCCGTACTGACTGAGTTTGGCCAGATTCCTCAAGCTTCTCTCACGGCTCTTCAGGGGAGGGTATCTATATTTGGCCACCGCCTGCAGTCTTCATTCAAGAAGAAGGAAATGTTCTTTCATTTCCAGGTGTTATGCGAGATCTTTGGCAAGCCATTATTGGGCAAAGCCGGAAGCTATGATGCTATTACTGCTGAGAAGTTCCGGGCCATGGCTGCTATTCACTCAGGCCAGAAGATGAACTGGTCTGCAATATTATTTGGAGTTCTACTTGAGACAGTCATCGCCTCCAAACAGGCTGTCTGTTTTGCTGTGCCCTTGAGCAAACTACTGGAGACGCTGGACATCGAGCTGGGGAAGCCGTCTGCTCTCAGTCCGTTTAAAATTCTCAACTCCAAGGGACTGGCTCTCCTAAAGTCCAAGAGTGCTCCACCCACTCCTACCGATCTGTTGGCAGTCAAGATTGAGAAAGGAGAAGAACAGGCTGCTGCTCGAAGACCTCGAGTCAAGCGCAAATTAACCATTCAGACTGACTCCAAGGAAACTCAGTCTACTCCTTCATCAGCCAAGCCCCTTCTCAAAAAGCCAAGAACCCAGATCACCAAGCCCCACAAAACCTTACCTCTCAAAACCCTACCCACTTTGCCTCCCACAAAAGCCACCCCTACACCCCAACCTACAACCCAACCTTCGACAGCTTCAACCACTGCACCCAAAGTGACCATCCGAGTCCCCTCTTCCATTCTCGTGGTCAAAGGGATTGTTATCACTTAATTGGGAGACTACACCCAATCCGGGATCAAATCTTCATCTGCCACCGGCAAGGGCAAAGCCATTCTCACTGAACCCCTCTCCTCCAAACCCAAATCTGCCGCGCAAACAGCCATTGACATCGCTATGGAGGATGTTGAAGAAAAGGTCCAGGAGCTCATTGTGGTCTTTGATGAATATGTCGAGTACAGAACGATCAATCACATTGATATGTTCTTCGGCAAGCTGCGAAGACTACAGAAAATGGAAGAAGAAGTCCTTAAGGGGACAGAGACGGATGATGTGAGAGTCGCGGTGCTTCGCAAAGATCTTTTTCAGGCCAACCAGAGATTCTGACTGGCATCTTTGCTCTTGGCCGCTAAGAAAGCAAACTTCGATCCGAGCACTCCAACTGCCAAAGATGATGGTGTTGTTATTGCTCAACTGGAAATGGATATTCATGCTCTTCACTTAGCTGTCCGCTTTCAATGACAGAAGCTCAGCATATCCACTCCAGTACGCAGCCCGGATCATCCATCTGCGAGCAAGACTCTGGCAGAACCTTTCATAGAGATTGTTCCCTCTGGAGCAGCGGACCAGACAGCAGATCGAATAGCGGATCAGACAGCGGAGCAGCAAATGACTAATGCTCTGTCTGCTACAGAAGATGAACCCCTGAATGTCTTGTTGGACTCCCCAACAATGTCTATTCCTCTGGGATCATCAGTCTCCCATGCTCAACTCAGTCCAACAGCAGCACTTACAACAGTTGGCGCACCAGAGTTCGTCGATCCGGATCTGGTGGTGTCCACCGTTGTTGCAGCTCTACAGATTGAGGAGCCTTCCAGACCCAGAACTCCTCCAGTCCAATCTGATGAAGATTTGGCGTTCTTAGAAGATTTTTCTTCGGCCTTGGTCACCCTGATCCAGTCTGAAACACGCCATGCTGCCTTATCTTCAATTATACCCATTGCTGAAGAAGATGATCACACCCTGTCGTCATCTGATCACTCTCCAGGCCGTTTATCTGACGCACCTCCATCCCTGGCAAGGACCCTTCAGCACCTATCCGACAACTGTCTGTCTCTCTCTCAACGTGTTATAGAGGTTCATCAAAGTCAGAGGATTACATCTTTGGACTTTGATTCATTTAAAGAGAAGATGACAGCCAGTATTAGCAGCCTTCAGCGAGGACTGAATGATCTGTTCTCTCAGCAAGCTTCTTATAAAAACAGCCTGAGAAAAGAGCAGATCGAGCTGGCCACTGAAGTCAGAGCATCCGTCGCCAATTCCCTTCGTGCTCAAGACACTCGTCTTGACACTATCAGCGCTCAGCTAGCACAAGTTGTCGATTTTCTTCAAGAGATTGCTGCTGATAAAAAGGGGGAAAAGGGAAAAGACTTCAAGCCGCATCTGTCTCAGTCTTCAAGAAAATAGAAGTTTCGTTGCTTAAATAATCAGACTGTCTGTATATAAGATTTTTGGTGATCAATAAAAATCTTTCTTTGATAAGTCCTTGTTCAATTATTTTGAACTAAAATAAAAGGCTTAATCTATCCGAAATCCAACTTAATAATGTTCATTTATTTTGAACAAGAAGAAGTAATTGATCCGAAAGCATACGATTCAGAGCTCTTAAAAGACTGGATAAAAAGATTTAGAAGCTAGGTTTTGTCATCATCAAAAAGGGGGAATTTGTTAGTTCTGGACATTATCGATAAGGTTTTAAAGATGACAAAACATATCAGACCGGATCGAGAGAATTCAGACTGACCAGATCATCGCTCAAAACAGATCAAGCTGATAAGGCATATCGCATATCGGACCGGATCGATAGAAATCAGACTGACTAGATCGAAGCCTCATATCGATCTCAATCTTTATCAGATCAGAGCAGTCAAGGATGAATAAAGATTGGTTCTTCAGTCCGAATCATTAACGGCTATTTATTGAAGCATTTAATGTCGCAATTAATGCTGAAAAAGGCCATAGACTGAAGATTACCATAAAAGTAAGAAGACAAAGAAGAGCTTACCTGACAGTTGCCGAAAGCATGAACCAGAATGGCAAGTACCTTAAAGAAGAAGACTGTAGCTTACTCAGAGTTTAAGCAGAGTCAAGAGTTGCACATTAAGGGAAATAATGTCGTTGGAACATGCAACTATAAAAGGATGCAACAGAAGATCCCAAGTAGAGTCTGATCAATTGAAAAAAGCACAAGAAAGAAAAACAGCACAAGCTTACAAGCTCAGACATTCTCGAGCTGAAAATATTCATAAGCACAAGTATATTGTAATATTTGATCATTTAGGATCATTGTGTGCATAGACTAAAGTCTATCTTGTGTATTCTGTATTGAAATATAGAAGTGAGAAACAAATTGTAACTGTCAGACAGAGTGTGTCTGAACAGATCGAGAGACTAGGAGTTTCAGTCTGGTAGTGAGGTAAATCCAGCTGAATCGGGTTTGTACAACAGGATTGTATAAATCAAAGTCTTCTAGTGGAATCCTTCCTTAATTGGAAGAAGGGGAGACGTGGAAGGATTACACTACCTTCGAACTTCCAGAAACATATTCTGTGTTTTATCATTCTGCACTCGTTCTATTATTCAAGTCATCGAGCCGTTCTTACTAATTTAAGAACAGACCGTTCCGCACTAAAATATTCAGTGGTCTGTTCTGCAAAAGAGTTGATTAAGAAACAGATTTCTTTCACTAATCCGAAAGAAATCACAAGGGATTAATTTTTAATAGGAGTGTTCATTCACCCCCCCTCTAAACACTCCGGACCGATCCTAACACAAATATATACCAAAACGTGTAATATTGTACAGGAATCATTACAAAAACGCTCATAATCACATAGCAATTTAAGTTTAAAATCACACTTATAAGGTTCCCTACAAAGTTAGCAATCTCAACAGATTTAACAAACGGATTACCTACTTGGCATTCAGTTCTCGGGTGTCCGCCTTGGCATATCTTGCATTTAACGGTTTGAACTTGCATTGCATGCATGATCAAACTGTCAATTTTCTTGTTCAGTGCTTCCAACTGGGCAGCTAGGGCAGTGACTTAGCCGCCATCTTCTCCAACAGTGTATAAGCCTCCTCAGGCGTCTTTCTCATCACAGTACCTCCTGATGATGCATCAATCATAGAACGGTTACCAGAAAATAAACCGTTATAAAAAGTATGTGCCTGCAGCCAGATAAGGAGGCCATGATGTGGTCATCTCCACAGTAAATCTTTAAAACACTCCCAAGCCTCGTACAGTGTCTCTGGGTCGTGTTGGGCAAAATTTGTGATATCTTGGCCGTCTTGGATGGTGGAAAATATTTTGACAAGAATAATTGTGACATCCAATCCCACATAGTAATAGAACCTGTAGGCAACGATTGCAACCAAGATTTAGCTTTATCACGTAACAAGAATGGAAATAAACATAACCTGATGGTGTCATCAGTAACGCCATTATGCTTGAAGGTATCATAGATCTCCAAGAAGTTGGATATGTGGGCATTGGGATCATCAGTAGACGCTCCCCAAAGTGGAACGACTGTTGGATCATATGTATGATAGCGTGCTTGATCTCGAAATTGTTAGCCTGGATGCTCGGTCTAGTGATACTAGATAGTGGTCCATGGAATGAAGGATGGGCATAATCCATGAGTGACCTTGCAACTGGTGCCGCAGGAACCTCCTCGTTATTAGCCATGAGTGTTCTTGCTTGCCTTAGCCTCTTTTGACAAGTGCGTTCGATATCGGGGTCGAAAGGCTCAAGTGTAGGCTTGCTACTCCTTAGCATGCACTAAGAGATAACAACCTGCATAGATTGATACTAAGGGAATCTTAGCGCGTGAGCCTTTACCATGGAAATTCCATTATGACCCAGAACTCGGACGAAAATAGACTATTCCATGGAAAAAGTCAATATTGGCTCGATACATCATCAACATGTCCATTCCCATGATACAATCAAAATCCTACATGGGGAGGACAATGATTTTCAAGCTCAATTTGTTATTCTCATAATTCAGCACACAATATTATCTTGGTAGACATAATCATCTTACCCATTGGGGGTGACAACTTATATATACATAGATAGTATAATATGAGTCATGAAATGCAATGTAGTGAATTGTTAGGATCGATCCGGAGTGTTTAGAGGGGGGGTGAATGAACACTCCTATTAAAAATTAATCCCTTGTGATTTCTTTCGGATTAGTGAAAGAAATCTGTTTCTTAATCAACTCTTTTGCAGAACAGACCACTGAATATTTTAGTGCGGAACGGTCTGTTCTTAAATTAGTAAGAATGGCTCGATGGCTTGAATAATAGAACGAGTGCAGAATGATAAAACACAGAATATGTTTCTGGAAGTTCGAAGGTGGTGTAATCCTTCTACGTCTCCCCTTCTTCCAATTAAGGAAGGATTCCACTAGAAGACTTTGATTTATACAATCCTGTTGTACAAACCCGATTCAGCTGGATTTACCTCACTACCAGACTGAAACTCCTAGTCTCTCAATCTGTTCAGACACACTCTGTCTGACAGTTACAATTTGTTTCTCACTTTTATATTTCAATACAGAATACACAAGATAGACTTTAGTCTATGCACACAATGATCCTAAATGATCAAATATTACAATATACTTGTGCTTATGAATATTTTCAGCTCGAGAATGTCTGAGCTTGTAAGCTTGTGCTGTTTTTCTTTCTTGTGCGTTTTTCGATTGATCAGACTCTACTTGGGATCTTCTGTTGCATCCTTTTATAGTTGCATGTTCCAACGACATTATTTTCCTTAATGTGCAACTCTTGACTCTGCTTAAACTCTGAGTAAGCTACAGTCTTCTTCTTTAAGGTACTTGCCATTCTGGTTCATGCTTTCGGCGACTGTCAGGTAAGCTCTTCTTTGTCTTCTTACGTTTTATGGTAATCTTCAGTCTATGGTCTTTTTCAGCATTAATTATGACATTAAATGCTTCAATAAATAGCCGTTAATGATTCGGACTGAAGAACCAATCTTTATTCATCCTTCACTGCTCTGATCTGATAAAGATTGAGATCGATCTGAGGCTTCTATCTAGTCAGTCTGATTTCTATCGATCCGGTCTGATATGCGATATGCCTTATCAGCTTGATCTGTTTTGAGCGATTGATCTGGTCAGTCTGAATTCTCTTGATCCGGTCTGATATGTTTTGTCATCTTTAAAACCTTATCGATAAAGTCCGGAACTAACAATTTGTATATTTTAGGAATCTAGGTCCAAATGCATAAAAGTGGAGGAAATAAGCTATAAGTGATGAAAAATGACTAAACCGAGTAAACACGAAAAAGAAGGGATGAAATCGCAATTTGTTGAAATTCAGGACTCACGATCGATCGGAACTTTTGGGCGATCGATCGCCTCGGGCCAGTAACATTTTGCGATCGATCGCCCATGTGAAGAGTTTGAAAAATAAAAGACAGAATAATCTGGCGATCGATCGGCCACTTCTACCGATTGATCGCCAGGCCCGATAAACTCGACATTCGGTTTCCATATTGGTTATTTTGTGTCCAAGTTTGATGAAACTCTTCGAACATGATAAAACGATGGTATTGGACGTTTTAGGGACCTTTTGGCTCATAATTAACCTACAATACACATCCTCCATCACTCTTCATCTCTCCAATCATCCATATACCACAAAGACATTGAAGAAGAGACGCATCGGAAGAGATGGGACCACGGAGCAACGCAAGGAGTCAACGCATCTCGTTATTTCTGTATTTCTAACTTTTGTTCTATATTTTCATTAGATTTTGATGTTTAGAATGTTGCAAAACAATTTGATGCATTATTATTTTATGACTATTGTTGGCTAAGTTTGTTGTCGAGACTTAGGGGATCCTTTGTTTGAACCCATAATTCAATTTAAGGTTTTTGATTGATTCTTACATATCTTTGTGCATAATTTATTGTGATTCATGCTCTTGAAGGATTGATCACCTTTGATTGATTATTTATTATGATTGAATTGACCATAGGATATTCCAATGTGATATAGTAATTTATGCCGTGGATTTCAAACTGAGATCGAGAGATAAAGTCAAATACACGTGTGATAGCAATAGATTTACCAAAATCGAAGGCTAGTAGTTTTCATAAATCGACATTCAATAATGATTGTTCAATAAGGATACGGGAGTAATTTATTGCGACGTTAGTATTAGATTTGTTATAACCGGGCCAAGGTATAACAAGTGCATTAGGAAAACTCGTCACCTTAGAATGTTTGAATTCAAATCTTAACTAACTGGCGGATTACGGGGGATTACATGGGTGAACCAAAGTCTTGATAATTATCTCTATTGATCTTATTCTTATTCACTATTGTTTGTTTGGGTTGAATTTTGAGTTAATTAGTCAATTTAGTTAATTAATCACAACCAATTATCGTAGGCTAAATTTAGTTAAATTAATTGAGTTTGGTACTTACTTTCTAATCCTCGTGGGTTCGATACTCATACTTTTCATATCATTATACTAAAACTTGACATTGTGCACTTGCGGTACATAATCGCTATACTAGAAAATACTGTTTAAAATAAGAGCGATCAAGTTTTTGGCGGCGTTGTCGGGGACTAGTTTAAAGTAATATAAGATGATATTAGTTGACTGTAGTTTAGCCATTTTTTTAATTTTTGTTTTCGGTTTTTTTTTTCTTTTTTCTCTACTACTCTACTACTGCCATTTTTTTGTTGGATCTTTGCAGGCTGTTATCTCATAGTGCTTGCTAAGGAGTAGCAAGACTTTACTTGAACCATTTGACCATTAAATTGAAAGAACTCTTCATAGGAGACTAAGAGAAGTTCGAGCAATTGTTGAAAATAATGAAGGAGGGGGTGGAAGAGATGAAAGACGGAACGAAGAGGTGCCTAATAGATGATCACTCATGGACTATGCCCATCCTTCATTCCATGGATCACTGTCTAGTATCACTAGATCGAGCATCGAGGCTAAAAAGTTCGAGATCAAGCCTGCTATCATACATATGATCCAACACTCGCTCCAGTTTTGGGGAGCAGCTAATGATAATCCCAATGCCCATCTCAACGTCTTGGAGATTTGTGATACCTTCAAGCATAGTGGCGTTAATGACGACGCCATCAGTTTACGCGTATTCCCCTTCTCTTTATGTGATAAAGCGAAATCTTGGTTGCAATCATTGCCTACAGGTTCTATCACTACGTGGGATGGGATGGTGCAAGCTTTTATACCAAAATATTTCCCACCATCCAAGATGGCAAAGATGTGCAATGTTATCACAACTTTTTCCCAACACGACCCAGAGACACTGTACAAGGCTTGAGAGAGTTTAAGGATCTACTGCGGAGATGCCCACTTCATGGACTCCCTATCTGGCTGCAGGTACAAACTTTTTATAACGGTTTATTTCTGATAACCGTTCTATGATTGTTGCAGCATCCAGAGGTACTGTGATGAGAAAAACGTCCGAGGAGGTTTATACGCTGTTGGAGGAGATGGCCGCTAATAGCTGTCAATGGCAGTCCAAAAGTGTGATATCCTGGAATTAATCATGTGCATTATGGCTTATTAATGATGTTTATGAGGTGATTATGAGATTTTAATTGTGTGTGGTTGTGAAATATAATGGTTATGCGGTGGGCATGAACTGGTTATACATTTCAGGGTGCATGGGATGCATTGTGTGGAGTTAGTAAATTTGGCATGGTGAAACCGGGCTTCGTTCTAGTAATCTAGTAAAACATGTTTAAATTGTTGTAATGGTGCATTTTGTTGGTTAAATGCTTTAAAATATCAGTGGGGATATTTTACTACTACATCAAGCTAAATACTTGGTCATCATTTCTAATTATCCTACACACTCTACCCCCCTTACCCTTTATTCCCCACCACTCACACACCCTTATCCCTCCCCTCTTTATCGCCTAACACAAAGGGAGAAGGTAGTGAACTTGGAAAAGCTTGTAAGCTTGGAAATCTTGCTAGGAATTGAAGCTAAAGTGGTAAGGAACCTTCTTGTTTAGTATTTGAGCTATTTAAATGAATTTTAGGTTTATGATTTTGGGGGTAATGGGTTTATTTTGGGTTGTGATGTTTATGTGTGGATTTTTGAGTTTGTATGGTTATTGAGGTGTGATAGGCTTAGATTTTGAGTGTTTTTAACTGTAATTTCTTCCCATTTTTCATACTTTTTCATGGATGATATTATGCTTTTTGGTGTTTATTTGTTTATTTCAGGAAAATTAGTTGGAAATGGAAGAAATGAGCTTAACTGAAGAAAAATGGCGAAATCGATGCGAGAAAGAGTTGAAATTTAGAAAGTTGGATTTTCGGAGTCTCGATCGATCGAGAATATTTCTCGATCGATCGAGCCAGGCAGTGTGCTGAGAAGAAAATATTTTGAAGTCTCGATCGATCGAGATTATTTCTCGATCGATCAACCAAGGCTGAAACTTCAGAGCCAATTTTATCGAAGGCTCGATCGATCGGAAGAAATCTCGATCGATCGAGCGAGGCAGTGAGTTTCAAAGGCTGACATGAACAGTGCACCGATCGATCGGACGCAATTCTCGATCGATCGATACGCAAATCCGGGAAAATCTTATCTTCCATTTTTGAATGGATTTTCGGGGGATAAAAGGGAGAATCATTTTCCATACAAGATATACATCATATCAGACGCCTATTTTCTGGAAAATAAGGAACCCTAGCCGCCGCCTAGCGCCGCCGAAGGAGATTCAATCTCCGTTCTTCGTCCAAAGTCGAGCCAATTCATTCCGGAGTGCAAGGAAGGAGCAAGAGAAGAGATTTCGGTGCTACACACGGATTTATTCCGCCGTTTATCGTATTTCTAGACTCTAATCTATTTCATTTTGATTTTCAATTGATGTTTTTGAGGTCGAGAGACGATTAAACTCTTTTGTATTTGATTTGAAATATTTTTAGTTTATTCTATCGAGTTTTAGTTTCGTTGTGTTTGATTATTGATTCAATTGTGTTTGAGTGCATTGATTACTATTGTTCATAGACTAATCGATTGTGTAGATCAAAGCCTAGCTAACTTTGATTGAATCTGAGAGTTATAACCGAGATCGAGAGATAACGTTGTAACACGCTCTATTAATTTATGATGTATGTTACGATTGAGATCGAGAGATGATATCGCATACGTGAGAACTTTGAATCGAGAGATTTAGAGTAACAAGGTTTTGATGATTTATGCAATATTGAATTAGTAAATAGGTGCACGAGAGTGACTTATTCTAATTTAATGTTAGTTTCTTTACAGCTCGAGAGAGTGTATCGAATAATAGCGAAAACCTTTCACCTTTAGAATCAATTGGTTGATAATTTGAGAATTCAGTTGAATCATTAAAGATAACATAGTTGAACAACGAGCTTGATAGATTTCTCGAGTGACTTACCTTTGCATATCCGGAACCATTCATTTTATTGTTTCTTGTTTTCATTTTTCGGTCTTTAGTTTAATTTGGCTTTAGTTAATCAACTTCTTTAATCATAGGCTAAATATAATTTTATTAATCTTATTTGGTACTTATACGTTAGTCCCTGTGGATTCGACAACCCCTACTTAATTTTCAATACACTAAAACTTGACAACCGTGCACTTGCGGTAGAATCGCTTCACACTATTCTTTGAAAAATCTTTTGTTTAAAAATAAAGCGGTCAAGTTTTTGGCGCCGTTGCCGGGGACTAATCTGTATAATATCATACGAGATTAGTTAATTGTAATTTAGCCACTTTTTATTATTGCGTTTTTGTTTTTCTTTTTCTTTTTGTTATTAAAAAAAATATTATTTTATTTAAGTATGTTATTTGTTTTTCTTGCGAGGTACTTGTGATGCTTCATCAACAAGTCTTCACAAGATTTGCCCAACAATTTTCAGAGTCGTTTTATTCGGCGTGGGAGAGATTCGATGAACTGGCAGACACATTCAGGTATCACAACTTTTCGAACTATACTCTTGTGCAACATTTCTTCAAAGGTTTGGATGCACAGACACGAGGATGGGTATTCAGAGGAGCATTGGTGAATGGGAGTCCCCTGGTTGATAGAGATGAGGACAGTGTATTACACCTGTTCAATGATATGGCGGATTTCGATTACCACTGGCATTGTGATCCTTCCTTGCAAGGTTGGAGTCACCAATACCCACCAGAGCCTCACTACCCTAATGATACGCACCAAGCCTTTGAGCATCACGGCGAGAAGAAATATAGTTTTGAAGAAGGAACGGCTCAATCAGAGAATATGTTATTTAGACTCATGGCATCAACTGAGCAACGTTTAGAGAACCAGACCAATTATATACGTCATCTAGAGCAGCAAATAGCAATCCTAGTGGAAACCATCTCAATGAGCTGCCAAGAGGAGGAGACGAGATCTACAAATCAGGCCTGGTTACATGATGATGATCACTCAACCAATCAAGTTTTGGGGAGTGATCCCACTCATGTGGAAGAATCAAGGGAAGTTGAATCTATGGAAGTGATTGAGCCTACAGTGGAAAAGTCATCTGAGGAGATCCTATGGGAAAACAAGCCAAGAGTGATGTTGGAGGATGAGAGTTTCGAGAACCTTGATATGCACCCATCGATGGAGACATGTTATATGCCATATGTGGATACGTATTTCCCATCGATGCCACCAACTTCACCGCACTACGCCCCATATGAGATGATGTCAAGTAAAGAATCATTCTCCCATGCTGACTATGTCATGAAGAAAGTTGTTGGAGCAACGAGCTTACACCGTTACACTCTTGCCAAGCTTGAGGGCATACTATATGAAGACCCATTAGTAGTATCATACGATACGTACTATGGCCGGCAACCGCTCTTTGATGGTTGCTTCTGATGGTCAAGCCGACGACTAGAAATCAGCGCTTCTTGGGAGGCACCCCAAGCGTATCCTTGTGCTTTTTAGTTTTGTTTTTTTTAGTTTTTGTATTTTAGTTTGTTTTAATCTCGTGTCAGCTATTTTTATTTTTTTTAGCATTCTTCTTTTGCGAGGTACTCAAACGGAGCGATGAACCCCTACAGCAGTGGAGCTTTCAAAAGCAAAATTTCCTCAGTCCTCATGCAAGCGTCTTGATCAGGGGAGTTTACTTTTTCCCTTCTGATTCTTTTAAAACATTGAGGACAATGTTTCATTTAAGTTTGGGGGAGTGGTTTGCGTGTTTAACTTGTTTTATCCACATGTTGTGTGCTTATTTTGTGACTGATTCATCCTTGAGCATTACCAACAAAAAAAATTTTATTGATTGAGTTAGTCTTGAGAAATGAAGAATTAGATTTGCAACGGTAATACATGATGAAATTAATCCTCATCTAGATAGGAGTCATGAAAATGTTTAACTTGTTTGTATATATCCTTTGTTAACCATATGTCAAAACTGAGGAATAATTTGAGCACTTATTGAGTCATGATTGAGTGAAGTATGTATTGATTAAAGTGAAAATTTGTGTTAACTATGATGAGTCTTGTGTATTTTAGATAACTCTACAATTTATTTGAAAGCATTTTGAGGCGAAATTTATAGTTAGGAACTTGACTTGGAGATGATTTAGGCGATCTTTGGACCGTGTGAGCCTTTCAAGCCTACCTGTTATACATTATTCCTTAGTGTCCCCTCTTGTGCCTTATTGAAAAAGAGTGGTATATGCATTGCATATGATTAGACCCCCATTCGACATTCTTGGCAACCTCATTATACATACCTTGGATTGAGCCTAAAAGAAAATTTTTACCCACCCCTAAGGGAGTATAATGAATCTCATTCATTGCATTAAATTGTTATATGTTGATAAGTTCATTGTGAAAAAAAATGAAATGAACAAAAGAATGAGCAAAGAAAAAGAAAAGATGTAGAGAAAAGCCTTGAAAAGAAAATTTAAATAAGACCCAAAGTGGCCAAGGGTAGAAAAAGATGAAGAGAAGCTCAATAGTGTGCGAAAAAGTATTGAACTGATTCTATTGTACTCTCTTCTTTGAATTCATCCTACCTTTTCTTTGGAGCCGACACCAAAAGGCCTAACATTATAAGCTTTTAAAGTCCTGTTGATCCAAGTCTAGGGAATAATTACATTAGTGGAGAAGTGCTGGATAGTAAATTTGTAGAGTAGTTCAAAGTAATCTTGACTCGGAGTTGTTATGGCACTTTTTGATCTTAAAGATATGTACATTACTCATGTTTGACAATAGCACACACGCACGTTCCAATGTTGCGATGTATTGTTTAACTTAGGAGAAATTGCTTCTTGTTAAATGTTGAATGACTTTTATTGATGTGTAAGTAGGATTTCTGAGTTTTTACGTGAGTTGTAAAGATGATTCATGCATAATATTAAGATTAACTTTTCTTTTTGAGCTTATTGCTTGCTCGAGGACGATCAAGTCTAAGTTTGGGGGAGTTGATAGGCTTAGATTTTGAGTGTTTTTAACTGTAATTTCTTCCCATTTTCATACTTTTTCATGGATGATATTATGCTTTTTGGTGTTTATTTGTTTATTTCAGGAAAATTAGTTGGAAATGGAAGAAATGAGCTTAACTGAAGAAAAATGGCGAAATCGAGGCGAGAAAGAGTTGAAATTTAGAAAGTTGGATTTTCAGATCGATCGATCGAGAATATTTCTCGATCGATCGAGCCAGGCAGTGTGCTGAGAAGAAAATATTTTGAAGTCTCGATCGATCGAGATTATTTCTCGATCGATCGACCAAGGCAGAAACTTCAGAGCCAATTTTATCGAAGGCTCGATCGATCGGAAGAAAATCTCGATCGATCGAGCGAGGCAGTGAGTTTCAAAGGCTGACATGAACAGTGCACCGATCGATCGGACGCAATTCTCGATCGATCGATACGCAAATCCGGGAAAATCTTATCTTCCATTTTTGAATGAATTTTCGGGGGATAAAAGGGAGAATCATTTTCCATACAAGATATACATCATATCAGACGCCTATTCTCTGGAAAATAAGGAACCCTAGCCGCCGCCTAGCGCCGCCGAAGGAGATTCAATCTCCGTTCTTCGTCCAAAGTCGAGCCAATTCATTCCGGAGTGCAAGGAAGGAGCAAGAGAAGAGATTTCGGTGCTACACACGGATTTATTCCGCCGTTTATCGTATTTCTAGACTCTAATCTATTTCATTTTGATTTTCAATTGATGTTTTTGAGGTCGAGAGACGATTAAACTCTTTTGTATTTGATTTGAAATATTTTTAGTTTATTCTATCGAGTTTTAGTTTCATTGTGTTTGATTATTGATTCAATTGTGTTTGAGTGCATTGATTACTATTGTTCATAGATTAATCGATTGTGTAGATCAAAGTCTAGCTAACTTTGATTGAATCTGAGAGTTATAACCGAGATCGAGAGATAACGTTGTAACACGCTCTATTAATTTATGATGTATGTTACGATTGAGATCGAGAGATGATATCGCATACGTGAGAACTTTGAATCGAGAGATTTAGAGTAACAAGGTTTTGATGATTTATGCAATATTGAATTAGTAAATAGGTGCACAAGAGTGACTTATTCTAATTTAATGTTAGTTTCTTTACAGCTCGAGAGAGTGTATCGAATAATAGCGAAAACCTTTCACCTTTAGAATCAATTGGTTGATAATTTGAGATTCAGTTGAATCATTAAAGATAACATAGTTGAACAACGAGCTTGATAGATTTCTTGAGTGACTTACCTTTGCATATCCGGAACCATTCATTTTATTGTTTCTTGTTTTCATTTTTCGGTCTTTAGTTTAATTTGGCTTTAGTTAATCAACTTCTTTAATCGTAGGCTAAATATAATTTTATTAATCTTATTTGGTACTTATACGTTAGTCCCTGTGGATTCGACAACCCCTACTTAATTTTCACTATACTAAAACTCGACAACCGTGCACTTGCGGTAGAATCGCTTCACGCTATTCTTTGAAAAATCTTTTGTTTAAAAATAAAGCGGTCAAGGTGTATTGTGTTGTATATTGAGGTATTTGTGGTGTTGGGTTGAAGGGATATGGAATTGAATGGGTTGTGTGGGTTGAAGAGGGAGAGGTGTGTAAAAATGTTGATTCTCGCGCTTACAGGCATCGTCGATCAATCGGTGCATTTCACCGATCGATCGCGAGCACCAGGTGTGCTGACAGTGTGTTTTAGCGATCGATTGTTGAGTTTGAGAGATCGATTGGTGAGCGCCGCCATCGATCGGCAAGGGTCTAGCGATCGATCGTGGAATGTCAAAAATCGGATATCAAGACAGTAAGGTCTCGTGATCGATCGGTGCATATGGGGTGATCGACCGTGAGACACAAAATGTAGATAAACAGATTGAAGAAAAGCCTGGCAGATGAGTTTGAAATGAAAGACTTGGGACATATGAAATACTTTCTTGGAATGGAGATTGCAAGATCAAAAAAGGGAATCATGGTGTCTCAACGGAAGTATATCTTGGACCTTCTAAAAGAAACCGGGATGAGTGGTTGCAAACCTTCAGAGACTCCTATAGAGACAAATGCTAAACTAGGAGACATAAAAGATGGAGTTCCAGTTGATACAGGAAGATATCAAAGATTAGTTGGGAAACTAATCTATCTCTCTCACACTCGACCTGACATAGCCTTCGCTGTAAGCATGGTGAGCCAATTTATGCACTCACCCTTTGCAGAGCATCTTGAAGCTGTATATCGAATTCTGATATATCTAAAGGGAACTCCAGGGAGAGGTCTTTTCTTCGAAAAAAATGAGAAAAGAGAAATAGAAGTATACAGTGATGCAGACTGGGCAGGATCAAGCATTGACCGAAGATCCACATCAGGGTATTGCACATTCTTATGGGGTAACTTGGTTACTTGGAGAAGTAAAAAACAAGGCGTAGTGGCTCGGAGCAGTGCAGAAGCAGAGTATAGATCTATGGCTCAAGGAGTGTGTGAAGTATTGTGGCTAAAACGGGTTATGGAAGAATTGAAGAGGGAAATGAATTTTCCCCTAAAACTATACTGTGATAATAAGGCAGCTATCAGCATTGTCCATAACCCGATTTTGCATGAGAGGACGAAACACATTGAGGTTGACAAGCACTTCATTAAAGAGAAACTTGAAGATTGAGTGCTATGCATTCCATTTATCCCTAGCTCATTGCAGGTTGCAGATATCCTAACTAAGGGATTGTCAAGACAAAACTTCGAAGAACAAGTCAGCAAGTTGGGGATGATAAATATCTACTTACCAACTTACCAACTTGAGGGGGAGTGTTGTTAATCTGATAAGATCTAGAAGTATTTGAATTTAATCTGATAAGATTTGTTGTTATTTAAATTAGTAGGATAAGAGATTTAGATTGATTAAGTTTCCTATTTATAGGATTATCATTTGTAACAATTGTTACAATTCAGAATAATAAAAATAAAAAATAAAAAAAGAAGAAGAACGTGATTTACGTATTCTTCAAATCCCGTCTCCTATGCTACAGTAATTCACGTTACTTGCTTCCACAGTTTGCAATAAGGTGAAGGATAGAGCAAAGATGATTAATGATGATTTTAAAAGAAATTCTCTAAATTGGGACATGGTTAGAATATATTTTGCTCCTTTTGAAAGGTGAGCGAGGCATGCATTTCTTTTTATTAACTTCACAAATTATTTGGTGATGTGTCTATTAAATAGAGATGAACTTCAACTCTCTATTGATAACTCCGATCAATGCAGCCCCTTTGTTCATTCCCTAACAGCTTGCCTATAAGAATAAGTCTTTGTCTTATTTTGAAGTAATTTGAGACTTTCTGTTTTGTTTTATTCCCCATTTGAATTACACACTTATTTGAGCTCAAGATTGTATGTCTTTCATCACTTGTCTCCTGACCATATATGGGTGGTGATGTTCTAATTTCTCAAAGGAAGTTGCTAGACATGTCTTTGATTAGATGCATTCATGTTACTAAAATTTCTTGCATAAGTTGTCCCATCTTTGGATCATATCTTTATTAATATGCACATTCGATCATACATTGACGGTTTTTGTCCCTTATTATGTTATAAATTAAAATGATAGATAGTGCTACTTGCTACCTAGAAACATGATTAACGTTCTGCACATCTTACCAATGCTTGTCTCATATTGCTTTTCCATAGTTCAGCTTGTACTAAACTTTAATTCAAAATTGACGATCTCAACCCATTATTTAGATGGTTTTTGCTATTTACTATTTCATATACATTGGGCTACACAAACTCCAAATCTTGTACTTGAAAGGACCTCACACTATCTCACGCTTCATACATCGGGGTTTTATTGGTAGCAAAGGTGGGATAGATGGGGATAAATTTCTTACGTGGCATTATGTTACAAATTATCATATATTATTATGCCGGATTCCTTCCGTGTTTGTTTCATGTTTTGTTGCAGTGCTTTGATGCCAAGCTTAGGACATGTTATATTTGATGCACCTTGCATATGCTCAACCAACATCGTGCTCAAGTGGCTCGAAATATAGAGCCAAATCCAGCCTCAATGGGGCTCCTTGGGAATCTCATACATAATTTGAACCTTTGGCAGTCGGCATCTACTTTTGCCGAACAAGTTGTGATGCCTGAAATCTAATTACTTGATTAATTAAGTCCAGGCAGATGTTTAAGAGATAATTAATTATCGTTTTGCATCTGGACTCGATGTTGAGATAAATCGAGTGTGGTTAAATTATGATTGTCATAAGTATGGACATAATAAATGGTTGTGATGATATGAAAGCAATTATGAGTTTGAAATTGTGAAGTAATTATTGAAGTTGAGCAATAATTATTGGATTTGGGGATTGGGTATAATTTGTGAAGTGATGTAGGTTGGGGGACTTAATTGCAAATGTTGGAGGACTAAATCACAAAAATGAAATAATACAACCCATTTATCTTCACTCATTTCACGGAAAAATACACATTAAATCCCCTTCTCTCCCTCTTGAATGTTCTTGCAAATTTGGTGTTGAACCAAGGCTTGGATTTGATTGGATTCTTGATAAGAGGATCAAGGGAGCTTGAGTAAGCTAATTCATACCTTAGTCTTGATTGTAATGCTGTTTTGAATTGAAAATGAGATTCTGTGTTTTCATTTTATTTAAGTATTGGGGGAATTTGTATGACTCCTGTGGTTTTGAGACAAAAATGTGCTCAGATCCTTGTAGGGTGTGCAAGGATGCTTAATTGGGGTATATTTCAAGTTTGATGATGATTTGGTAGAGAAAACCATGTAAAAATCTAAGTTTTTCAGAAATATGTACGCATGGATCGATCTCTAGGTTTTCAGGGATCGATCTCTAAAGGCAGAAACTTGGGGAGATTTTTCAAGCGGACAGCGATCGATCTCTAAAAAATTATATATCTCTTATTAGTTTTGTGGGATGATTCTATTGGTGCCTAGATGATTATTGTTTGGATTTGAGATTGTGAGGATGAGCATAAGGGTTATGCAAATGAAGTAAAGTTCAATGATTTAAAGGCTTGGATAACGATTTTCTATTTCTATTGTCCAATCCATGTAGAGTCTGCTCAGACCTCTGATAGAGAGGATGATAACTTGATATGTTTTTTAAATGTGGAACTTTGGAATGTGTAGATACTACTTACTTGAGTTAGTAGTTAACTTGAATGAACAAAGAGTTATTTTGGATTGTTTGTGATTTGATATATGAAGAAACTATATGATAAATGATGTTATTTATTGGGAGTTATTGTTGTGAGATTAATATTGAACTAGTATTTGATATAGATACTTCACAAACTCCGGATGTCGAGAGTGACTTAATTCTGTTGTCGACTTTAAGGTACGTGTGACGTACAAGCGTAGATAAATATATTATTGTTACGTGTAATGAATAATATATTCGAGTTGTGTTTGAATTAATATGTAGAGACGTACCAGTTTTGAATGTTATATTCATTAATCTAATTGTTGAGTAATGTGTTGGTTAGTATTGGGAGCAACAATGAATGCTGCTGGGATTCTTGTGATGCCGCTATTGAGCGTGTTGTGGATTATGATGCCGTCGCCGTTGAGCGTGCGACGGGTGATAGTATTGCCGCTATTGAGCGTGCGATGGGTGATAGTGTTGCCGATGTTGAGCGAGCGATGTGACGTGATGAGTTATGACTAATAAACTGATAACCAAATATGTATTTGATTTCTGTAAATCATTGTTATCATGGTTTAGTTATGGTGGAACTGATGGTTTTAGAATATTACTATAGTAAATCATTCTTGTGATGATTTTTTGAATTTGGATTTATGATTTTGGATGTTATGAGAACAGGAACAACGTGAGAGATCTTATTTGGATGTGGTATACTCAGGGAGTATCTACTTAAATTACAGCATTATGTTATGTAAATGATTAATTGTGTATTGACTATATTGAATTCATGTTGTTGGTATGTTCACCCCGTGTGGGCGTTGTTTCTGTTGAAACAGGTAGAACATGTACGCTATTGATTCTGGAAACAAGTTCAAGACGTAGAACAAGGATGCTTCTGGGAGCGATTTACCAACATTGGTATTGGTAATGTGATTATACAACCACATTTACACTTATTTATTGAATGCTCGCATGTGAGCATAATGATGGTATATATATATATATATATATATATATATATATATATATATATACGGGTTGTATAAATGTCATTGATATTTTTCATTTCATTTGGGTTTGCATACAAATTTAGTTATGGACATATTTGCATAATGAATTGAGAAAATGACTAGTGCATTATAAAGTCTGTACATCTGTGAATTAAGTTGTGTTGGGAATCGGGTTAAGGGAGAATTTCTGTCGACAAATATTATAGAGGTTGCCATAAGTACGAAACATGTAACGAGAATTCAAAATTGGTATGCACTAATGACGTTGATAAATGCACTAATGACGAGCTTAGTAGTTGGAGTCCTACACAAGTGTTGTTCAGCATCCGACTTAAGATTCAGCCTAGCAGTTGATCTCGACTTTGGCTCTTAGCTATGTTGCACCGATACTCCAAAAAAATTTGCGGTCAAGTATCGGATACTTCTGGGATACGGATACGCGCGGATACGGCACCGATACGTATCGGATACGCCACGTGGCGTATCTGAGGATAAAAAATAAGTTTTTATTTCGGATACGTTTCGGATACGATCAAGATACGCTGTTGACCGTATCCGACACGGGTAGGATAAGGGAACTTTCGAATTTTTTTAAAAAAATATGGTTGAAACTGTAATTAAAATTAAATTATTTAACTAAATCCCTATTTCCTAACTACTTTAATGTGTTTATGTCAATTATATGCTTGAAATTTTTAGATGTCATGGATTAATATTTTACCATTTGTCGTGAAGTTGGTGAGTTTGCAACTTTATTCTGATTTCTAATGTGTTTAATGTTGATTATATGCTTGCAACTTGATTTATTACAAATATTATTAATTATATATTTATATATATATAATTAAATTAATAAAATTTGCCGTATCCGGACATATCGTATCCTACAAATTTTGAAAATCTCGTGCAGTCGTACCCGTATCTGCGTATCCACGTATCCGCGTATCCGTATCCGTGCAACATAGGCTCTTAGTCTTCATGGCCTTATAACGGTTTTTCCTATCTAACCGATATTTTAATTTGTCGTATATGTTTTAGTTCCACAATGTTTTCAGGTATATCATGTCAAGCTCAGGTATTATAGCTTAGGTATGCAATCTAGTAGAATGCCCTATTCGACAGTATCAGGCATGCAATCTAGCAGTAAGGCATTATTCGATAGTATCGGGCATGCGATCAAGCAGTAAGGCCTTATTCGACAGTATCGGGCATGCAATCTAGCAGTAAGGCCTTATTCGACAATATCAGGCATGCAGTCTAGCAGTAAGGCCTTATTCAAAAGTATCGGGCATGCACTCTAGCAATAACGCCCTATCCGACAGGTCGGGCATGCAGTCTAGCAGTAAGGCCATATTCGATAGTATCGGGCACAGTCTAGCAGTAAGGCCATATCTGACTGCTTGGGCATGCAATCTTGCAGTAATGCCATATTCATAAGCTTGGGCATGCCATCTCGCAGTAAGACTCTATCAAGAGTATCAGACGAGCTCATTTACCTTGGTTATGTCAAGTGCCATTCAGGGATGTTTACCCAACTTGCCTTGGTTATGCCAAGTGCCTTCAGGGGTGTTACCCAAGTTGACTTGGTTACGCCAAGTGTCATTCAGGGGTTTTTACCAAACTTGTCTTGGTTACGCCAAGTGCTTTCAGGGTTTTTATCCAAGTTGTCTTGGTTACGCCAAGTGCCATTCAAGGGTGTTTACTCAAGTCGCCTTGGTTACGCCAAGTGCCACCCAAATCGCCTTGGTTATGCCAAGTGTCATTCAGGGATGTTTACCAGACTTGCATTGGTTACACCAAGTGCCTTCAGAGATGTTTACCCAACTTGTCTTGGTTACACCAGTGGTGTTTACCAAACTCGCATTGGTTACGCCAAGTTCCTTCAGGTGTAAGACTCCAACTCCTAATCTCATCATTAGTGCATTTATCATCATTTACAATGTATGCATTTATAGCAATAAGGAATTATCATTACTCATACTTCATAATTAGGGCATGACTTCTATAAAATTTCCACCAGGATTTCCCGGTAAGCCCAATTCCCGGCACTAACATAATTCACCTATACATACACTTCATAATGCACTATAATATATGTTCTCAATTCCTTATGCAATTTTGTTCAAATAAATTGCATGCAACATCCATACGAAAAAAGAAATCTCGAGACATTTGTACAACTCATACAACATAACACAATGCTCACAGAAGATCATTCAATAAATAAATGTTTATCTACTTGTACGTATCACATTACCACATACAAATACGAGTACCTAGCTCCCAGGAGCATCTTCATTCAATGGCTCGAACTCATTTTCAGAGCTAATGGCATACATGTTTTACCTGTTTTACCAGAAACAGTCGTCACCCAGGGTGAGCATACCAACAACATAAACTCAATATTTTCGAATATATAATTAATGATTTGCAGAATATAATGCTGGAATTTAAGTAAATATCCTCTGAGTGGACACAACCATATGAGATCTCCCACGTTGTTCCTGTTATCACAATATCCAAAATCAGCAACTTCAAAATCAATTAAATCATCGAACAACGATTTGTTGTACTCATATTCATAAACCATCAGCAAATTATCACATTAGTGATTTATAGTAATCCATGCATTTCAATTATCAAATCACGACTTAAATCTCGTCATACACCATGTCACCTCGCTCGCTCAATAGCAGCAGTACTATATCACATCGTATGCTCAACAGCGGCGGCACTATAACCATCACATGCTCAATAGCGGCATCACAATAATTCATATCACAATCAGTGCTCTCAATACTTGTCAACACGTTATTCAACAATTATGTCAATTACTATAACACTCAATGCGTGTATGTCTCTACGTACTAATTTAAACACAACAAGAATATATTATTCATTTCACGTAACGATGATATATTTACTTATGCTCGTACGTCACACGTACCTTAAAGTCGACAATGCGATGTTGACATTCTTGACAACCGGGGGCTCGTAAAATATCTATATTGAATATCAATTCAATATTAACATCACATAATTTGTCATGCCTCCTATCATAATCAGTTATGATTTATCGTACTCCGTATACTACCCAAACATCCAGTCTTATCCTTAATTCATTTGAGTTATCAATGAACTCGATCATGTATTACACATGTTGAGAAAAACATTTCTAAGTTTTGGTGATTACAAACATCTACTGGATAGACATCTACCGGACAGACATCTACAACACAGACATCTACCGGATAGAAATCTACCGCACAGACATCTATCGGTTACAAACATCTACCGGATAGACATCTACCGGACACAGACATCTACTAGACAAAGACCTCTACCGAGTGTAAAGATATCATACCGAGTACAGAAGAATGAACGCTTGTAGAAAGAAGAATACCAGCAGACGTCTAACTATCCAGCAAATGCACAAGGCAACAAGACAAAACAAGTACAACTTATTCTGACAAAGGTACAACAGAGCGCATCACCTTGCTATATCACCGCCACCATTAGCGTCAGAATAAAAGAGCCGTTGCTTAACAAAATTGGAAAGAAGACAATCATAATTTGGAATGAAGACAGGAAATTGATCTCTTCCAAATATAGAAAAGTTGACGTTAGACTACTGTGTCTATAAATACATCTAAGTGAAGAATGAAGATGTTAGCCGAACCATCTGATAAAAAACAAGACAAAAATCAAAGTCAAGCTAATCGTTTCATTGAGATACTCTGAAGTTTCAGCAAGAGCAGCAAAGAACTACTACTGTAATCTTGAAAGATTAATTGCAACTGAGTCTGCTGCTCAAAGAACATTCGAAGCAAAATCGTTTTATATCTAGTGTGAGTGTTATAGAATACATTGTAAACAACTTAGAAAGTTGTGATTGCTAGGAGTTTAGGCCGAGCTGTGTGAGTGCCTGAGGAGGTTGTATACTATAAAGTGTAAACCAAAGTCTTCTAGTGTAACCTTTCTGCAAAGGAAAAAGGGGAGACGTAGAAGCGTTGTGCTTCGAACTTCCAGAAACAATATTTGTGTCATTTACTTACTGCAATTTACCATTCAGTTATTACTACTCACAAGTCCAGCAGACGTCTTCCGCACTATAATCAGTGTCTGCTGACTTGCAACAAATTGAGAAGCTAGTCTGCAGCAAACCAAGTAAAATTGAAATTGAATCTAGTTTTTATTCAACCCCCTTCTAAACATTACCCCGATCCTAACAACACATCTTTCTAAGGTTCAATCACGCGACCTTATTTCATTGTCCAAGATTCCCTTAGAATGTCATAAACATCATCAAAAGCAACTATAAAACACCACATCTCAAAACTCATAAACATTCACAAATTTTTAAAATTCAACACCCGCGATAGACCGTCTAATGGCATCGCGCTCCAAAAATGTTTGCCAAAATTTATCAGCTCGCGATGGATCGGTCGCGCGACCGATTTTTCCCCATTTGAGATTTCCATGCACACTACAATACCAACACAAGACATATAATAAGCTTCCAATACTTCAACAAAACTATCAAAATACTCATCACAAAACATAACCCTTTCCTCTACTAACAATTTACCTCTTCAAAAATCAAACCACAACAATTAACATCATCAAAAAAATCAACTACCATCAAAGCTTCAACTCAACTCATAAACATTAACACCGTACCTATTTTGGCCACCAAAATCAAGTTAGAAACAAGATTTGATCTTTAATCCAAGCTTCTCCAACAAATTTAGAAGAAATGGGAAAAGGGTTTTTGAGGGGGAGGTGTAGAGATTTGTAGGTGTAAATATGTGTTTGTATATGTTTTGTGAGAGTTGGCATGTTATTGCCTTAAATAAACCAACACATCATTTAACCATCCATTAACTTTAAAATACACCACCAACAAGTATATTTATCCTCTAATCCATTTCATTCATTTTACAAATTTAACACTCAATCTCATGATTAATTCACATAGTCAAACCATACTTGGTTTATCCATAAACCGAGTCCAAATGCAAAATGATACATATTCATAATTGATCGCTTTTATTTTAAACAGAAAATTCCAGCGTAGCGATTTATACCGCAAGTGCACGGTGTCAAGTTTTAGTATAGTGATTAAAAGAAAGGATGTCGAACCCACAAGGACTAACGTATAAGTACCAAATAAAATTAGCAAAATTATATTTAGCCTACGAAATAAATGATTAATTATCTAATTAAACTAAAAAAAAAACTAAAAACTCAAAATTAAAACAACTCCTTTGAAGATGCGAAGAAATTCCACTCAAGAAATTTATCAGATGTTGGTTCAATTGTGGTATCGTCAATGATTTGTTTGTAGGAACAATTACTAATCAATCAATTCTTAAGGTGACGGATTTCCTAATATAATCAATATACTTTCTCAAGCTATATTGAAACTAATATTAAATTGATACAAGTAACTCTCGTTCACTTAAACTAATTTAATATCGAATAAATCTCGATGAAAACCGTTAACTTTAAATCTTTCAATTCAAAGTGATCACGTATGTGATTTAATCTCTCGATCTAAATCTTTAACATACGACACGAATTATTCTAGCGTATTATAATTTTATCTCTCGATCTCAGTTATAATTCACAAATTTAATCAAAGTTAGCTAGGCTTTGATAGCATTAAGATTATAATTCATGCACATAAGAATTAATCCACTCAAACACAACCAAATCAATGATTCAAGCACAATATTCCCTAACCTTGATAAAATAAACTTAATTATATTCAAATCAAATTAACAAGATGTTTAATCGTTTCTCAACCTCAAAAACATCAATAAATCTGAAAATCAAAATAACTAGAGTTTAGAAATACGATAACGTAGGAGCGAGTCCGTGCGTTGACCGATACTTCTTCTCTTGCTTCCTTCCTTGCACTTCAAAGGATTTCTCCTCACTTGTCTTGTTCTTCGAAGATGAAAGGCGGCTGAAAAATATGATATTGGGTCTGATTATGCTCTGATCAATCCCCTGAATTCGTGCCCTAGTTCCCTTATTTATAGAAGAGGGGGTGGATGGAAGTGTTTCCAAAAATCAAACCAAATCAAGTCTTTTTTTTCTGAAAATTCTGCGGCTCGATCGATCGGTACAAATATCTCGATCGAGCGAGAACTTTAAACCCTCGGACCCGACTTTCTCTGCCTTGCTCGATCGATCGAGAATAAGATGCCGATCGATCGAGCTTTCTTCAATTGTCCTTGTCAAGTCTCTGCCATGCTCGATCGATCGAGCACACGTTTCCGATCGATCGAGCTCTGCTTTTCTTCGTTGGCCAAAACTTATGTCTCCTTCGATCGATCGTGCTCCAGTTTCGATCGATCGGTCATGCCAGAATTCAAATTCTTCATTTCTTGCCTCGGTTTGATCCGTTTTCTTCATTCTAGCTCAATTCTTCCAATTTTCACCTAGATTCCTGAAATAACCAAATAAATACCAAAAAGCATAACATCTTCCCGGAATCTACACAAAAATATATATAAATCAAAGCAAAATACACGTAATAACCAACCCTATCAATAATTATCTCTTAGCTATCACATTAACTTCAAGAGTATCAGACAGCTCATTTGCCTTGGTTACGCCAAGTGCCATTCAGGAGTGTTTACCCAACTTGCCTTGGTTAAGCCAAGTGTCATTCAATGGTGTTTACCCAATTTGACTTGGTTACGCCAAATGCTTTCAAGGGTGTTTACTCAAGCTGCCTTGGTTACGTCAAGTGCATTCAGGGGTGTTTACCCAACTCGCCTTGGTTACGCCAAGTGCCTTCAGGGGTGTTTACCCAACTCGCATTGGTTACGTCAATTGCCTCCAGGGTGTTTATCCAACTCACCTTGGTTACGCCAATTGCCTTCATGGGTGTTTACCCAACTAGCCTTGGTTATGCCAAGTGTCATTCAGGGGTGTTTACCCAACTTGCATTGGTTAAACAAAGTTCCTTCAGAGATGTTTACCCAACTTGCCTTGGTTACGATAAGTGTCATTCAGGGGTGTTTACCAAAATTGCATTGGTTACGCTAAGTGCCTTCAGAGGTGTTTACCCAACTCGCCTTAGTTATGACAAGTGCCTTCAGGGGTGTTTACCCAACTTGCCTTGGTTACGCCAAGTGCCTTCATGGGTGTTTACCCAATTTGCATTGGTTGCGCCAAGTGCATTCAGGCCATGATCTCTCGAGATCAGCCTGCTTGTTGTTCGGCTTTCTCGGATATTCTGGTGTTGGAGGTCGGACAAGCTTTATTTGCTCCATATATTGATTACATCTTGAGCTCGGTTATATTTTATTTGCTCCTCTGCTTAGGATATTTATCAGATCAGGCGAGTTTTATTTTCTCATGTATACAAGATGTCGATTTCATATCAGCTGAGCTTTATTTGCTCATATATATTATCTCTGGAGTTCAGATCATGTGAGTTTTATTTGCTAATATATACTAGCTCTCGAGTTCGTATCAGGCGAGCTTTATTTGCTCATATATATTATCTTTGGATGTCAGATGTATCGTATTTGCTCCTTATCTCGGGAGAGTCAGGACATTTGTTGAATCTAGAGTTTCAACGGAGCTTCATTTGCTACAGTTTTAGTAGCTCCGGATTTTTTATCACATCTTAAGCTCATGGTTTTCGATCACCTCGGTCAGTTTAGGATACTCGATCACCTCAGTCAACTCAGGATTCTTAATCACCTCAAACCCAATCAGACCTACTTTGGTTATGCCTAGCACATATTTCTTGAGAATCTCCATCCGACCTGCTATGGTTGTGGCGAGTAAAATATTTCTAAGAGATATGGTTGTGTTGAACTCCCATTGTCTATACTACAGCCTAGTAGATTATTTTATGAGCTATGGTTACACCGAGCTCTCGTCAGTGTGGTTATACGGTTGGACACTTTATTAAGGATCTTCAGTCGACACGTTGCGGTTACACTTAACAAAATGACTTAAGAACTCTGCCAACACCGAGCTCGATTTATCACGATTCAGGTTTACAAGTTATTGGATTTCTTTGTTGGGAGAATTTATCAGACACCTTATATTATGCTTGATTTCTCTTTGACAAATATTTTATTGTCTGGATCTCTCATCAAGTTATATCATTTTGGGTTTCTGCCTACTTGGTTTTCTTAGCACATGACATTGTCTTGGACTTCATCTGTATGGCTCGTGATATTTTTTATTTACATCTTGGATGTGGGATGTTATTTCAGTCTCATATATACCTCGGATTTCTTTGTCATTATGGCTCGACTCCGCTTACTACTAAGCCCACCCTCGAGCATCATTATAGCTCTTCAATCAGCTATTTTTCTGGTTCGACTCCTCACCAAACAGTATAGTATTCGAAGGGTTGCTACCATTGCCTATTGTTATTGACTACGGTAAGTATTTTACCCATGCAAAATATTTGAAGAAAATATGCGATTATTTTATATTTATTTGCCTTTTCCTAATCTTCTCGATTATCTTGTCGGCTCTTCCCAAAATCCCTATCCAGTTTTCTCCCTTACTTCTTGAGAATGTGTTTACGAAGACATATACTCGACTATTCGGACAAAATTAAAATTTATCAAAAAAATCAAAAAAATGTTCTTTAAGTTTTGAAAATTTCTCAAAAACATTTTCAAACAAAAAAAATGATGTAATCAAGACTTTATGTTAAAATTCCAAAAAGTGAATTGGTTTAAGAAGACATATAATCGAATATTCGCACAAAATCAAAATTTATCAAAAAATAAAAAAACATCTGAATTTGTGAAATATCTCAAAAACTTCTTCCAACCTAGAAAATGATGTAGCCATGACTTGACATTAAAATTTCACGAAGTGAATTGGTTTATGAAGACATATATACTCGATATTCGAACAAAATCAAAATTTATCAAAAAACATCCGTAATTTGTAAAAATTGCTCAAAAACTTCTTTAAACCAAGAAAATGATGTACTCAAGACTTGATGTTATAATTCAAAAAGTGAATTGGTTTACGAAGATATACTCGAATATTCGCATGAAATCGAAATTTATCAAAAAATCAAAAAAATGTTCGAATCTGTGAAAATTTCTCAAAAAACTACTTTCACCAAGAAAGTGATGTGTTAGGGTCAAAGATAGTATTTAGAAGGGGTATCAATTACTTCTTCGAACCAAGAAAAACTACAGCGATAGGGTATCAATTTAATGCAAGGCATTTGACAACTAATAAATAGTGCGAAAAGTGTCTACCGAGCTTGTGAATAACTAACTGAAGACAGAAACAAAATGCAGTAGAGTAAAATCAATATAATATTTTGGGAGCATCATATAATATTTACCAAGAAATTTGCATACTAAACCAATAATGCTATGCTTCAACTCTTGAAGTTACTTTTATTTCTATTTTTTTTCTGTCTCGTTGAGTTCTGGATCAGTCAAATAACCAGATAATATGAGCACGCTGCGTGTTAAAGCTCATTTTAGATCATACTCAGCCAGATTAACTCGGAAAAGCATCACTAATCCAATCTTGTGTATCTTTTCATCCGAGAAAATCTGGGTATTGTCAGCCGTCGTCTCCGAAAATGGTTGAAGCATCGGATTTTGATTCTGAAACCAATTCTCTTCACCTTATTGATGAAGTCATGTTTTCTTTTTAGGATGTTAAGTTTTGAGAAACTTATCCATTTTCTCATGCATTCATATCCTGCATAAGAAATTTTATCTTCATTAACTGGAACAGTATTGAGTTAAAGAAAAAGAAATGCTGTGATTTCTTAGTAAACCACGATACTTTTGGATTGATTCTTAGTAATCTGCTGATCTTCTTCGATCCCCACGTCCTGCAAGCGCTGCAAAGCACAAATAATGCACAATGTATGATGTTTCTTGCAAAAAAAAAGTCCCAAGTAATAAAATCAAGATAGTGTATGTTACCGGTACCTGAACCAAGCTTTCGAGACGCATTCTCATCCTTCTCTGTATGAAGCCTCGTGTACTCTGTTTGAGACTTAGAATCAGCACTAGAACTTGAGCAAGGTTTGTACTTTATATGTCATGAAAAGATTTGTATACCTTCACATGATAGTTCACAAATGCATGGAAGTTCAGTAATTTCCACACTGTCTTGTCCAGTTTCTTTCCTTGGACATGCCGAGAAGTAATTTCTTTGATGATCATGTAATAGGAATGAGGTGAATTGTGAGCACACATTTCTGTGCTTGCAATGTTACTTGAATAAACTTTGATTATTGAGTTCTGATCATACCAAAAGAAACAAATCCAGCACTGGTGCTGAGGTCATCAATAGGCTCTCCTCTTAACTCTGGAGGTGGGATAGGGGACCAAATGCAACGAGGCGCCTTACTACACATTCCCACATCCATAAGTTCCTGGTGAAAAGATTTTGCCTCCTTCAGAAACTCTTAAGGATAATGCAGTAATAACATAAAATGATGAGAGTCTTTCCATGCTATGGCTCGAGTTACCTGAAAGAAGGATGTCGCTATGATCGCGTCAATATCTTCCTTGAAGCGCATTGGGAATATTGTCGTGATTATTTCTATCTGTCAAGGCGTTAATCTGCTTTCAATGAGGTGAACAAAAACATTTTATGAAATAACATGTAGTTCAGATCCTAAATGCTTCTTCTTGGAAAACATGGCTATGATGTAAATTTTGTCTACATCACTTTTGCTGCATAGCTGACCGTCATGGAATGATGGAAAACATGGAGCATCGCCTTTTTCTAAAAGTCTCTGAGATTGCCTTAAGATTGATCGTTCTACTAGGTTGCTTTAAAATTTGAAGAATGACACTGATGTGTTTTCTTGATCAACAGGTAATGAAATTGAAAGCAAAAGAGAAGGAATAAATCGAGAGAGTCTGTGCTCTCTACTTCTTCTTTTTTATTAATTTATCAACTTAACTTGAATACAAAGAAAGGTCCTCTATATATAGAGGAGAAAAGAGTTCTACTATCTTAGAATACTATAAAAGATAATCTTAATCTACAATTTAAATATAAGATAAGTAAATCTATAATCTAAGATCTACAAAACTCTTAGTATCCTTATCAATACTCCCCCTCAAGCTGGAGTGTATAAATTATGCATTCCAAGCTTGTCAATGAATTTTTCCAACATGGGTCGAAACAGGCCTTTAGTAAGTATGTCTGCAGTCTGTTCTGATGTGGGAATGTAGACAATGCTGATTGTTCCTTCATCAATCTTTTCTTTGATGAAATGTCGATCTACCTCCACGTGTTTGGTTCGATCATGATGTACTGGATTGTGTGAGATGTCAATGGCAGCCTTGTTGTCACATAGTAGTTTTAGAGGTAGTATTATACTCAATTTCAGTTCTTCAAGCAACATTTTTAACCATAAGGCTTCACAAACACCATGAGCCACTGATCTTAATTCAGCTTCGGCACTACTTCTTGCTACCACTTGTTGTTTCTTGCTTTTCCAAGTTACTAGGTTTCCCCACACAAAAGAACAATACCCTGATGTTGACCTTCTATCACTTATTGAGCCTGCCCAATCAGCATCCGTGAAAATTTCAACATCTCTTGTATCTGTTTTTCGAAAGAATAGGCCTTTGCCCGGAGACCCTTTTAAGTACTTTAAAATCCGATAAACTGCAATCATGTGTTCCTCCAATGGGGCATGCATGAACTGGCTTACACAACTTACTGGGAAAGCTATATCTGGTCTAGTGTGAGAAAGATAGATTAGTTTCCCCACTAGACGTTGATATCTTCCCTTATCAACGGGATTGCTGCTCATAGTTTCTCCTAGCTTTACATTAGAATCCATCGGAGTATCAACTGGTTTGCACCCAAGCATCCCTGTCTCCTTTAGAAGATCTATTACATACTTTCGTTGAGAGACAGAAATTCCAGATTTGTTCCTCGCCACTTCCATCCCAAGGAAATACCTCAATTTACCCAAATCCTTCATTTCAAATTCAGCTGCAAGCCTTCCTTTCAACCTTTCTATTTCTTCTTGATCATCACCTGTGAGTATGATATCATCCACATAGACAATTAATAGAGTTTTTTTCCCATTCTTATGTCTATAAAACAATGTATGATCAGTATTGGCTTGATGATAGTCAAGTTTCATTACTGCTTTAGTAAATCTATCAAACCAAGCCCGTGGAGATTGTTTTAGCCCGTACAATGATTTCTTCAGTTTGCAGACCTTATCCCTCTTACTTTCTTCATCAAACCCTGGAGGTAATGTCATGTATACTTCCTCTTCGAGATCTCCATTCAGAAAAGCATTTTTTACATCCAATTGATATAGAGGCCAATCAAGATTTGCTGCTATTGATAATAGTACCCTTACTGTATTAATCTTGGCAACCGGAGCAAAGGTTTCTTGGTAATCAATGCCGTATGTTTGTGTATATCCCTTTGCTACTAACCTTGCTTTATATCGATCAATTTGTCCATCAGCCGTATATTTAACAGTGAAGACCCATTTGCAACCCACTGGGGTCTTTTCCTTCGGTTTTTTTACAATCTCCCACGTGCCATTCATTTCAAGAGCTCTCATCTCTTCTAGGATAGCCTTCTTCCAGTTCGGGTCACTCCAAGCCTCTTGTATTGTAATAGGGATCTTAGTATTTGAGAGATTAGTCACCAAGGCTTGGATAGAAGATGACAAGTGTCCATAAGACACAAATTTGGCAAGAGAATGCTCTATGCATGACCGAGTCCCTTTTCTCAATGCTATAGGGATGTCAAGATCTTCAAGGTTAGGTATATGAGATAAATCAGTATCAAGTTCAGTAGGTACCTCATTTGACGCGGAATTTGAGTCAGAAGATTGAGTGTCAAGTCCAATGGATGGTGTAGGTTCTGCTACCTTTTTGGAGGGATATTTGCGTGAGTAATGGAAAGGGAACGGCTGTAATAAATCTCCCCCTGCCGTGAGCTGCTCGAGAGGAGGAGACGGAGGGTCTGGGAAGTGAGGCTGTGAAGGCACGGCAGAGACTTCTCGTAGATAATCAAAAGGTTGTGGCTGAGTAGAAGCTGGGCAAGGAGAGGGAAAAAACTCCCCCTCATGATGAGCCGTCGTGTCTGGTTTAGGAAAGAAAGGAGCCGATTCAAAGAAAGTGACATCGCAAGAGATAAAGTATTTGTGCAGTGAGGGCGAGTAACAGCGATACCCTTTTTGGGTGGATGAGTAACCCAAAAATATGCATTTGTGTGACCGAGGATCTAGTTTACTACGATTTTGATCATGTATATGGACGAATGCAGTGCAACCAAACACCCGAAGATCGAGAGTTGAGAAAGACCGATAGTCTGGGAACACATGATGTAGACAATCAAGGGGGGACTTAAATTTCAGAACTCGGGAAGGCATCCGATTTATCAAATAGCATGCAGTGAGGAGTGCATCTCCCCAAAAAAGCTTGGGAACATTAGAGGTGAACATAAGAGAGCGTGCAACTTCAAGTAGATGTCTGTTTTTACGTTCGGAAATACCGTTTTGTTGTGGTGTGTTAACACAAGAGCTGTGATGAATGATGCCATTGGTAGTCAAAAAATCAGATAAGATGGAGTTAAAAAATTCTGTGCCAGTATCCGTACGTAAAATTTTAATCGATGTATTAAATTGAGTTTTAACCATCGAATAAAAGTTTTGAAATACAATTCCAGCCTCTGATTTTTCTTTTAAAAGGTATACCCAACAAACACGAGTATGATCGTCCGTAAAAGTAATGAACCACCTCTTATGAGAAGCTGTAGACAGACGGGAGGGGCCCCAAATATCACTATGAATTAAATTAAAAGGCGCAGAAGATTTATAATAGGATGGTGGTAAAAAAACTCTTGTATGTTTTGATAATTGACAAATCTCACATTGAAAAAGATCATTGTGTCTAAACATAGAAGGAAACCAACGTTTCAAATAAGCAAAATTCGGATGGCCTAATCTAAAATGGAGAAGCATAATCTGTTGCACGCGGGAAAGAGAAGGAGGAGACGTTGGAGTATGGACAGCATGGCTCACAAAGGAATCCTCCTGAAGGTAGTAGAGACCTGAAATCGCCTTAGCACTGCCAATCTTCTTCCTCGAATTCCGGTCCTGAAAAACACAAGAGGATGGTGTGAAGTAGACAGTACAATCCAAATCTTTGGTCAACTTGTGGACTGACAACAAATTGCAAGCTAAAGATGGCACATATAACACATCAACGAGAATTAAATTAGGAGTTATGGATATATTGCCACGACCAACAACCGGGGCATAAGAACCATTTGCAATTTTTACTCGGTGAGTAGCCAACACTGGTAAAAATGTAGTAAACATATTCCTAGTTGAAGACATATGATTGGACGCACCAGAGTCAATGATCCAATGCTCACCTGGCTGATTGAGAGCACTAAGGGCAACGTGCACAGTACCTGTGGCGGCACCTAAGGAGGAATTCTGACTGCTGGCCGATAGTAATTTGAGAAGCTGATCAAGTTGGGCTTTCGATAATGAAGTATCGGAGGAGGAGGACTGTTCCGATGCAAGAGCAACCTGTGGAGCCTTCCTATCCTTTGGCTTAAACCTGTTTGGGACCCAATCGGTTGGCTTACCATGAATTTTCCAGCATGTATCGACAGTATGCCAGGGCCGCTTACAACGGTCACACCATGGTTTCCCATCCTTGGTGCGTGGAGTAGATGAATCAGCCGGAGTGTGAGTAATAAGAGCAGATGCTTCAGGATTCTGTAAAGTAGGCGAAAGCATCACACGACGGCGATTCTCCTCCCGACGTATAATTGCAAACGCCTCATCAATTGTAGGCAGCGGAGTTAACCCCAAAATACGGCCACGAGCCTCATCCAAATCTCGACCGAGACCCGCCAAGAAATCATACACGCGGTCTTTAGCAATCAGATTACGATAAAGAACCGCGTCAGCCGGGTCTTTCCAGTCGCAAACCATAAACAAATCAAGTTCCTGCCAAATCCGCTTGAGGGAACCAAAATAATCGGTCACTGTCTTGTCTCCTTGCTTTAAGTTGCGGGATTGGTTTCGCAATTCAAAGATTTGTGAGGAATCAGCAAGGTCAGAGTATGCCAGGGAGACAGCATCCCATATTTCTTTGGCCGTGGAGTGAAAGAGATATGTGGAACTTATGCTATCAACCATGGAATTGAGAAGCCAAGCCATTACCATGGAATTGTGGACGTCCCAAGGAGCAAACAATGGATCAGTGGTTGGGGGTTGAGGAATAGACCCATCAAGGAAGCCGTATTTTCCTTTGCCACGAATTACCAATTGGACGGATCTCGACCATTGAAGAAAGTTGCTGCCCGTCAATTTGTGGTTGGTAATTTGTAAAGAATAGGAGTCAACAGCGATTGAATTTGGAGGAATATGAGTAGGTTTATCGTCTGAAGAGGCCATGTGTGAGAAAGATTAGAGATTTGTTGTGTCCGATGTTTAAGGGAGAAAAAAAACGTTGCTATGGTGCTGGAGACAACAGTAGGGTTGACGAGATTCGCGAAGTTACTGTAGCTTTGCTGCGAATTTACTGTAGCGCATACTGTAGCAAGCCGCGAAGTACTGTAGCGAAGTACTGTAGCGCGCGCGAAGCACTGTAGCGAAGTACTGTAGCACGCGCGAAGCACTGTAGCGAAAGTTAATGTAGCGCGTACTGTAGCAGAATCGCGAAAATACTGTAGCAAAGCCGCGAAATTACTGTAGAAATCACAGATTTTATTCGCAATTTACGTCGAGTTTTATACGAACGACGCTGCGAAATTCACAGAATTTTGCTGTAAGAAAAAAGTTGATATGCGATCTTCTGGCTCTGATACCATGAAAGCAAAAGAGAAGGAATAAATCGAGAGAGTCTGTGCTCTCTACTTCTTCTTTTTTATTAATTTATCAACTTAACTTGAATACAAAGAAAGGTCCTCTATATATAGAGGAGAAAAGAGTTCTACTATCTTAGAATACTATAAAAGATAATCTTAATCTACAATTTAAATATAAGATAAGTAAATCTATAATCTAAGATCTACAAAACTCTTAGTATCCTTATCAATAGAAATATTACCCTTTTGATGACAAAAAAGGGCTCTCTCGGATGATAGACGAGTTTTATTGGTCGAGACATCCCTCTAGATTCTTCATGCAAATCAACATTCCTTAATATTTCTTTAAGTTGAGAGCTCAGGATCACTTCTTGGACTGAAGAAATCTCTGTTATCATTCTCACTGAGGCTGAAAAGAGACATGCTAGCACATGTGAACAAGCATCGCCTCGACTGAAAATACAATAATTTTGAGTCTAATTTTATAGAGAATAATACTTACACGAACCTTTACTCTTTGGGATTCTAGTAAAGTTTAGCTTCAAAGTTAGTTGATAACCTTCTCTTGGAGGTTCAATGATCTCTATCACATTAGGACAAATTCCCTTAACCATTTCGATTATGTGTTTTGGAAGCTCTGGTGTGAGTTGTGGTCCTTGAGAAAGAACCGGCGTTGAAATTGATAAATACACATAGAATGGATCTAATGCCGAGCACTGTTACACAAGAAATCTATAAATAGTCAGAATTTTCCCTGACACTGAAATATTTATGAAAAAAGATGACATTTCAGATACATTTGTTGGCTTGATCTTCACTTATAAACAAGCCTTCATACTTCATAAGGAAGAAAATACATGTATAGATAACTGGAGACTCCATAACAGAGAGGAACAAGTGTTTCACAACTCAAATCTTTTAAAATATCCACATGTCGCCTTTCATTCGCACGTAACATGGAAATCAGTTACCGAGTCAAAATTGTTCCTAATCAAGACAATCACAGAATTTGCAATGATGGGATTTTTGTGTGTTTCTTGCCTACTAATCTTGTGTGAGTAGGAGGAATAATGGAGTTCATCGATTATAATCCCTCGACTAACTTCGGAACATAGTTACTAAGTTATTTACCTGAATTTGGTAGTGTACATCCCCAAATTCATGCATTTGATGGTCCATCTCCAGTGGCCTCTCTGATCTTTATCACAACAGAAACAATATCAAGTATAATAGCAATATTCATGATAACAATGAATATATCAGTTAAAACCAGGATCTTATTATGACTGTTTTGTGCAGGTTTTCCGATCAAGATAGATCTTTTTTAGTTTGAAAAATTGTGATAACATTGTATAGTACCAGTTTCTACAATCAAGTTGTGAAGCCATTATGGGACATGAAACTTACGAGCCACGTCTCCATTTTGATCATTAATTTTAATTATATATTGTAGGAGTTTAATCACATCTTGATCAGAACACTCCATCATCTTTGCAATTTCCAATTACGCTTGGTTAATGAGGCTTTTGATTGGAGGTGTTATTAGTTGCTATTTGTAGATTCATTAAATGATCGTTACAAGAGGTGTCAAAACAAGGCAACTCGGTACAAAACGGGCAAACCTAAGTCCTGCCTCCAGGCTGGTTGCGGGTTAGGCGGGTCAACCCACCAAAAAATAAAAAAAAATGGTATGTTTATTAGGTTTTAATGTATTAAAGTTATTAAAAAAATTAATAAATCATATGTTAATTAATTAATAAAATTTTATTGTAAATAAATTGATTGATTAGTAGGCGGGCCAACCGACCCAAACGGGCACAACCTGCCTCGAACCCAAATGTGGCTGGCCCGTTTAGACCCCCCTCCAGATGAACTGAAAAATTCTGACCCAACCCATCTATTTGACGGGTCAGGTTGGGGCCATCCTGACTGGCCCAACCAATTTTTACGGCTCTACTCGTTATCATTTTTTATGTTTTGCTTCTAGAATCATGCAATAGATGTCCATGAGTTTATTTTTATGCTTTTTTATTCCTTTTATTCTCGTTGTATTTAGAGGTTTTAACCCAGTCCCTTTATAGTATATTGTACTCTTACCTTAAATAATATTACGCCCGCCTTCCTTCGCAGTTTAGAGGTGTTTGCAATTGGTTATTCAAAATATTTTTACGTTGTTTTTGCTTAAAGTTGAAAAAAAGTTGCTATTAAGCAAAAGCCTTGAGTTTTTGCTGTTAAAATAGAAAAATAGATTAATGAACTTCAAATTATTATAAAATTGCCACCACACAAGTAAAAATAGTAAAAGCATCTCATGAAATGTTCATCTGCTTGTGCTTTTACCTGTTTATTTTTAGAGAATAATAGCAAATCAATGAAATAAAACACTCAAATTTTGTTTTTTTGGTCTGAAAAACAAATAAGCAGTTTTGAAAATCAGTCGCAAACACCCCATTAGAATCGTTGGTTAGAAAGTTTGCTTCTGTATACTATTAAGGCTGGTGGTGTCTTGCCTTGTTTCTTATTTTGCATATTCCTCTCCTGCATAAGGTGTTGCATTATTATGTTTATATTGCCCTTAGTATGATGAAAAACTTGGTGACATCGGATTCTCGAGTACAAGATAGCTATGCACTGGGTGAACCCATACATCAACACACGTATCAATATATCTATATGTATGTATATGTTTAAATGTACCAATATATTGTATTCATATGTTTGAATATGTGTTGGTGTATGGGTCCACCAGGTGCATAGAAGAATTTCTCGGGTTTCGCTATCCTTCACATGGTTAATTCACACATTGGTCTAAAAACTTTTGGATAAGTTGGGTTTCTCATATTTTACTAGGTATCTATCCCATATTTAGAAGATCCAAACGTCCTTATTTGTCCATCATGTGCTGAGTGAAATTTTCCCAGTATGGTATTAAAAAAAAATTATTCACTAATAAAAATTTTTGTAGCATAATGTACATAATTTTGTATGTTTTAGGAACTAAGATTAAGGAGTTGACTATAATAAAAGAATGTAATAACAAAATATATATTAAACTAATATAAAGCAAAATGAGAGAAGTTGTTTTTTTTCATATAGAATCAAAATAAAAAGTGGATTTGAATGAGAATGAGAGTTCTTTTTTAATATATTTCAACTAATTATGTAAAAAAAATTTGAAAACCAAGACATGTAAAACAATGAAAAAATTATTTAAAAAGGAGACAAAAATAAAGTAAGTTTTATTTACAAAATTAAAAACACAAATACTATTCCATCAAACTAAACAAAAACATTAACTATTTAAAAATGTGTTTATATAAACAAATACTAAAGGGTGTGTTTGAAATTAGGGATAATGGTATGATGATTTTAGAAATTATTTAATCCAATGTTTAGTTGTTGCTTTATCGTCACAAAATTATCACATCATGTTTATCCCATTTTATTCCAACTTTGTAGCAAAATGACGTATATAGATTCAAGCGCTTGCCGCTTTAACAAAAGCTATAGCTGATGATAACGGTGCAACTCAAATCTTTTAAACTGTACAACAGCACAAGCACCAGATTTCGATCAATCACAAAGCAAGGCTAATTGTTATACCCCAACAATCTCTCTCCCAATATTTTCACTCCTTGGAGCTCATAAGAATCGAACACGTGGCATTGGCTCTGATATCAATTGTAGGATCAAGGGTTTGCCGCTTTACCAAAAGCTATAACTGATGGTACTCAAATCTTTTAAACCGTACAGCAGCACAAGCACCATCACACAGCAAGAACAATTGTTGTACCACAACAATCACCCTCCCAATAATTACACTACCTACAACTCATGGGAATCGAACACGTGACATTGACTCTGATACCAATTGTAGGATCAAGCGCTTGCCACTTTACCAAAATCTATAGCTGATGGTAATGGTGCAACTCAAATCTTTTAAATCGTACAGCACCACAAGCACCACATTTCAATCGATCATAAAGCAAGGGTAATTGTTATACCTCAACAATCTCATTTACCTTTTTTACTATTGCAAAAGCTACTGGTCCTCCCTTTAGAGATGCCTAAAGCACACAAAATTTTGAAATTTTCTCCAAAAATTTCAGCTTAATCCTATAACTTAATTCCAAAACTTTGAAATTCCCTCGAAAAATTTGAATTCCCTACACTAGTTAGTGGATGTATTTTAGTAATTACAACAAACAATAAAATTAATCCACAATTTTAAAATCATTTGAAACATCATATAACTTAATACTATATTATTATCATTATCTTATAATTTTAATCAATCTGATACTTATCTTATATCTAACTTCAAACGGTACATAAATGTATATATATATATACGCCAATGTAGTAGTTCTTCTTATGCTCTCCATATGTGACAGAAAACATTATATTTACACAACAACCAAATCAAGAATAAATCGGCTCATACATGCATACCTGTGCACTTTGAGAAGAATTTCTTTCAATGCTGGCGATGCCCTTTCGAAACATGCCATTTTATTCATTATTTCCATATTTATTTTGGATTGTTTCTTATTATATTTCTCTTATGGTTTTTGCTCTGTATGTCTATTTAGGGAGTGAAATTTTGGTGGTTGAGCACTCTATTTTGAGTAGAATTTAAGTTCTGTGATGCTATCATTTTTAACAGCCTTTCGAAGCAATAAGCAACCCCCCCTCCTCTTTGCCTCATACTATTTATTCATCTCTCAAAAACTTAAAATAATTGATCGCGTCATCGAAAAATAATACTTTGTTGAATCATTTTTATACGATTGATCTAACCAAATCGAATGTAAGCGTGTGGATTAGTTTGTGGCACGTGGCCCAAAATATTATCCGATAGATGTGTACTTTAAGTTTAATTCTTTTAAAAAAATGATTTAAGACATTATAAATAGGGACTTTTTGATTATGGGGAAGGGGAAATATTATCTACAAATCTCGGACCTGATATCAATTTCTAAATTGGGAATCAAATGTCAACTGGGTTAGAGGCCGTGGCAATTTCAAGGATTTAAAATACGACTAAAAGTTAGATCTCTAGTAATCATCTACCTAATACAAAGAAACTTCAACGATCGAGTAGGCTAATAGATGAGGTCAGAGATTTGAAATATTCAATAACATTGACCATTGAATTTGTTACAATATTTTTAAGATTTTGTTTTACATATATTCTTATGCTGTTTCGACAACTGTAGCCAAAAATAAATGGCTACTTATATTTATACAAATATATTCTTTGGTCAAACAGTTCAAAAATGAGCAGCTAATGGTTTACTTTTAGATTTGATTATTTGGGAATTGAGAATCAGTTTCTTATTTCTTTTGGAAAAATAATTAATTAAATTACTCCATAATTTTTAAAATTACTATCTCATATTACTCGCATGCAATATCCAAATGTTGCATTGGGACATCACATTTATGCTATTGAATTCTCCCAAAAAATAGCCAATTGTTGTGTTGTGTGTACGTTTTGTGTGTGTGCATTCTTTAGAAGAAAGATCTTTTTAAAAAAAATAAAAAAAAAAACTTAAAAGAAGAAATCACTTTTGATGGCATTAATTTAGAAATTCGTTGTATTTGGATGAAAGGATTTTATTTCAACACTAGATTCGAAAATTTAGATTTGTATTATTAAAAAAACGCTTTAATTGAAAATCAAGAATTTTAAATCCATGAAATTCAAAATTAGCCAAATAATTTGAATGAATTTGTATTAATGATTTGAAATCCAAATCCATTAAATATTTTCATCCAAATGAAGCCTCGGATTTTATACGTTCAACTAAATCATAGATTTGAAATCGATCGTGTCAAATTGATCAATCTAATCATAACCTAATTATCTCATTGAGTTGAAATTTTCCAATGGATCAATAAACAATATTAAATTTTAATATAGCTTATCCAATTGTATTTTTATAAACAAGTTGAAATATTTAAGATTAAGATCATATATTTTATTGTATACGAGGAGGGACAGATCTTGCCAGCCTGCCTTGGGAGTTGGCAGATAATTATTATTATTTTTAGATTATTAGAATTACTTTTATGTCACTTTGCCATTCAAATTCAATTATGTCCCAATTTTCAACTATAAAATCAAATTTATCATAATATTTTAACTTTCAACTTTATAATGGTAATTTTATTAATTTACTAGTTTATAGTGCGATATAAAATTTAGATAACAATTGTATTTGTCCATTTTATTAACTACTAAACAGTTTATTTACTTTTGCAATCATTCTTATCATTTAATTTCACTAAGAGTGAGTTACATATATAACCTCTAAACAATTAAAATATTTCCGTCGTAGTTTAAAAAATAATATATACCTATAATATTAAATATATCCCTTACAAACTATATGGAGAAATTTATAATACAACTATTCTACACATTATCAATCCATTATTGTTAAATTAGAGGTCGAAAGTCATAATAAAAATATTTTACAGGATAGATTTCTGTATTTTCCTAAAAATTATATCAATGTGACAACCATAACTTTGAATTTGAGGGATTGAATTGCAATTGATAATACAAGATTGTTTTATTTTGTTTCAGAGAGTCAGTAGTTTGAAGAGTGTAATTATATAGAAAAGATTATATTAAAATTTCTTGGTATTAAACAATTTTTATATAAAAAATCTGCAGATTATATTAAAATTTAAATATTTAGAGATAATTTTTTATACTTTTTTTTAAAAATATTTAATTAGAATAATTATTTAAATACGATAATTTTAGCTATTTCTAAATTTATGATATTTTGTATTGGGAGTGATATGGTCATTTTAAATTTAAAAAAATTCGAAAAAATATTATTGCAATTAAATTTGGTTAAGAATGCATTTGTTTATTATCTTAGTGAAATTTTCAGAGTTAAACATTATGTGAAAGGGATTAATTTTGTCTACCTAAAAATATACGATTATACTAAATTTCAAACTCTAAAACCCTCATATTTAATAATATAGTTGGTATATGTGTAATAATGCGAACCTAGAAAAAAAATTTAGGGTGCAAAATTTTTTTTAAAAAAAAAACCTAACGGCATAAAGAAATTGTGTGGCAGAGGAGGGGCGTGCAAAAACATTATTTTTAAAAAAAAATAATTTTTTTTGAGGGTGCGATGCCCTCGGATCACTAGGTCCGCCAATTATACCAACTATATATATATATATATATATATATATATATATATATATATATATATTAAAGTAATTACGAAACAATTATAAAAGGAAATTTTGATTTCTAAGAGGTAAACCAAAACGACTTAATTATTCAAATCTATTCCTTATGTCTAAAGATATTTACACTGCAAGACATTTTCAGACTATTCAATGATAACGAAATTAACTAACCAGCTTACCACCAAATTTAGCCGTTGATTTATCAAACCACCTATAACTTTCCAAAACCAATATTTCCCGAAAAATACCAAAAAGAAGAAGGAAATAATTAATTAATTAATTAAATCAACTCCAATAACTTATAATATCTATGTTTGCGAGCTTTATAGGCTTTATACAATATTTTTTATGTATCAGAATGCAAGAATTAAAAATACAAAATAAAATAAATTTAATTTAATATATTAAAATTATTCGACAAATTAAAATAAAACAAAAAAAAAATATTTGAAAACGTTTACTATAAAAAATATAAATAACATCACATAAATGCCTTCACTTTTTTCTTTCTTCGAACCCGTAGCCGCTATCCTTAAAATATGCACTCGTAAACCCTGAACTGACACAATAACCAACAAATTACACAAACCAGGTAAAATACACTAGGCAAACTCGATGTGATAGATTCAAATCGAATGAGTGTTGACATAAAAAATTGAGCTCATGATCATACGATCTCGAACTCACGTTGCTCCGTCGATTCAAAGACCCGAATGGGCATAAATGCTTTCATTAATTACACCAAACATTACCAAAACAAGCGCCCACCGTCCTCCTCAATTCCGACACTTCAATTTCAATTTCAGGGTTTTCCATCTTTTTTCACCACTTTTTCCAAATCTCCGCCTTTACGTTATCAATTTTTGCGATTGAAGCGATCTGTAATCCATTACATAGGAAAAAAGCCCTCAATTTCTTTTTAGTTTTAATTGCTCTATTTATTTTTTGTTGTTTTAGCATTTTCATGATTTCAGGGTGTTCGGTCATTTTGTTAAGAATCTTTTCCGATGCGTGAGTTTCATCAAGAAATTCGAGAATTTTGAAACTTGTAATGATCAGTTGGCTTCAACCGAGTATTGGTTGTTGTCCGGGTCAAACGATGTGTGGACTTTTCCCGTTCCCGTTAAATACTCGCAATTCTGTTTGAAAGTTTTTGTTTTTTTTAAATGCTTTAGGATTGATTTTAAGAACGGAGTTTTGTGGGCATGGTGGATTTGAGTGAAAGATCCTTGATTTCTTCTATGTGATGTATGTGCATTAGAAATGTTTACTATTTTGATAGGGTAGTGTTCTTTTATGAACATGAATAACAAAGGTGTGGATAGTGGTGAAAATAACAAGATTTTGCATAGTTTGGAATCCGAAAATGTAATTTTGAATGGGGAATGTGATGGCGATGATGACTCACGGACACTGTTGCCCCCCAAGAAAGGTGGGCTGTTAAAAAAGTCAGGGAAGCCTAAGATGAAAGTTCAGTGGTTAGATAGGAATGGATCGAAGCTAGCGGAAATCTTGGAGTTTCAGCCAAGGTATTATAGTGATTTTCACAGTTTCTCGAGTTGCCATTTGTGTATATTGTGAAATTTGATTCTCAGATTTGTGTTTGACACTGAAAATGAGTAGAGTTATCTATTTCTTAATGTTTAGTGATCTCGTGGAATGGACTAGTCATCCATTCCAATATTTGGACAGAAGGAAAACTTAGATTAATTAGGAAAAATGGTTATGAGTTCTCGATAATTTGTCTGTTTAACGATAGCATGATCCTGTGGATGATATAGTTAGTGGATTTATTGTGAGGCATGGAACAAAGTGATTTAAGTGAGGGGCGGGTTGGGGCTATTATTCGCTAAATTTGATGTAACAACCTTTTATATGTTATTTTAGTGCCCGTTTTTCCCCTTTACCATGGTCTAATACAAGTTATATTTTCAGCCCCAAATATCGAAATCCTAGTTCTGTCCTCACGTTGAGGCATAGACCTTCTCTGTTAATTTGTGAAACCAAAAGCTCTGGTGTTAATATGCACCTTGTGTATGAGCCAATGGAGTTATATTTGGTGATTCCATGCCTTCGCATAACTTTGATGGCACAAAATTTGTCAAATGCTTCAATTATTGATTATGAATGTTGAGACCCGAAAAAATGAAACTTGCATAGCAATATGCTAAACTTTTACGACCCTTCGACCTAGGTTCTGACTAGAAACCGTGGCATGCTCATTGTGACTTATTCTTGAAATGATAGTCTTAGATGTCAGCACAACAACATGTGATTTTAAGTTCAGTTTAATAAACCAATCTTACTCTGTCTACTAAACAGTTTTATGCATTAGGTTACATTTCATTTTGTCCCCTCAATCTCTGAATCCAGTCCAACAATTAAATCTTGCTGGTACAACTCCATCTCAATCCTACATAAACAGAAATAAGAAATATTTATATCTCATGAAAAAAGTTGCATATGATTCGGTAAAGTTGATGAAATAGATTTTAAATATGTAGTTTCCACATCATCTACTCATGTTTGGGTCGATCTATTTTCTTGCAGTGATGTAAGTGACTCCGAAGAAGAAGATTCAGATTCTTGTCTGTGCAGAATAATGTAAACCTTGTTCACCATGCCGTTTATCAGCTAGTCCATGTTGGAGCAGAACATATTACAATTGCTACAGAAGAGCTGATAATTTCCAAGATTCGTTGTTTCTTGAAACCACAACTTCTTTGACTAGTACAGCATCCTGATTCAATGACGGGGGTGTGAGAAGTCCTCTGCTTGTAGAGAAATTTTGTCACTGTTTTCCATATCAAGAAATCAACTGCTCGTTGCTATCAGCCCAGAATGCAAGCTGGCGATAACGGGGACTCGGCCTGCTGTTAGTTATCGGAGCAAATTATATATATTTTTCCTATTGTTATATAGCGTAGTTACTGTTGGTGATGACATGTATCGAAGCTTGTTGGGATGTGTGGATAGTAGCATAAGCTTATATTTCACAGTAAAATGTGTATAAATAATTTAATATGGTGCTCGTTTGCTGCAATAATTCTATGTTGAATCGAGATTATAACGTGGGTACGTTAATTTTGGAACGTGCTTAATTTCACCTGTGCATGAACACTTTTAATCGTAAGTGTGTTTGCAATTGCTTATTCAAAGGATTTTTATTTTACTTCAAGTTGAAAAAATTTGATTTTAAGCAAAAGTACAAAGTGTTTGCTACTAAAAAAAAAACAGCTTAATGAACTTCAGTTAATCATAAAATTGGTGGCTCGATTTAAAGCAATTAGAAACATCACATTACATTATTTGTTTCTATGTTTCTGTTTTTACTATCTTTTTTTAGAGAAGTAAAAGCAGAAGCAAATAAATCAAATACCAAAGTTAGTTTTTTGTTGTTGATGGTTTATGGTTGTTTCATTGAAGAAAAAATAGTCAATCACATTGCAAAATCATTATATATGTCATGTGAATAAATCGTGACCATAACAAGAATTACCCATTAGTTTTTCTTTCTAAATTTCTTTATACTTTATCACCTATAATTTTCAAATAGTAAAACAAAACCTACTACTTTGTCAAGTCTTGGCTAGGAGCCCATTAAAATCTGGCCCTTGTAGCTATTTTTCCTTGAAAAATAACCTTAAATTCGTCGGGATTTAATTAGAAATTTTAAAAATATGAACATAGATATGTTTCAGTAGGGCATTTCCTCGAACGTCTTCCATTAAGAATAAATGAATAATAAAGAAATAAATGTCTGCGACAGATTTTTCAAAGCCCAACTCCTCTTGCTGTCCATCGTTTTCCTCTGATGTCTGCAAATTTATTACAACAAAAACCAATAACAAGAAAATATAATAAAAGAAAAAACCGATTAAAGTTGTCAACTAATTACCACGAGACAAAATTAAGCCCCATATTCTAAGATGGAAGATCAACCGAAACTGAAGCCAAAGGCAACTGTTCTGATTCTTTCGCCACCTCCATATCTTTCACTCTCTCCAGTAGTTTTTCTAATGCTTCCACATATTCCTCCAATTCGTGCGGTCCATGCCCTCAATCTCTTCACCCCACCAAAACTTTCCATGGTTACACTATATTAGTATATTGAACTATACATGTTCTATGCTAAGATTGAAAGCAAGTTGGTCAAACCATTACAGAACCATTGCAAGAGGATGAAACACCATTGAAGGAGACACAAATTTCGGATGAACAACCAAAGAAAGTGGATGCCGAGCAACATGCCAGTCTACCTGAGAAACCTCCTATGAGTAAATCCAATCTTTCATATCCACAACTCTTCACAAAGAATCGATGATCAGTTTGCAAAGTTCTTGGAAATCTTCATAAAAATTCACATCACCATTCATTATGCTAATGCTTTGGAACAAATGCCTAACTACTCAAAGTTCATAAAGGATGTGACAAGATTTTCAATTTTACCCTTCAGCTAAAAAAGTTTTGAAAAACATTAAAAATTAGATAACTTGGTTTCCCAGTATGCTTATCCAACCCCAGTGCTCCTTCCTCCATCTCCAGAAACTTGGAGGATAACTCCACGAGTTTAATAACATCAACCTCAGACGATACATTGCTTCAACCACGTCTGTCTTGTTTTCAATAGTTTAATACCTTACAGTTGTCATTTTCTCCTTTTTCTTAGCTTTTTTATCCAATGCCTCCTCCTCCAATTCACCTTCGTCTTTATCGTACTGCCCTCCACCATTTTCTGAAACGCTTCGGAAGGTTCCTTCGTAATTTCGTACTTTCGCTCACTCTTCTCGAGAACGGCGTCGATTTCTACGCCTCTGCTCTCTCTTCTTCTCCTTCTCCCTCTGGCACCTCTTCTGCTTTTTCATGAATGTGTACTTCTTCTCCAACAGTTTCATTAAGGTTTATTGAATTTCCTCCGCGATGGGTTGTTCCGGATCTGGTTCAACTTTTTCTCGTTTTTGGCCATACTATGCGGGAACAAGGAATCGGGGGTTAATGTCCTATGGTTATAGGGTATAGACGGATTAATAAGGCTGAGGTGGTGTGAGGAGATTTCGATGACGTGTTTGAATCTCGTGTGAGACAAATCATCCACTGAAATATTATGGGGGTTTGTCCTGGGTTCAGGTCATATTGGTCCTCTCCTTTAGAAACCTGTCATCTATGCACACCCTCGATTTATTTGATGGCGGTCCTGAGAGGTCGGGGTCGTTATCTAAGGGCCTACTAAAAAAAATCGGGGGTTAAGGGTTTTCTCGTACGCAATGATGCTAGGACTTCTATTTTTCTTAATTAATTAACTTTTTTAAAACTTTTTAGCTAAAGGGTAATGTTGGAAATAAAAAGACTGCTCTGACAGAAACATTCTATGGTATGGCTTGCCATTCTCAATAGGTTGAAGTCATTAAAATAGCAATTCCAGGAAACCCATTGAATTCTAAATAAGAGAAGCGAATGGAGAATGCAACACAACAGAGAATTTATATAGTTCGATCATAAAGACAAACAATAAGCAGAGGGCTAAACTTTCTTTATCACCCCTTTATATAAGGGAATGTATGTAGGGATACATATAATAAGAAAACTACCTAAAATCACAATCATATCTCAAATAGGTCATTATCTTCATAGACTAAATTTAGTTTCATGATTTCTTATTTGATACATAACAGCACCTTGGTTAAGATTTGATAACCTTGATCAAAACAAACCAAGCAGTATACGTCAATGTCTTCTGGAATCACTCCCCTGTTTAATTGGTCCCTCACATATTTCTCTTGGTTGTTTCATGATGTTATTCTACATCTATTTATTACACTTGTGGTGGGGGTGGTGAGCAGATGATATCCTCGAACAGTTTATGTACACAGGCTAAAGTGTTCTTTTGAAATATGATGCTTGAATGGAAAAGTTATTCGTTAAATAAGTATTTTTTTTTTGTTTCAACTTTAGTATGATATTATTTGGATATATTGTCGTAGTTAGTGTTTGATTGAAATTTGTATACAATAAATATGTTGCAGAATGAATTCTGTCATGGGCAAAGAAAATGAAGCCATCCACCTCTTTCTGATACTTGCTTGGTTTCTGTTTTTGATATTGATAACACGATTTTACGTCAAGTTTTTAGCCCAACAAAAACATAGACACCATAGGGACAAGTCTCATATGTCATCACAGAAAGGTCACAAGTCAACCACTTTACATAGGATTATTGAAGTAGGAGATGCACAATGTGTTGTTAACTTGAGGATAAGTCGATATGCATTCGCACGACTACGTTACTTGCTAATCCATGTAGGGGGGCTTCTAGAATCTAGATATGCTCGGGTCGAGGAGAAGGTTTGCGATGTGTTTGTCTATTTTAGCACATCTGTAATCATTTATTTCCACGAAGTCCTCGTATCTATTTTGAAGTTGCACAATATACTTCTTGTGAATCCTGTTCCTGTCGACGAAATTGCACGAATGAAATGTGGAAATGGTTTATTTAATGTATGTCTATCAATGCAACTCATTCACCAACTTTTGACTAGTTCAATTAATTGTTATGACGCTTTGTAGCTGAATAAAAACACACAATTTGCTATCACAACACTGCCAACTAAAATGTATTTAACATATACACATGGTTGTCTTGGTGCACTTGATGGAACATATATCACTGTCCACATATCAAATAAGGACAAGCCAAGATACAGGACAGGGAAAAAGACAACAACAATTAATGTTTTGGTGTCTGTGACCATGAAATAAAGTTCATATATGCTCTAACAGGTTGGGAAGGTTCATCTGTAGATGCAAGGGTTCTTCGAGATGCCGTTAACAGAAAAGATGGGTTAAAATTACGAAAGGTGAGATTTAAATTTACAGTTGCCACTAAACCATCCAAAGAACTATTTAATAAATAAATTAATGACCTATTGATTAATCCAATTAATGGTATGAGGTTAACAACTGAAATTTACATTTTACAATTATGTCGGGTTTCTACTATCTATGCGATAATGATACGGAAATGTGGAAGGGTTCTTAACGCCTTTTGAGACACGTGAACGATTATATGTTTTGTGGATTTTATGATTTATTTTGAATTGTGACATGTAAATGTTTGTTTGACACTTTACTTTTGCTTGGTGCTATAATTTTTTATAAGCTTTGTTTTCTCATGTTTCAGGGTTTCACTATCAACATAAAGCATACATGGAGGGTGGAGCATCTTGCAAGGTAGTACCTGGGAAAGGAAAGAGATCGTCGTATCTGGACAGCATGAGAGGAGGAAATCCTCATTGAAGCACTGAAGATGCAGTCGGTTCCGGTTGGAAAAGTGAAAATGGTTTCGTTGTAGGTACTTGGTGTTCTTAGAAGATGCGACGGAGAAGGTGTTTCCTACTACATATTTACAAGGTATCCCACTCATAAACTCAAAAGGACATGTTTGAAAAAAAACACATGTACTCTATTTACGATGCTTAACATGACTAGCGACGTAGGCCCGAAATGGAAGTTGAGTTGGATGAAGTACTTCACACCATCGGTGATGCTAGTGAATCTATGTTTGCAACAATCCACCATCATGGACTGTACCATGTAGCAAAACAAAAAAAGCTACAAACACATGGTGAGGAACTTTTTATTGACGCAATCAATAAGTTCACTGATATGATCGAGGAGACTATGACAGATTTGATCAAAAAATTCGGTAATGACATAGATGCAACAAATGATGTGTTTGATGCCATAGGAACTGGCCAGGGAAGAGAGATTGGTTGTTGCTGAGATGTTAGTTGAGAAACCAAAAAAGTTATCTCTGTTCTTTAGTCTCCCGGATGAGGAAAGACTAGCTTTGGTTAAGAAGCTTTTGAAATCAGATTAACTGGATTTGGATGCTTTGTATGCTTTTGGTACCTCATGTTCAGTTGTTGTTTTTTATTGTTTTTGACGATCATGCTTGATTTAGGTTTTACTAATGAATGGTGTCTTTGTAGACTGTTGAACTATGTACTACGTTGAAAGGAAATGTGTTGGTCTTGCTTAATTAGTTATGCCTTAAATTGGGTATATATATATATATATATTTTTTAAAAAGGGAACGATTTATATTAGCAGTATACTATATTTAACATCTAGATTTAAGGTTAATTGACACAATTGATTCCTTTTGATTTGTATCATATTTTAGTTTCCTTGATCTAAGCCATCTTCTTATATATAAGGACGTTAATCCTTGTAATAATAAAGATAAGAATATTGCTCTCATTTACCTTCTAGCATGGTCTCAGAGCAAGTTTAGAATCCTTCCATTTATTTATTTATTTTTATTTCTTGAAAACAATGGCGGAAGACACTTCTTCGGCTGCCCTCAACAATCATTCAAAAGATACCCAACCTAATCTTGATATGTCTTCATTCTACATTCTCATGCTTCTGAAAACCAAGGAACATCCTTAGTAACTTGTCTCTTAAAAGAAGAAAACTATCCCACATGGCATCATGCTATGACAAATGCATTCCAAGCCAAAAACAAATTTGGTTTTGCAGATGGATCCATTGCTCGTCCATCCCCTGGTTCAGAGGAAGAGTCTATATGGATCAAATGCAATTCAATGGTTCTCTCTTGGATTTTTAACTCTCTTCATCCTACACTACATGATAGTGTGGCCTTTTTTTATGACGGCAGAGGAATTGTGGAAAAATTTAGAGGAACGATTTTCACAAGGTATTTGGGATGAACTTGGCACTTACTCACAGATTTTACCATGTATATGTGGTTCAACAAAATAGCCTGCTGCAGAAAAGGAAAACGAAAGAGCACAAATTTCTAATGGGTTTGAATGAAAAATACAAAACTGTCCGTTCTCAGATCTTGAATATGGATCCATTTCCATCTCTATCTCGTACTTATGCACAGGTAGCTCAAGAAGAGCGGCAACAATTAATAGTGGAGTCACGATTGCCATTTGTTGAAGCAACAGCCTTCTTGACAATTGGTTCCAATAAACCCAACAACAACTGTAAGCCTATAGGTAATCGTGATCTCTCCAAGCTATATTGTGATCATTGCAAAATGCCAAGACACACGAAACTTGTTTTTGAGATACACGGCTATCCGGAGTGGTGGAACAAAGGGAAAAAGCCATCCAATCCCAAAACTGTCCATAGCACGCAGCACATGAACAACAATAACAGTAACAATACCTTGCCAATTGTTAGATTGACAAGTGAGCAATACACTCAACTTATATCCATGCTCAATCTTGGAAAGAATTTTGCCTCCACAGCCAACTTTGCGGGTAAGACAATCTCATTCCCAATTATGAGCATGGATGAATCTTGATTCGGGTGCTTCTGACCATATGTGTGATATTCCCGAAATAATTATGTGCATTTGGACAATAATTATGTTTATGAGATATTTATGGTGTTAATTAATTTGGTGTTGAAATTAATTAATATGGTGAAATGCTTAGTCATGCGGTGAGCTTGACCTGGTAATGCATTTCTGGGTGCATGTGATGCATGTCTGGAATTTGGGTATTGGCATGGTTATTTATTGTGGATGGAGATTATTTTGGTAAAGCATGTATTTAATTGAAGTTTTGGTGCATTTCTGGAAAATGCTTTTAAAATATCATGTTGGGATATTTTATACATCATGCTAATTATTGGGGTACATATCTTTGTTAACTCCCCCAACACTTATACCCCCCACTACCCCTCATAACCCCACTACCAATCAATTTCACTCCCAACTCTATCCCCAAAACCCCTAACCCGATTTTGGCAAGAAAAGGAGGAGGGAACCTTTGCAAAATTCTTATTTGTGGGATTCTTGGTAGGATTTGAAGTCCATAAGAGGTATGGATTTCTCCTTGTTGTTTTTATGAGGTTTTATTTTGAAATGGTTTTGGTTTTGGGATTTAAAATGGTTTGAATTTGGGTTTGTGTTGTGTTTGGTTGGGTGTTGGATTTTTGGTGGTATTAAGGTGTTTATTGAAGGTTTATAGTGTTTTGATGCTGTGGGTTTGTGGTTATTTGAGTTGGTGTGGATTGAGGAAGAAAATGGTGTAAAAATGATGATTTTCGGGTTACAGGTAGCGGCGATCGATCGCCCGTTTTTGGCGATCGATCGCGCGCAAGCAGTGCGCGGCAGAAGCTTTTGGCGATCGATCACCAAGTTTGGGCGATCGATCGGTGGGTGTCGCGATCGATCGCACCAAACATGGCGATCGATCGCCGAAGACAGGAAAATGTTGGCTCGGGCAGTGTGATCTCGCGATCGATCGGGGCACTGTAGCGATCGATCGCGAGTCACCAAAAATGTGTGTTTTGATTATTTTTGTGGGATTTTTTGGTATCGAGCTATTATTGGCTTCTAATATTGGTTCATATGAATGTGTAGAACCATCCCAGGTGGCCACACAGCCTAGAAGATAAAGTCCCACGACACACCACATTTTGGAGTAAAGGTACGTATTGAGACGTACGGGCATCGGATGGTACAATATATTTTACGCATTGAATTTGGTGATGCATTATGGTTGCATACATGGATTTAATTATGCATTATGGTTGCATACATGGTCTTGGTTATGCATCATGGTTGCATACATGGGTTGGATATGCATTATGGTTGCATGTGTATATTGGATGCATTAGTACATGTGATTGTGAGTCGAGGTTATATTCCAGTGATGAAGAATACTTGTCGCCTTCATGTCGAAGCGATGATAGGATACTTGCCGCTGTCATATTATAGCGATGAAGAATACATCTATGAACTGCACACTTGATGAAATATGTTAGCAACACAATAACAAGTTTTGTTAACATCAAAACTAAGATTATTCGATTTTCCAAAACCCAACAATCTCCCCTTTATTGATGATCACAAAACTTGAATAAAAATATGAACATTAAAGCACAATGTTGCATAACAAGAAAAATCATATTTTTTTAAACAACATATTTCTCCCCCTTTTGTGCGAATAAAAAAGGAAGACAAATAAAATTTACTCCCCCTCAAGGATTGAGATTAAACTCTCCCTCTTAATTTTAAAAGGTTTGAAAATTTGAGCAAGTGAGGGGCAAATGAGGTAGGCTAAAACAACTTTTTTTAAAAAAAATGCAATGCACATTAATTTTTGAACAAAAATAACCTCTTTTGATGATGGATGAAGCATACTTGGCAACAAATTTGAATTTCTTGACAAAACTCAATAATGTCAATTTCATCTTTGTGCGGTGGCAGCACACTTAGTCAACTGTACAGAATAAACTGCTTTTCCTCGTGATGAATTAGGCTGCAAGACCTATACCGTTGTGATCCTTTATGAGTCCAGTTTGCAACGCAAAAACCGGTTCGTCATTTGGACATCCGAGCAAGAAGTTATGCCAATTTTCCCAAAGTCGCTGCAAGCTGCCAGAAAAACTGAATGCTTAGAAAATTGTTAGATAAAATCTCAAAATAAAAATTTTTAACTTAAAATGAGTTTATAACATATTGAACAAAAATTTGAACATTTAAAAGAGATTTTAAAATTATTTTCGTGCAAAATGAATGCAATGAAATTGATTTTTATGCTAAAAATTTTCATACACCAAGTTTTAGAAAATTATGCATGAAAATAATTTCATGCTCACGAGAAAGTTTTCTTAAAAGATTTTCGTCTAGAATCGATTAAAATGCTTTCCAAGAACAACCAGGCTCTGATGCCACTTGTCAGGATCGATTTCGGGGGTGGGTTGCCATTCCACACCCGAGTTCAACAAACTTGAGCTTCAATAGCTCGTGTTCTTGAAATAATTGTACCGAGAGATTATATCGAGTTCGGTTACAAAACCGAGCGGAAGACTTGACATAACCCGCTCTAAAATCGATTAAACATTTGAAAGGCATTTTAAAGATATGCAAGAAAGTATGTAAAAGCAGTAAGGTAAATAACCAAGCATTTGTTTCTGGAAGTTCGAAGCACAACGCTTCTACGTCTCCCCTTCTTCCATCTCTTGGAAGGATACACTAGAAGACTTTGGTTTAAACTTTACAGCATACAACCTACTTAGGCTAATACCACACAGATAGCCTAAACTCCTAGCACACACAAGTTCGTGTTCTTTAACGTCTCACATGTAAAGATCTCACTCAGTTGTGATGAATCATCAACTGTTACAATGGTATTCACTCTTCTATTTTATCTCACAAATACAATGAATAGAGTGAATACAAAGGCACAAATGATTCCATAATGAATCTGATACAGCAAGGTAAGAAGTGCCAAAGGTTTGACGAGTGCTCTTTATTTAGCAGCTTTTGTCTTTGAAGTTCCTCAATTGAATCCCAAGTGGGTTTGCTTTTGGAAGGCTTGGATTGATCTTCAATCAGCTGTTATTGAGCTTCCAAATCATGTATATATAGCCCCAAGTAATGATATATATGTTAGATACAAGAATATAACCATTGGGACAATTTTGGTAAGCTTTCAAACAATGCAACGGTCATATTCTGATTCTGGGCTATTTTTTGAAGTCAGCTGGTTTGGTCAGCTGGTATGGTCAGCTGGCCTGAGGTCTGCTGGTTCAGCATCAGCTGACCTGGGGTCTGCTGGTTCAACATCAGCTGGCCTGGGGTCTGCTGGTACAGCATCAGCTGGCCCGTGTCTGCTGTTATAGCATCAGCTGGCCAAGGTCTGCTGGTACAACATCAGCTGGCCAGGGTCTGCTGGTACAGCATCCGCTGGCCTGAGGTCTGCTGGTATAGCATCAGCTGGCCAAGGTCTGCTGGTACAACATCAGCTTGCCAAGGTCTGCTGGTACAGCATCTGTTGGCCAAGGTCTGCAGGTACAGCATCAGCTGGCCAAGGTCTGCTGGTATCCTGCTGCCCAACATCTGATGTTCTGTTCACTTGGTTATATCTCTTGATTCGTTGATTTCTGGGCAAAGTGATATTCATAAAAGTTGTAGCCCTTTCTCTTAGCTTTCCATGGAATCAAGAATCGCTCGATTTTGAGTTTGTATGGGAGAGTTATGCTTGAAATACAAGGCGATGGTCCTGCTGTATGTTTGCTGGATGCAGCAGCACATGACGTGACTTGCAGAAGCTTTTTGGCCATCTTAAAATCCGGTTCAGTCTTTTACTTCCAACAATGACTTGTAGATCTTTGTCTTATCTTTCCAACCCATACTAAATCATCTCGTTTCGATAAGCGAGCTGAGAGTTATGACCAATATACCACAGCTGCTACAATCTGTCCGCTGTTGTTTCAGGTTTATACCAGCAAGCTCTTGCATACATGTTTTCGTCATGTAAACCTTCGAATCTAGTCTTCTGGCATGAATTACAACTTGTAGATAATTGAGTTGGCTATCCAACCCTTTCGAATCAGGTCGTTTCGATATCCGAGCTATGAGATATGATCAATATAGTCAGCAGCGCTCGGGGTCTACTGGATGCTAAATTCTCATTTCAGCAACCAAACTCATGGTCATTTCTTAGCAGATCATCAAGATGTAAAATATCATCTATGAACTGCACACTTGATGAAATATGTTAGCAACACAATAACAAGTTTTGTTAACATCAAAACTAAGATTATTCGATTTTCCAAAACCCAACAATCTCCCCTTTTTTGATGATCACAAAACTTGAATAAAAATATGAACATTAAAGCACAATGTTGCATAACAAGAAAAATCATATTTTTTAAACAACATATTTCTCCCCCTTTTTGTGCGAATCAAAAAGGAAGACAAATAAAATTTACTCCCCCTCAATGATTGAGATTAAACTCTCCCTCTTAATTTTAAAAGGTTTGAAAATTTGAGCAAGTGAGGGGCAAATGAGGTAGACTAAAACAAAATTTTTAAAAACAAATGCAATGCACATTAATTTTTGAACAAAAATAACCTCTTTTGATGATGGATGAAGAATACTTGGCAACAAATTTGAATTTCTTGACAAAACTCAATAATGTCAATTTCATCTTTCTGCGGTGGCAGCACACTTAGTCAACTGTACAGAATAAATTGCTTTTAATCGTGATGAATTAGGCTACAAGACATATACCGTTGCGATCCTCTATGAGTCTAGTTTGCAACGCAAAAAACGGTTTGTCATTTGGACATCCGAGCAAGAAGTTATGCTAATTTTCCCAAAGTCGCTGCAAGCTGCCAGAAAAACTGAATGCTTCGAAAAATTGTTAGATAAAATCTCAAAATAAAAATTTTAAACTTAAAATGAGTTTATAACATATTGAACGAAAATTTGAACATTTAAAATAGATTTTAAAATTATTTTCGTGCAAAATGAATGCAATGAAATTGATTTTTATGCTAAAAATTTTCATACACCAAGTTTTAGAAAATTATGCATGAAAATAATTTCATGCTCATGAGAAAGTTTTCTTAAAAGATTTTCGTCTAGAATCGGTTAAAATGCTTTCCAAGAACAACCAGGCTCTGATGCCACTTGTCAGGATCGATTTCGGGGGTGGGTTGCCATTCCACACCCGAGTTCAACAACTTGAGCTTCAATAGCTCGTGTTCTTGAAATAATTGCACCGAGAGATTATATCGAGTTCGGTTACAAAACCGAGCGGAAGACTTGACATAACCCGCTCTAAAATCGATTAAACATTTGAAAGGCATTTTAAAGATATGCAAGAAAGTATGTAAAAGCAGTAAGGTAAATAACCAAGCATTTGTTTCTGGAAGTTCGAAGCACAACGCTTCTACGTCTCCCGTTCTTCCATCTCTTGGAAGGATACACTAGAAGACTTTGGTTTAAACTTTACAGCATACAACCTACTTAGGCTAATACCACACAGATAGCCTAAACTCCTAGCACACACAAGTTCGTGTTCTTTAACGTCTCACATGTAAAGACCCCACTCAGTTGTGATGAATCATCAACTGTTACAATGGTATTCACTCTTCTATTTTATCTCACAAATACAATGAATAGAGTGAATACAAAGGCACAAATGATTCCATAATGAATCTGATACAGCAAGGTAAGAAGTGCCGAAGGTTTGAAGAGTGCTCTTTATTAGCAGATTTTGTCTTTGAAGTTCCTCAGTTGAATCCCAAGTGGGTTTGCTTTTGGAAGGCTTGGATTGATCTTCAATCAGCTGTTATTGAGCTTCCAAATCATGTATATATAGCCTCAAGTAATGATATATACGTTAGATACAAGAATATAATCGTTGGGACAATTTTGGTAAGCTTTCAAACAATGCAACGGTCATATTCTGATTCTGGGCTATTTTTGGAAGTCAGCTGGTATGGTCAGCTGGTCTGGTCAGCTGGTATGGTCAGCTGGCCTGAGGTCTGCTGGTTCAGCATCAGCTGGCCTGGGGTCTGCTGGTTCAGCATCAGCTGGCCTGGGGTCTGCTGGTACAGCATCAGCTGGTCAAGGTCTGCTGGTACAGCATCCGCTGGCCTGGGGTCTGCTGGTACAACATCAGCTGGCCAAGGTCTGCTGGTATCCTGCTGCCCAACATCTGATGTTCTGTTCTCTTAGTTATATCTCTTGATTCGTTGATTTCTGGGCAACGTGATCTTCATAAAAGTTGTAGCCCTTTCTCTTAGCTTTCCATGGAATCAAGAATCGCTCGATTTCGAGTTTGTATGAGAGAGTTATGCTCGAAATACGAGGCGATGGTCCTGCTGTATGTTTGCTGGATGCAGCAGAACATGGCGTGACTTGCAGAAGCTTTTTGGCCATCTTAACGTTCGGTTCAGTCTTTCACTTCCAAATATGACTTGTAGATATTTGTCTTAGCTTTCCAACCCATACTGAATCATCTCGTTTCAATAAGCGAAATGAGAGTTATGGCCGATTATACCACAGCTGCTACAATCTGTCCGCTGTTGTTTCAGATTTATACCAGCAAGCTCTTGCATACATGTTTTCGTCATGTAAACCTTCGAATCTAGTCTGCTGGCATGAAATACGACTTGTAGATAATTGAGTTGGCTATCCAACCCTTTAGAATCAGGTCGTTTCGATATCCGAGCTATGAGATACGATCAATATAGTCAGCAGCGCTCGGGGTCTACTGGATGCTAAATTCTCATTTCAGCAACCAAACTCATGGTCATTTCTTAGCAGATCATCAAGATGTAAAATATCATCTATGAACTGCACACTTGATGAAATATGTTAGCAACACAATAACAAGTTTTGTTAACAACAAAACTAAGATTATTCGATTTTCCAAAACCCAACAGAATATTGCCGCAAATATGTCGAAGCGAATGATAATTCCTCTGTCATATTACTATTGCGAGGGATATTATGCCGCTAATATGTCGAAGCAAGGGGTATTAATGCCGTTGTCATGTAAACGCGGGGGGGTATTATGCCACTGATATAATAAGACTGGAATGGCCACTGGTGTACATGGAATGGATGCATGTCATGGCATGCATTATTGATATTATAATCTTTTGATTATGATTGGGGTACAGTGACAACCAAAGGGAGCATTTAAATGTATTAAATACAGGAAGTGATTCGTATTTACGGTTTATGCATTTCTACATTGCAATCATATTATTGTGAATATGGTTTGTTACATGCTCATGGTGTTTGGGGTTGTTCCTGTAGGTACATTTTGGGCGGAAGGGCTAAGACGGGTTGATGCGGTGAGCTTGTGAGGAGTGCTTTGGTATAGCAGATGTGATTCTTTTGTATAGTCTATACTCTAGGAGTAGTGTAAAGCTATAGGATTAACATTCATTGGTTGGGAATGTAATTAATCCCTTTTGAAATTTTATTTTGGCACTGTAATCTTAACAGCTCAAGGCATCAACACGAACTTTATACTATGTTAGATGTATGTTAGCTCTACTTACGCCTTTAATCCACACTTAAGAAACTAGGGTCCTTACAATATGACGCCACATGACATACTTATGATCTCGCACACCACTACTCCTTATTTCATGCCAATTAAGATTTCAGATGGATCTTTTGTGCCAGCAAAGTCCGGTGGAGATGTTCCGCTTACCCCTCTCGTTACTTTAAAAATGTCGTTACATACCATCGTTTTCTTGGAATCTGATTTCCATCAGCAAGATCTCAGACTCTAAATTTTGTAGCTCATTTTGCCCCTTCCTTTTGCGTTTTACAGGACCTACCCACGAGGAAGCTGATTGGAATGGGTGAATTACGAGATGGTCTTTACTATTTTCGGGCAATCAACACTCCTGAAGCGGCAACCAGCATTACCTCCAGTTTGAACATTACTCTTTGGCACCAACGTCTTGGACATTTGTCTTTTGATAAGCTTTCTCTTCTTAAAGACTTAGGGACATTTTCATTCAAGTCTTTTAATAAATGTTGCGACTCTTGTCATCACGCTAAACAAACTCGAAATTCTTTTCCCCTTAGTACTATCAAAAACACAAGTCCTTTGAGTTAATAAATTGCGATGTTTGGGGACCATATCCAACTGCATCCTTATCTGGGGCTCATTATTTTTTAAGCATCGTAGATGATTATACCAGAACTACTTGGGTCTATCTATTGCAAACTAAAACAGAAGTTTACACTCGTTTGGTCTCTTTTATGGCCATGGCTATCTACCAATTTGGCAAACCATTAAAGACTGTTCGTAGTGATAATGGGACTGAATTTAAAAACCATAATCTTCAATCATATTGCCAACAACATGGGATCTTGACTCAATTTTCTTGTGTTTCCTACAACCCCCAACAACATGGAGTCATAGAACGTAAAGACCGACATATCCTTGAAGTAGCTAGAGCTTTATGCTTCCAATCCAATTTACCCCATTATGTTTTGGGGGGAATGGATCCTAACTTCTGTGTATCTGCTCAATTATACTCCTACTCCCCTTTTGTCTGGGCAAAGTCCATATGAGCTTCTGTTTTCTCGCAAACCCCAGCTACTCTCACCTACGTGTGTTGGATGCCTTTGTTATGCTTCCATCTTGTCTCAGAGTAAGGATAAATTTCTGAACGTGCCTTAGCTTGTCTTTTATTGGATATCCCCATGGTAAAAAAGGATACAATGTATATGACTTACATACGCATAACATTTTTGTCTCTAGGATGTAGTGTTCTATGAAAACATTTTCCCTTTTGATAACAACAATTCTTCACCTAATCTGATATCCCCTCGACTCAACCCCTGTTACAATTACCCTACCCGTCCCTGATAATGAATCCACGATTGCGAAACCTCTCCCTAGTAATATCACTAATCTCGTTACTCCACCGACTCAAACATGCTAATGATCTTGATACTCATGTCTTACCTGTAGACACAACTGTCAATTCTTACCCACTCAACCTTCTACATCGTCAGCTCCTATTTCCCCCGCACTGCAAAGTTGCCATCTTGCTTCCACGACTTTCATGTTCAGTTGCCAAAATCACATTCATCTCGTTCCCCCACTTCCAGTCATGCATCCTCAAGTACGGCTCATCCATTATCAAATTTTTTTTCATATTCTAATTTTACTTCTACTCACACTAGTTTTCTGCGGCCATCACTCATCATGATGAGCCAAGAACTTATACACAGGCCATTAAAGATGCTCATTGGTGTGAGCAATGCAAACCGAATTGAAGGAACTTGAACAAAATCGTACATGGACTTTGGAACAATTGCCACCCGGAAAGAAACCCATTGGATCCAAATGGGTTTACAAAATAAATATCATTCTGATGGGACTATTGAGTGATATACAAAGCTCGCTTGGTGGCCAAAGGTTACACGCAAGTTGAAGGCCTAGACTACACATAAATGTTTGCTCCAGTGGCCAAACTCACCACAATTCGTACTTTATTGGCAATCGCTGCTGCTAAATCATGGGAATTACACCAACTTGATGTCCATAATGCTTTCTTGCATGGGGACCTTAATGAGGAAGTATACATGATTCCACCACCCTGGATATTGCCTACCACTGACAACCGGGTATTTCCACATTCGCAAATACTTTTATGGTTTGAAGCAGGCATCCCGCCAATGGTTCGCAAAATTTTCAAATGCCATTCTTTAATTGGGTTCATTCAATCCAAGGCAGATACTTCCCTTTTTCGTTCATCAAAAGGTACTATCCTCCACGGCATTGCCTTGTGTATGTGGACGATGTTATTATTGCTAGCAACAACAATGAACATACACAAACTCTTAAGGGACTATTTGAATACTTGGTTGCATATCAAAGATCTCGGATCCCCTCAAGTATTTCCTTGGGTTGGAGGTCACTCGTACTCCTGATGGCATTGCTTTATATCAACGAAAATATGCATTAGAAATTTTGCATGAGACAGGTCTTCTTGGTGGCAAACCTTCATCTTTTCCAATGGAGCAGAATCACAAAGTAGCCTTGGATGATAGTGCTATTCTAGATAACCCCGACACTTATCTATGCCTCGTTGGTCGACTAATTTACTTGACAATCACTCGACCGGATATCTGTTACTCCGTTCATATTCTCTGCCAATTCATGCATCACCCCGCCATGGACATTTGGCAGCAGCTCTACGAGTTCTAAAATACCTTAAATCTGCTCCAGGTCAATATCTTTATGCCATCAAACTCTGATATTCAACTCCATGCATATTGTGACTCCGATTGGGCTGGTTGTCCGGTTACTCGTCGATCCATATCTGGTTATTTCATCCTTTTGGGCTGCTCTCCCATTTCTTGGAAAACCATAAACAAACTACTGTCTCGCGCTCCCCGCTGAAGCCGAATATCGATATATGGTTGCCACTGCTTGTGAACTCAATTTGGCTTTTGCACTTACTTCATGATTTGACGGTTCCCACTTCTTCCGCTGCTAAACTGCATTGTGACAATCATGCTGCCATTCACATTGCCGCTAATCCCATACACCATGAACTCACAAAGCATATTGAAATTGACTGTCACTTTATTCGGTGATTGCAATCAACTCCGGCTCCATTGTTACATTCATACATCCCCTCTAATCTCCAGCTAACTGATATATTCACAAAAGCACTTTTTTCTCATCAGTTCTCGTTTCTTGTTGGCAAGTTGGGCATCCGTAATCTCCATGCTCCAACTTGAGGGGGCGTATTAGCAGTATACCTATATTAACATCTAGATTTAAGGTAATAATTGGCACCATTGATTCCTTTTGATTTGTATCATATTTTAGTTTCCTTGATCTAAGCCATCTTCTTGTATATTAAGGATGTTAATCCTTGTAATAATAAAGATAAGAATATTGCTCTCATTTAACTTCTAGCAATTTATTTTGTCGATACTGTCGGTCGCAATTTGCTAGTTTCTAGCAAGCATCAAAATTAATATTATTTGGTTTTACTTATTTATGTTTCTTTTCATGCCCTTTAGTTCTTGCAAATGACATATCAGAAAGCATAGAAATATAAAAAAGAACATAGAATGTGTATGTGAAAATTATGCAAAATTATTTTAAAATTTTTGTTATTATGCAAAGTAATATTTTGTTTTAAAATTTTTTACTTACAAACAAATTATATCAATGGGATACCAATTTGGGAAAAAAATTATCTCAGCAAGGATGATTTCTTGGCAAATAATTTTTGTCGAAATCATATTAGTTAATTTTTTTATCAATTCTTCAAACAACTTTATCATTCATAAATCTAAGTGGGTCTTCTGTAGGATTAAGTAATTGCGTGTATTTGGCAAGGGCAGTATGTGTGTTTGTGTGTTGGGTACAGCGACCAACATAGCTTAACAAAGAGTAGGCTAACTGACTGACCAGTGAAGTTGAATCCAACATATATCGTTAAACAGAATAGATCAGTTGACTATCAACACAATTGGTACATATGAATATCAATTGGTAATCCACAGAGCATAAGGAACAGAGACTAGCACAATAATCATCAGCAATGTATCAGCTAAATTATCACAAGCACTCTCATATCAGAAGGCTTGCCAGTAAGATCAAAGAACAATTGAGTTGCAGATAGCCAACAAATCAATATGACTGTTGGAAAGTCAAAAAAAGTACAAGAAAAATCAGAAATCATATAGATACTTTGCAACAGACACTTTTATGTATCTAACGGACAAATCGTTGCCAAAAGCTATAAATACACACTTGAGGATCGAAGATCAGAAAATAGGACAAACAATCTCAGACATCCATAAAAAAAATTTTATTAGGATCATTTTCTAACAATCATCACGTGTATATTGACTTAACCCCAAACTTCCCTATTATACATATTCATTTCTTATACAACCCTTCTGGTGTAACCACTTGTTCCATTCTACATTTCCTGCAAGTTATATTCCATCTCTTATGGAGCATAATATGTGTCTAATAACTAGCGTATACATAAAGAAATATTATTTTATTTATCCATGAGAGGATAAATATACTTCTGCCAATATGGTATGAACGCCAAATGCATAGTGTTGGAATACATAGCTCAAGTTAAAAAGAACTATTCTGTCACATAAAACACTCTTTTGAAACTAAAAAAGAACGTTACCGTGCACTTTGTTCCTTAGTTCAATATATGTACTATAAATAAGATTGTCACTAAAAAAGAACGTCACCTCACACTTTGTTCTTTAGTTGAATATATATACTATAAATAAGAGCCCATTAAACTTCCTTCTCGGGTTAGTTTGATAGTGCTTTTAGGGACATTATCATAATTGATATGAAATATTTTACATCAATTGATAATTAACGATGGATGCAATACTGTAGCAATCATCAAACTTTAAATCTTTCTCAAGGATGATATTGTTTTTTAGACCTGGTCTACATGCTTTACACTGCAGTTTCATAAAAACCTTTTAACCTGTCCCAACTCTCAGTCCTCATTGCTGTTTTTCTTTTCTTCTTTTCTTTTAAATAAAACCTTAATTTCAACTGAATTTGATACGATCATAAAGAGGAACGCAGAAAGTTAAAGGCGAAGCATGAGGAGAATGCCGAGGAGTCTGGAAGATCGTAAAGGGAGTATCTTATACTAGAGGGAGAAGGGCGGAGCCAGGATCTTAAATTACCTGGGCTGGTTTTGTGAGCAAGGAAGAATACAACTATCGTAGCATCATTTTAGATAGGGCTAAAGCATTAAAATTTAAAATTTTCAACTAGTAAATATTTTTTTTTTTTGAAAAAATACCTTGGACTGGAGCCCAGCTCCGCCCCCGAGAGGGATGGATATAAATGGTATGCAAAAGCTTGTAAAGGGGGTACCGTATGCTACAATTCAAGTCCAGTAACGAAAATCTTCTTTTCTTCTTCTACTACTATTTTTGAGTTCTTCTTCATCTACTTTTGAGTTCTATTCTTGATCGTGTTTTCTTAGGAGAGTGGATTTAGAATAAATAATAAATTGTTCAATGTCTTCATAAGTTCGGGCTTTTAGATAGACGACAATTCAACATGGTATCAGAGTCTTTGACTAACGCCGAGGTCCTGAGTTCAAAACTCATAAACAACTATACACATTAAATATCCACTTGATGAGCTCCCAAAAAAAGAGAACAAATATGCCCACATGTGAGGGGAAGTGTTAGAGAATAAATAATAAATTATTTAATCTCCCTACAAGCTCGGGCTTTTAGATGAGACGACAATTAAACATTTCTCGAACAATGTCTGTTTCTAGTCGTTACAAAACTAAATCAGAAATCTACACTTGCCATGGGAAAACAAAACATTCGTGTTATTAATTTTAGGAATTCTTTTGGAGTTTAATATCAAACGAATAATGAAATACATCCACAACTTTCACAGTGGAAGAAGTCTGTCATGCCCCAGAATTGGAGTCGATGACAACGGTGTTGTTTTCAAAATAAAAATTTGAAAACAAAAAGCCTTGGATACATATCTTAAATAATTAATCTTTTTATTCTATAAACTAAAAATTATCTTACAACTGAACTGATAAAACATATAAAACTGGTCTAAAACAGATTACATTGCAGAAGCATAAATAATTAAAAGCTAAACTGATAAGCTAAAGGTCTTCAATTTCCGTAGCAGCAGCAGATCACCACCCCAGAACTGATTATGTTCCTCCTCTTTGATAATTGTCTCACTCATATCTGGGCCAAAACTGATATTTAAATTCATACTAAACTGAATGTTATATTTGCTCTCAATATAGCCTAAACTGATATGCTTACTAGAGCTAGAATATATCTAGTAACACGCATCAGAACTGATCTTACAACAGATCAGGTACCACACATCGGAACTGAGAACAAATATGGTAACACACATCGTAGCTGATCTTTCAACATAACAGATTTCATAATTTTAAAATATTGCACATGCTCGATTGAAATTTAATTCGTACATAAAAGTTTCCAACGAAATAACTGTTAATAGCAAAAACCCACTTACCGAAATTTCCAGACATTGCTTTAAAGAATTTGTTGAAGAAAGCTTGAATGAGTCTTCTTCCTTGGTGGGATTTGCATAAACGTATGTGTATATTTTCGAGTGATTTTGCATAGTTTAGTATGTAACTTTTGCTTGATTATGGTCGGTATTTATAGGGGTAAACTTTCGAGAGTTACAACTTTCTATTTCCCTCACTAACTCTCACATTAATTTCTCCATTACTTACCACGATTTGCATAGGTTATCAGTTTATAGATGAAGAGGAGAAGTGAGTTTGACCAAGTCTAAGAATGATTGCTTTGATTTCTCGGTTGAGCTGATGAAATTCTTCCACAACTTGAGCAGATGGGTTTGCATTGACAGGTTGAGGTGATTTGTTGAGATAATAAGTTGAGCTTATAGATTGATGGGCTCTCTTCCATAGGTTAAGCATAAGCTCAGCTTGAACATAAGTTAAGCTTATATGTTGAGCTGATGACATAAGTTGCGATGACGGTTATGTTAGGATCGGGGTAGTGTTTAGAAGGGGGGTTGAATAAACACTAGATTCAATTTCGATTTTTTTCCTAAGTTAACTGTAAACTGTTAAGTATTACAGTTGCTTCTCAATATCAGGTAAGTTAGCAGACACTGATTATAGTGCGGAAGACGTCTGCTGGACTTGTGAGAAATATAACTGAGTAGTAAGCAAGCAATAACAAGTGACACAAGTATTGTTTCTGGAAGTTCGAAGCACAACGCTTCTACGTCTCCCCTTCTTCCTTTGCAGCAAGGATTCACTAGAAGACTCGGTTTACACTTTACAGTATACAACCTTCTTAGGCACTCACACAGCTTGGCCTAAACTCCTAGCAATCACAACTTCTTAAATTTGATTACAAAAGACTCTATAACACTCTTTACAAAATAAACTTTTCAGCTTCGAGTGTTCTTGAGCAGCAGACTTCAATATGAATTAATCTGTCACAGATTCAGTTGCACTGCTTGTCTGCTCTTTGCTGAACTTTTGGAATATCAGTAAGTTGATTTTCTCGTTTGCTTTGAGGTGTTTCTGTTTGTTGAAAATCGTTCAGCTCTCTTCTTTATTCTTTACTTGGACGTATTTATAGGTTTTGTTGTCCAACGGTAGCTTTTCTGTATTTGGAAGAGATTAGCTTTCCAAATTCATATTGTCTTCTTTCCTATTTTGTTGAGCAACGGCTCTTTAACTCTGACGGTAATGGTGGCGGAGATATAGCAGGGTGCGCCGCTCTGTTGTACCTTTGTCAGAGAATGTTGTACTTATTTTGTCTCGTTGCTTAGTGCTCTTACTGGAAGTTTAGACTTCTGCTGGTTTTCTTTGTTCAACTGGTCGTTCATCCTCTTATGACCAGTTGATGTCTTTGTTCAGTGTGAGACTATCCGGTTGATGGTTGTCCAGTAGATGTCCATCCAGTTTATGTTTATCCAGTTGATGTCTGTCCGGCTGATGTCTGTATCCAGTTGATGCCATCCAGTTGATGTCTGTCCGGTTGATGTCTATCCAGTTGGTAGCCATCCAGTTGATGTCTGTCCGGTTGATGTCTATCCAGTTGGTCTTTATCACCCGGTAAGACTTCAACATCCGGTAGGTGTTCATCCAATTGGTCTTTATCACCCGGTAAGACTTTAACATCCGGTAGGTGTTCATCCGGTTGGTCTTTATCACCCGGTAAGTCTTTATCCAGTAGGTGTTTGTAATCACCAAAACTTAGAAATCGTTTCCCAACAGGTTAGAACCATTTTTGTTTACAAAACTAATTCAGGATTGAATTTCGAACTTTGGTTAATTGGTCACGCTGGCAAAATCCGGGTCTTCACAGCCTGCTTGCCTACTCCCCTTCCTCCCATTGCTAGGAGCTTCTCCCTCTCTCCCCCTTGAATGTACGGATTCGCTCATGGATGTGCATCGTTATGGCATTTACTCGAACAGTTCCTTTCCAATTTACAAGATAGTTTTGAACTTTGTTCCTGATCCTTTTCCGATTTCTATTTTCCCGAATCAAATATTACATGTTGTATTAAATTGTCTTCATCAACCAAATATCATAAAGACAAAAAATTTTCCATTCAAATAATAATAGTAAAGAAACAAGTTTCTATTCAATAAATTGACACATCATAATTCATAATAACACAAACAGTTCATTCAAACAAAATGAAAATTTACATATTACATGATAACACTAAAAACATCAAATCTAAAAAGACAGAAAACGAGAATATAAACTAACAAAGCCTATCTCTGTTTCCAACACCAAAGATCATCATCAAAATGCCAAACATCTTGAACAATCTCCTCTTTACGTACATCGTTTTCCTCTGATGTCTGCAAATTCATTACAACAAAAGTCAGATAACCACAAGAAATAAAAGGAAAAAAACCCATTATAGTGATCTACTTCAAAGGTTTAATTAGCGTTAGAGAATCAATAATTACCATGAAATAATTGATTTGGTCATGAAAAGCATCAAAATTAAGCCCCATATTCTGAGATGGAAGAGCAACTGAGTCTGAAGGCAATGACAACTGTTCTGATTCTTTTGCCACCTCCGTCTCTTTCACTCTCTCCAGTAGCTTTTCTAATGCTTCCACATATTCCTCCAATTCGTGCAGTTCCATGCCTTCAATCTCTTCATCCCACCAAAACTTTCCATTATTTCCAGTAGAGATTTCTTTCTCAGCAGATTCGATTTTCTTTTCCTCTTCCAATCTCGCCACGGCCTCAAAATAATCATTCTTTACTTCTGTAATATGATGTCCTTGTAAGGGTCTGTAAGTACCCGCGCTTTCGAATTTGGCGATGACAGATTCAACGGAAGGATACCCGAATGCGAAAATATTGTTGGCCGGCGATTGCACTAGGATCGCAGTCTCCGAGCCGCAGAGAGCGCCCAGTTCCCCGGCTTTTCTGAACAGGCCATTCCGACGCTTCGTGAATGTTACTTGTAGGTTCTTTTTGCTCCCTATTTTCCTCATCTCGATCTTTCGACGCCCCTGCGTCTTCTTCTTCATCGAGTAACTCTCCATCAATGCACAGAAAAGCAACACAAAAATCTAGATTGTCTTCAAGAATCGAATGATAATTGGATTCAAGTATTGTTTTATTCTGTTCTGTTACGGGAATTGATTGAAACAATGCTTCTCTCTATCTTTTGTTTCAAGGATTTATAAAAACAGTTCTTGGATTATAATCTCAACCCACCAAAATGAACATTAAGATGACTCGAACAGCAAACTTTCTTCCTTTGTATGAGCGCAAAATCCGCGTCTTTTTGTTCTATAAGATTTTCCAACACGCGGAAAAATAGTACCGTTGGCGCGCCATCCACGTGAATAAAACGAATAGGGCCGAGCCCATTGGACTAATGTAAAGTGGACTTTTTCTTGTTGGGCCAATTTAGGTTAAAGTTTTCTTTTTTTCCACTTTTTTGGATTATGGAACAACGGGTTTTTCCCAAAGTCGAGATGACTTAAACCCGTTATCATAGTGTGAGGGATCTAATCATCTGGCCCACTTGGTGTTAAACCATCTTCCCATTTAATTACAAATCAATTTTAAAAGTGAATCCCTTTCAAATCAATAACTTTTATAATTCCATTCACCAATTTCAAATCATTTTTATCCCTACAATTCACTTCAATTTCAATTAATGAGACCCAGTCAATTTTATTTTATATTTTATTCACATTTTAATATTCTATTCATATTTCCATATTATTTAAGTATACTACAGATTATTAATTTTGCTATTCTATTTTGTACTTTTAAAAATTTCCGATGATATTTTATAAATCAATATACATTATTTTATATTATTCTTCAAACTAATACTTTAATTTAAAATATGATATTTATATTAGTTATAATAGTAATAGTATATAATTATAATATTTAGATTATTTATATAATTTGATTCATAAATATTATTTTATATCATAGTTATATAATAATATTTTAATAATATATATATTAATGTTAATATTAATAATATTTTTGACTTTAATTATGTATATTATATTTATAAATAATAATTACAAATATAATATTTATCAATCAATTTAAATTTAGTAAAATAATAAAACAAAAAAAACCAGAAATTGCACTTGCAATGCCATGTGGCATTGAGAGTGCAATTGCAACAAATGAAAGCTTTCAAATTTACAATCCAATATTTTAACCATGCAATCATGCTTGAATTGCCACATTGAACTTGCAATTGTCCAGACAATTTGCAAATCCTTTAAAGATGCTCTTATGTTTAATGTCATGTTATACAAATATATATGATGTAACTGGTCTTAATTTTTTTTTTAGTAAAAATAAATTTTTAATATAATTGAAATGATGATATTGTTCTATCTATAA